>OW971881.1:12220000-12820000 GCA_943193645.1 Acentria ephemerella | reverse complement strand
GCGCCTTACAGAAGATATGCCAGTAAAGTAGAGGCGAAGGTCGCTAGAGCTCATCGAGACGTTGTTGTAGTAAGAGCAGTCAGCGTTGTGTTGGGAGCAGGATGTCTTCCTTGTTGTATACGCTAATTCGGATAAAAAATATTTATTTGTTCAGTAATCAATCATTTTATTGGTAAAAAGGTAGCAAAATTTGGGAACCTGTATTCAAAACAACGTTCTGGCGACCTTAGTCAAAGAGAAAATAGTTTATTCAACTAACTTTGGTACATATATGTACACTAATTGATAGTCAATCTTAGCCATGTGTTCGTAAATCTACAGGGAGGGCGTTGACCTGAGAAGAACAGGTAAGAAAGTAAGCAACATTTATCCCTCCCTTTACACGTCATTGAGAATTGTTACTCAGGCTTTCTCTACTTAAACAGAAATATATGTTTTAAGTATGTAATAAAACCAGTGCTAACTTACCTACCAACTGGCCTTGCCGGCGAGAAATAACTACATTTGTATGCCTCTATAACGAAATTATCTCAGCCGCAATAGTAGGAAGTGCGTGAGTAAACAATATTGTAGGTGACAATAGGACGTGTGTGTTGATGAAGTTATTTACAAATTTTTTTTCCACTAAATGGTAGTTTTGTCATATTATGAAAACATTATTTGTTTCAGTCAAAAGGTTAATACCAATACTGAATAGTAATCAGTTTATTTACAGAATCCGTCGAGGCAATGTGTAAAAATATACAATATTTTTAACATAATTTGAATTTGAATAATTTGCAAACTATAAACTTATTTTTCTTTGTTGATTCTGTTTACAATAACAGGAAAGGCCGTATCCGATATCATCATTATCAACAGCTCATATAGGGCCCACCGAGGGGTTTGAGCCTACCTTAATTTAGGGCGATTAGGCCCTAGTTAACCACGCTGGTCTAGTACGGGGTTGGTCGACTTCACATACAACCTAAGAATTTGTGAACTTTTTTTTTATTTATTTATCTTCACCGTAAAAGCATTGAATTAAAATATACTTGAATTCAAAATTTGAAAACTTATTGGTAAGTGGCGGGGTTCGAACCGGTGCCTCCCGTATGGAATAAAATGACCTTACGCACTTAGCCATCGATGTTTTTTTTTATATTATGTATTATATTGCATATTCGATAACTAGAGTAAAAATAATTTAAATGTGGGTAAAACAAATTTTTATTCTATCCGAACATTGATAGCCCTAACGCTCTTGGCACCCCTTATGATGATACTGTATACCTCGGATAGATAATTAGGATAGATCAGATCTTTACTATTTTAAGTCCTAATCAATAAAAATTTCTCTCTTATCTCGGTTTTCATTGAAAAAAACATCCGTATCTTTTGGTTACCGCTCAAAAGGCTAAATTGTTAGGAAAGTTTATCCAAATGACATGTAATAACATCTTAAATAAAAGGAAGATCATGAAATTTTACTATGAAAGCTATTTTTGATAAATCAATATATTTACTGAGATCACGTCGTGGCCCTATTTTTCGTGGGCAGCCTTTTTATTTCTGGTGGGGGGGATAGCTTAGTAAAAAGACAATTTCCAAATTCAATCTATCGTCATAGATAAATGATAATTGGAGATGTATATATTTAGAAATTAGATGCAGTCAACAAGTTAATTTGCAATTCAATTAGTATCAAAAACAAAGCTTCTTACGTAACAAAACAGTAAATAAATTATTTTGGTGTTATTAACTTGTTTGTTGCGCGTCGCCTGTCGCCCGTCGTACGAGGCGTGCTTGCTCAGTGATAAACCTTTAACCTTTCACTTCGATGGTGTAAAAATAACATTGTTTTCAATCAACGCGTTTACGCATAGACGGTACATAGACGTCAAAAAGGCATCTAACGGTATGAGGTAACCATCGCGTATAGACTCCAGCAGTATTTTGACATTATGGAGAAAAATAATTAACGTTTTCCATGACCTGTAATAATATAATGGCTACTTTTGACTGAGAAAAGGTTTGATATGTATATATGAAGCGCAAATCATGTTAATATAAACTCTATTGTAGTAGCAATTAGACGTGATTGGACCTACCCTACATACAAATCTAACTAGTCAAGTTTCTTTAAATAATTTTAATTTATGAAATAACTATTACATTACTAGGTAGAGGCAAAATATATATACACTGTGTTCTTTACTATATGTATATCGAAAAATACTCGAAAGTCGACTCTAAAGTTCCGGTCATACGTTGAGTCATTTATGGATCGTACACGCATATATTGATATGGATTTAAAATTAACTCAGTAAGGAGAACTTAGCGCATAAATAGGTTACCAGCAAACCTTACGAATTGAGATGGATTAGGCAAATACTAATGTATACTGTACTTTAAACTCCGACTACGACGCATTTGTTGTGAATCACATAAGAAATACATCACAATCGTACCAATAGCGGGAAAAGAATGTAAATCGGCCGCACATTTGGTAGACGGAATGATGGACGACCGAAGACAGTCACAGAATGGTGGCTTAGAGGAGGGATTACACCAGTAAGTATCATAACCCACCAAGCCAATGGTCTAGGAACATTATATCGGTGTCTGGACTTGGATGAAGCTGGCACAGAATCATAAGGATTGGCGCAGTGAGAAAGAGGATTATGCCCAGGAGTGGGTTGATTTGGGCTGAGATATAGAGAAAGAGTGAGTGAGAAGAAGCTATAAAAAAACCACATATCTACTTCGAAATATACTAATATGTAGTGTTTAAAAATAATGAATTACAAATTAACGAGTCCCAATTGTCAGCCATTAGACGGCCGCGTACGTGACACCAGGCATGGCCGCCGGTTAAACTAATCAAAACAATCGATTTGCTTTATAGAATTATCAATTAATTCGCAATTAGCGCGCCCTATTGACTAACAAACGAATTAGGAGAGATTCAGAATTGTTTACGATTATGAAAACTTTTTGATTAGTTCATCAATTAAAGTGGTTTTAGAAACATGTTAAATATTAATTAGAAAACAAATGACGTCACTAAATATTAATTAAATTTCAAAATTTAAAATTCGTAACTAAATTTTCAGAAATGCTTGGAAATCTATACAATATGCTTGCCTCACTTTTTATAAAAATGTCTTTATAGCATCTTATTGTGGTTACCGACTTGTAATATGAGAATTTGGTACTCGGGAAAAACAAGCTCATAATTAAAACCCGGTTAGTTCAGATCGGTAGAGGTTCTTCCAAATTTCTGAACAAGTGCAAGTGCAAATATGATCATAATGGAAGTCAATAAATTATCTTAAAAAACATCACTCAATGCGTGTAGAAATACTAAATAAATAGGTCAAGATGTGGTTTTAAATGAAATAGCATTAAGTTGTAATTATCTGAAGGTAAAATCGAAGGAAAACCCTGATGAGGCAGTCTCACGATTAAAACTGGTTCTTTAGTGTTTTATAAATAAATTTAACAAAATCAATTTATAGGTAATATAGGAAACTCAAAAATAGAACGGTAGATGGTATAAATTGAATAGAATAGAATTTAAAAGTTATTCTTTTAAATTCTATTCTATTCAATTTAAATATTTTTTTTTCGTACGCTAGAGTTAACGAACATAATATTTTGATTAACTCACCCAGTAACCAACCATTGCGAAAGTTGCTTTGTTGTCGCTACCGGAAACAGGAACACGTATCACTACACATCCAGATGTGTATGCCTGGAAGAGATTGAAAGGATGGTGTGCCTACATTCCCAGACGAACTTGAACAGGTTGTCTACGAGTAAAAATAAAGCCGAAGCCTACAGAGAATAGTGGATCTACCAGCTATTTTCTGGACTCTAGAGTAGTAAAATATGGCATAAATAGGTTAAAGTACATTACCGTTACGACCTATACGTTATTACTATAAGCCAGACAAAATCCTTCGAAAAATGCCAGCCCCTCAAATTTAGTTGAGTATATGTCAGATATAATTATTAAAACATTGGTCTACGTGATAACTTGGCATACTAAACAACAATTAAAATTATACTAATGACAAATACTATTAACAAATTGCAAATTAATTGTATTTTGTCTGGCAAGTGTCACCTATGTTTGGACATAAACACGTGAGTTGTTGATTGAATATATAGGTATTTATGATTTGAATAATTTTTTGATAGTAATAGAATTGATTAGAGATATTTATAAAATACCGACCTACGTTACTGGATTGTCGTTTTAAGTATTTTAGATATAGTTTTTACAACATAGTGTTTTATATTTTCAAATGTACGATATATCTAAATATAATAATGCATATGGTAAAGTCTGGATGCGCAACATACCTCAGTATCTGATAAACAAATTTCCGATTATTATAGTAAATACAAGAAATAGGAATACCATACAAGTTCAAAACATATTAAGAAACACTTAATTAAAGATAGTAGACCCACTAGTGGTAAATTAAGCATTCAATATTAAAATTAACATAACTAATAATCTTTAATTTTAAGATTTTGCCTAAAAATGTAAAACAAATATTTTTTATGAATGATATTACTCTAGTTGGCTTTAAAATGAAAGTTTCAATAAATAAACTATAGATATCATAGAGAGGATATTATTTCTTTAAAAAATTTAGATTAGCCTCCGAGAATTTAATATTAGTTATTATTCCGTCATATGTTTTACTTCAATTTGGTATATCGATGTCAAACCTGGTGACTACAATCTGTAGTCCCAAGTGACCGATCCGTCAGGCCTCCAAGGTGGCCTTATAGACCACATGCAGGTAATTAGGTAGGCCTGTCGCGAACGAGACATACTTGATAAATTGTTAACTGATTGACCACTAGAGGGTTGGATGTTTTTTGATAACGACTCCAGTGGGTGAGCATCTTTATTTCAATCGCGAAATATTTTTGTCAATAGAGAATAGGTGCCGTGGTGGTGCAGAGGTAAATAAATATTGTGGTACTTAAAATATAAAAACAAAGAAACCGACTTAAAACACTAAAAAGGCCAAAATAATTTAATCACGCTCCAAATTAGAATTATTTTTGTCGGAGCTTCAGTTTCTATTGTTTTTGGAAAAAGCTCAAAAAATAATTTTAAATTAGATAACTTCATATTTAGGAACATGGAGTTATTTTTGTGATTAGCGTTTTGAAGGCAATGTTTAGTTCACAATTGACAGAGAAACGCCAAAAATACAAAAAATATACCCGAATTAAGAACAGGGGTTTTCTATTCAGGTGTATATTTTTGAAGTCGGTTTTAAAGAGGAAAGTAAACGGATTATCGTGTTCGGTTACATGTTTCATGGTAGAAATTATTTTTCTTCAGTTTCTAGTGGTAGAGGGCACTGTCAAATTTACTTTCCGGAAGATATATACCGACCATACTTACCGAAGTACAACACGTGCGATCTATGTCGCTGTGGGAAATCTCTTCCAGACGCTCCCTTTTACCCGGGGAAGGTAACGGGATCCCCCGGGTGTGGGGATCTCACCCACTAAAGCCCACAGAGACCTGACTACTTTCTGCTGATGCGCAGGATAACGCCTGAAGACATTTCTCTGAATCTGGCTCTGTAATTTAAAGTCTGACAAGCCATGCGTAGGCACGCCGACTGGGCTGTGTAAGCCGAGCATCGGTCCTCGACCAGGCCTGGAGATGTTAAAGCGGTGGCATGAGCCACCCGAAGCTAGTTCTCTTCCACCCCATTCTTCGGCGACGGATGACAAAGGTAGCGTCCGCCTCCCCCTCTCGCTCTAGCTCCTCCTTCCGTCCTACTACTACCTCACAGTACTTGAGGACCACCTGACCTCACCTGTCACTGTCAACCATCTTCGAGATGATAACGCGATGCCAGCCTTGCCCTACCTCATTAAATATCAAAATTAACGAAATTATATTGTAATAAAAAAATAGAGCACGTGACTTGCTCAGTGGATTTTATTCAATAACTTATATTATGTTCATCGCAGTCGTAAAACTTTCAGTATGACTCATCCATATTTGTTTACATTACTGTGTTTTGGATTTTAAAGCAAATGCAAATTTATGTGTGAGTTTGTTGAGAGAAACACCTTAATCCTCTGTAACATGATTCAATTTTAAAGTAAAATGTAACGCTTAACATGCGGTCGACAGTATGCCAGCTCTCTCCTAGTTTTATCTGGCGTGAGTCAAGTCATATCACTAACGATAGGCAGTAACAGTTTGATTTATTGTTGATATAATTTTGTTTGACATTTATGACAGTGGAAATATGGAAAATAAAGATAAATAGACTTATTAGGAAAAATAAAGTATGAAATATTATTTTAATCGAGTTAATATATACGTACTAATCTGGTTTAAAATCTATAATTTTATTGGACAATAATTAAAAACTAGAGAAAGCTTTGTTGAATTTAATGTGCTTACGTAGTTGATAATAATATGAGTAAAGTTGCGAAAGGAAATTGATATTTTGTAATTATTTTGCTAAACATAGGCCCATAAACACATAAATTATAAAAATTAAAGATTTATACATAATTAAATTGAGGAGAAAGCATATAGTCAAATATAATTTGTATTGGAAAATATAAAGAACCTGTATACGGGAAATATCTACTCACCTGTACTGTTGAAATACTGATGAAGCAGAATTTCGTTAGAAAAAGCAGTGTTACTCAATTGTTTGAAATAAGATTACTTTATACCACTTTGGATATTATCTATTATTAAATGTATTTTATATATTTTAATATAAGATATATTTCCCACACTCACACCTATTATTTAGCCCAAAGATTACTTACTTTACTTACTTTGATTACATTAAGAGTTTCTGTTATGGATACTAGATATAGAAATATACTAAATAAACAAACCATATCCATAACTAGTGTGCATATATGCGTACTCATCACACAAATATCAACCCCTACAGAGATTTAAATCTGGGACCTCAGGCTGGTACCAATCACTCGAATAGACGGCCGTCAATTAATCAAAGGATTTCTCAGATTTTTATTTTTTCTATGGATTTTTCTATAAAGCTAATTAAAAATATATATGTTATTTTTTATGGTGTTGCAGTACATTTATATCAAGCCTTTCACATTAACCAAATCATTATACTTTTGATTAAGAACACTTGAAAAAACAGTTAACTGGTTACGGTGGATATGTTTCTACGAATTAGGACACAAAATGTCCGCAATGATGGATGATTAATGATGGCCGTGTACTGACAACCTGCCTGATTGTATGTTTGTTTGTGTGATTGTACTCAAATAAAAAGTTGTAACAGTTCCTTGGGGTGGTGCAAGTTACAAGATTCTGCTGGTCATTTTTTTAAGTTGGCAACTCAAGTTTATATTATTTTTATAGCCCATTTTGTTATACAAACAATTGTCAGTAAAGTCCACAAAATTTGACTGCAAATTAGTTTTTAAAAAATAATGCATCGTTATGATTCCTTTAAATGTCACAGGATTACATTATAATTCCGAGAGTGAATAGTCGCTTCTCTCACGTCACTTAAGGCACAGGTCAAGGAGTGATAGATGGCACTGCGATGAATTTTAGCACGTTGCAAGTTTCCATTGTTGACCTGTTTTTATTGTCGTAGCCCGTTGTGACGGGGCGGCGCAACCGGGACCAGTGACGTCACAGGACTACCGAGACTGGCCAGTCAAATGGTTTCCTTGCATTTGGTCTTATTAAGGTAACGTAACGGAACATGTGTCCAGGAAGTTATAGAAGGATGAATGAATATGTTATTCCACAGTTAACAGATACCAGCATACTGCGTTCAAAGTAAGAATGGGACGGCACTATCGACTAACTTTCACTGCAAAGAAAGGTTAACAATATTTTATTGCTAATGACATACTTGTATTACGAATAGTTCAATATTTTTAAAGTATTCAATATATAGCATATTGAATAGAATAAAAATTACTCAAATAAATAACATAAAATAATAATGTCGGTAAGGAATAATATTATATAAACAATTGACACTTCAATATATATATATATATATATATATAAATAATCAATAATCATTTCAATTCACTTCAATTTTCAGATTTTTTTTTTTCATTCAATTTTAATTTTTTTTTTAGGTAAAACGCTATCGTCAAAGCATTATTTCTTGGTTTTTATAGAATTATGAAATATAATATATTAAATTTGTAATATAAAAATAATTTTATATTGGTTAATTTTGAATCCAAAAATCAGAATAATATAGGTGTATATTATTTTTGGTATAGTATTTCGATTTTGGAACTTCAGTTTTTTTTCAGAACCACCTCCTTTTGTTGTCGGTTAAAAATCGTTAGCTAAAAATGCGTGTCTGCGTTTTATTTAACTAACAAAAAAGGTTATTCTGTGTTCCAGTGTAAAGAGGAACATATAATTTATTAAAATTGTACGGACTAAATATAAACGTGAACCAGACAAGCTCTCGTCAGAGTCAATCAGCCGCTTTGTCTGACCTTAACCCGTGAATCAAACTTGTTTATTCAGACAATTTATAAATCTTACCAATTATACACCGAATTTAAATTGAGATAGGTACATATATTTTGCTTAATGTAATTATTTGCAATGAATACACAGTTAAAACTTATTAACCCTTTTCAGGCCGGCGAACGCATTTTTGATTTATGTGTCTTAAAAAAATAACAAAAATCAGTTATTAATAAAAAAAGGTTTATTTCTTAGAAAAATAGGTGGCGCCACTGGAAAAAAATTAATAAAGTTATTAATTGAAATATGTAATATAATGAATAAAAAAATTAATTTTTACTCTCTTTCAAAGTTATTTACTGTGTGATATATTTTGAAACACTCAGGAACACATAACGGTACAGGCGGGTCACAATCATTGTCAAAACTTCTGATTGTAATTAAATTTTTCATTGCATTTTATACAAATTTTTTGGGGTTAAAAAGGGTTGAGATCCAATATTTGGGTCAAAAATTATGTAATAAAAAATTTTCTTCACTCAATTTGAGCCTCGGGTGATTTTTTGGTAAATAGGTCACGTGTAAATATGTAATATAAATAAATGACCTTATTATTCACAAGTAATGCACACCGGACCTTAAGGTCCGCCCGGCCTGAAAAGGGTTAATACTATTTTCGCTGTATGGCTCTCAAGAGAAATATTGTCTTATATGGAATTACTTGAATGAGGTAACCAAATTAAAAATATGTTCTAGGCGTGAAGGAATGTCTTTATCATAACGAATTTAATTTTCATATTTTTTGTACCTCAAAAAATATCAAGTGACATTAGTCGTTAGTCATATAGATCGAATATAGTTATTTCGCTACTACAAAATATTCTTAAAATATATTTTATTGTAGAGTTATTAAAGTCCATATTACACGCCGCGCCAACGTTATGATTGCACGAAGTTTTTGTTAATTAAAATAGCTTGTACCAGTGTTTGTGTTGTTGCTTGTCGTAAAAGAAAGAAAAAGACAGAAAAGAATACAACAGAATAAGCAGAACAAGCTAGATAAGATGGCTTTGCTTTACTGATATGTTACCGGTTCATAATTTTATTTCAGAAATATGTGCAAAAATACAATATAAAATAAATATAAATTTAAATTAATGTTTTTTTAATAAGCAGTACCTTTGTACAATTCCCTAATATTCTGTTGTGTCCTTTTAATTGCCTTTGTGTGTAAATAAACAAACTAATACACATTATTGTTAGATTTTATTCAAGTGCCTACTATTTTTTAAATTAAATATATTGTTGTGATAAATATTCAATATTCTAATTATATATTATATACAGTATACATAACAAGTACATATAAACATTTCGATCTAGTGGTCAGTGTCCCTGTCTACATAGCCAGAGGTCCCGGGTTCGATCACAGTAGGAGTAGTTATTTATCTAATGAATACGAACATTAGTTCAATATTACGCATCATTAAAACCTTGTGTTATGGATACTAGACAACAGAGTTATATAGATAGTAATATGTATATAAATATCAGTAATATACTACATAAATATACAAATATCCATGACTAGTGAAATATTCGTACTCACCATACAAATATCTGCCCCTACTGGTCAACTAACCAATCGACCAATCGGCTGATATGGATGTTTGTATTGTATATTTCTGATATTTAAATACAGATTGCTTTCTATACTTCTCCGTTATCTAGTAATGGCTATATAATAGGTGTGTGTGAGAAATATTGTATATATAAATTAAATTAATCTATATAAAAACCTTTAATTATTTATGTATATAATACCATCACATAGTTTTTGTAAGTATTATAAATAAATAGGTAGATGGTATGGTACCTACTACACCATCCGCATTGAATATTAAATTTAGCAAATGCGAAATTGTTACAAAATAGTAACAATAAATACGTGTACTCGAAAATAAAATTTATATTACTTACTTAGCTACGTAATACGAGACTTGCCTTGGTTGTGTGTGTGTTTGTTCAGCTGTTAGCCAAATTGCGATTGTTTAGAAACGGTAACAATTTTAACTGACTTCGAAAAAGGAGGAGAATCTATGTTGCATATTTTATATGTATGTACACTGATTTCTTTTTCAATTTTGAACCGATTTTCCGCAAAATTCTGTTTTATTGGATAGAGTATACTCCTAAGGTAGAACGGTTGTCACCGAGGCAGGACAACTTCGACTTTATAAACTAACTACTCAAAATTGGGAAAAAGAAGTTTAAACTACATTAAAAATCGATTTCAAAACACTAAAATGGCAATGTAAGAAGATATCCAATTTAATTTATTTTTAATTGCTACTTAATTATTTCTAAAAACAATATTATAATTCCAAAAGATACATTTAAATTGAACTAGTTAGTTAAAATTCCTAAACGGCCTTGCTTTTGGGATGACTTCCAATAATAGATACCTACTTAAAGAGATGTGAATAATTTAATAGTGTTCGTTACTGGATTATTTATAGTAATTTATTTTTAATTTCTCATGTAAGTGACTGTAAGGTTTTTAATGAGAAAAAAGTATTCTTCAAACCTATTTTGACTTTTAGTGTAGTTTAATACTTTTTTCGCGACCAACTAATATAATAAGTATAATTACCACGCTAATACTTAATCACGGATTATGTTACTGACATTGTATCTTGGTATAATAGAAATAGAAAATAAATTTCATCGTTGCACGATACAAACTTAATAAGCGGCTTTACAACCTTACGTCCTGATGGTTTGTCTGCAGATGACGACCCTGAACGCGTGGAAGGAACTCCTGCGCTAAAAATTAACAATGAAAAAGAAAGCTATGGTTATCAGCATAGGAGACGAGTCCCCTCACTTCCAATATAATTTTATTGCTCAAGCTCAATAAACTCCGGTAACCTTATTCACAACAAGAACACAACACTACAAATCTATTATGTTCACGAGTCATCATGTTGGTATGTTTATTTAGTATATTTCTGATATTTATACGTCTTGTGTTCATAGAATAAGCTGTCAATAAGGTTGACTTTGGGCTAGATAATAGATGTGAGTGGCAGAAATATTATTATGTGTATATTTTATTTGATATACTTATTTTGATTTTACTTTATACTTATTTGATTTGGCTTATCAAATGTCTAAAAATTAGTTAAATTTTCTAATCCAAAATTAACGGAAGTTATACTATATATATGTTGTATATATGTTGTACTATAAATAGTTATTTACCAAACTAGTAAATATACATAATTTATTACCTCTAATAGTTTATTAAAATTAATTATAACCGTACTTTAACATATTTATATTTAAACATCAATACTGATTACGTGACGTTTGTAACGTTGAAACTACGCGCATTACGGTGAACTTGACTATAAATATTAATTAATTTCCTCGGTGATGTTGGAAGAAATAGTTTATTACCCTAAGCACTCACAAAACTCAAGTGCTAATTATATGAATACTACGTCATGTACACTAAATGAAATTACTTTTTATTCTTTTGGATTCTAATCTGAAAATTATATTGATAACTGAAAATTAACATAAGTGCAGCTTAAGTAGTTTTAAATTCTTAACTCAACATATGTACAGTCAATCGCAGGTATGGATATTTGTCACGAATGTTCTCATACTTTTTAACTACAGAGTTCAAATTGAAACAAAATATTTCGACCATAGTAAGACATTAAATTAAAATAAAATTCCTATAAAATAGTATTTACAGCCAACCTGTACTTTTAACAGGAATGTTTTGTAATTATAAAAAATCCAAATAATATGAAAATTCCATGACATTTCTACAACAGAATACCGCTAATGTTTCAACTTAATGTCGTATTGTCTTCTCCCCGCTGTATATGACGTCACCTACTCTCACTTCATTTAAATATCTTTAATTTACACGTATAGCAATGTACCGTCGTGTCATTGTGATTTTTGGCCTGTTTTCAAGGTTCATAGCCTTACAACATATGAAGCAATAACTGTTATCGACTCCTCGCCATGAGACGTAATAAAAGAATCGAATATAAATACTTGAGGACATATCTAATCTCCTTTGTTTAAAGTAAACATGATTTTTGCTTGATAATAACATAATGTAGGTATCGTAATAACAACACTAAATTGTGGTCAAAGTACAAATATTATAAACAAGGAAATTTAATCTTACCTGCGTATTAACAGCTAAATCTATCAACAATAAAGATCTTTAATTGATTTATATCAAATTGCTGTTGTTATGTATTGCCGTAATTTCATGACACAGCATCTTTTAATAAACGATTGATAAAAAGTATGTTTAAATAATTAATTTTGTCTTACAATAGCAACAAACCTACCTACCTTCAAAGCAATAGAGATAGCCATCAATAGACAGCAGATATCATAATGAAAAATTTAAAATCTATTTAGTGTGTGATTAAAAAGAATTTCATTAATGATTCATTTTATGCATTTAAGACTCTATGGTAACCAAAAGTCAATGGATGCTGTAATAATATACATTTATGTACATCTTTGAGTCCTTACATACTTATCTATTTCTCCAAATACAATAGGTATTGATAAATATAGTCCTTTATAAGTACTTCAAAGTCACAACATTGAATCAATCTTATTTAATATTGCCATGCATATTCGTATATATGTAGTAGGTAACCACCATAAAGAACCTAAAAGTAATGGGTATAGGGTATTTGACAACTGGTTTTTCCTCACTAATAAATAGTATGTCAAATATTGCAGAAGCAACCGTAAATTTGATCAATATTCAGAGATATGTCGATATGTTTGAACACCTGTTACAACTCGCCCAAAATGCTCCTTGCTTGTGATATCTTTGTTAGCGATTCTTAACATGCTAGTCGGCTTAATAAAATTGTTTAGATAAACCTAGAATATTTTTTACGTCCATAATTTTGCAAATATACTAAAGAAATAAACTATGCGAAGTTTATTCCATTTGGCATATCTCATGTTTGTGAAATAAACATTCAAAACATAAATTTTTCCTTGCACTCAATATCTACATTTCTATTTTGATAGTTATTATCTACTACTAACACAAAACCTACTCTAAATACTTTATTATTAAAGTTAAACTCTGTCTACCCATGATTCTGAGCGTTAGAATTTTCACATCGTCTGCTCGTAGTTAAATATTAGCATTTATTCAAAAACAAACAGTATACTTCGACCCAGGGTACATGTTGCGGAAACAATACCAGATTATATAAATAAGCATTGGTTTGAAATAGGTATTATTTTCATTACAAGATAATTTATTTATTATCTTGGATTTAATTGATATAATTATTTGCGTCTTATCAAATCATTTTGATCAGTTTCATGATATTGTTAGAGCTGAAACAATTTAATTTTTATCTTATTTAATAGGAAATTTTGTCAATGAAAAATATCAACGTATACTGTCCCAGTTCTGGGCAGAGATATCTCCTGTGTGTAATTACTGTAAAAAATATGAATACACATAAATGTGTAGGTAATAAATACAATGAATGGTAATTATAACTTGTAATTTAACTAACTCAATGAAAAAAATTGTAGGTCTGTCTTCGACATATTTTTCAGTATTTAGTTTCATCTAAATAATTTGAGATTTAAGTTTTTATGAATCCTCAAATCGGTGAAATGTATTTAATTCATCAATCCCATTGCCTTGAGGCGCCCGTTATAAAAAATGGTGGTGAATGGAAAAAATCAAAAGAGGTTTTAAAGGGAAACATATTTGTTTAATTATTCTTTATAGTTCTCTTAATATTCTTAATAATAATTCTACTTCAATAAATACCTTTACACTTTGGAATTATTTACACAATGACAATAATAATAATACATAGTAGGTACATACAATGGCGGAATGCTACGGTGAGTTACGCGCCTAATATTGCAAACATCCGGTGCAATTCACACTTGAGATTCTCCAGGACTGGTCCTTTTCACTAACTAATACTAAAATCACAGATAACGGAAACGTCGCCAGCACTCGACGAGTGCCTACAGCCTCTAAGTCAAGTCTCTGCGGCCCGTGAGTCGGGTCACTGCGGCCTCGGAGTAGAATCACTGCCTGGAGAGGATCGTGATGGGTTTATAAATATGCGGCGTGAGCGGGTGATGCGACGGTGAAGGCAGCTCAGGGCTCGAGGAACCCGACGCTGGTGGTGAGTGGGCAGCTAGAGGTGGTGAGGGCGGTAGCAGCGGCGAAGTCTGCGCTATTAACGCTGATGTTTGCAAATGTGGTGATTGCGCGAGGAATGACGCCGTCGGCAAGCGCTCGGCTCCGTACAGCGCTGGGGAATACGGCAAACTACCGTATCCCATCGCTTCACCACGGAACGCTGGGTGCACTGCACTGGGGGCCACCGGATGAGTCTTCATTTGCATAGGAGCGTATCTCTGGTACAGCAGTTGAGAGTAGAGGCCGACCAGCTGTGAGTAAGCAGTCGGAGGATACGTTCCAGGTAGAGGTGCTCCAGGGTACAGCGGGCGCTTGAAGCAAGCAAGGCGCGACCGGCCGTTGAGCGCGGACCGACGGCGCAACTTGCCCGTTGTGCCCCCGATGAACACATCTTCAGCAGAAGCGTCCAACATCCAGTAGTTGCCTTTGCCGGGGTCGTCGTAGTGTCTCGGTACCTTCACAAAACACTTGTTGAGGCTGAGGTTGTGACGGATGGAGTTCTGCCAGCCTTGCCTGTTCTCCCTGTAGTAGGGGAAGTTAGTCATGATATACTCGTAGATGCCGTTGAGCGTGAGCCGCTTCTCGGGGCTGTTCCGGATCGCCATCATGATGAGTGCGTTGTAACTGTAAGCTGGTTTCTCGTGTTTTTTGTCCTTGCAGTCGTCGTCTTTGGGTTTAGTGCAGTCGACGGGCTCCGTGCCTGTGACGTCGAGCTCCGAGTCACTGAGATCGGCCTCGGAGTGCGAGGCACCAGTAGAAGAGGTAGTAGGTGAGGGCGGCGGTTTGCTCGCCGCGTGATTCATCAGTATCGAATTAATACTGAAGTCTCCTTCAAACTTCACCATGTTGATCACTTGTAGCACTAGTTATGAATAAACGGAGTGCGCGTGTGCGCTGTCACTGTCGCGAGTGGACTAGCGGGCGCGGAGGCGGTCGGCCGCTTTTATACGGCGCGCGGTAGTCTCCGCCTCACAACGTTCAGCTGCGCTCGTTAGCCAATGACGACGCGAGCTTTCCTATACATAAGGCACCGCCCCTGTTCCCGTAAGCTCTCCGCGCCCCGCAAGCTCTCGCCCGTAGCCGCGACAGACGTGCGCGCGCGCCGTTCCGAAATCGCTTTATTTATGATCTCCGAGTTTCTTTTATTGCCCGCGTCTATGGTAACAATTACTATGGTGGTTGGGAATGTGATTAATGTCATTATTAACTGTTAAAAAGCGTACCGAATGTCTTAAATCCCCATGTTACGTGCTAGTTGTATTGTTTCTCTCGTTTTTTGAAATGTATAATTATAATTACATCGTTAGTCATGAGCCGAGTTAGTTTTATTTAATAGTCAATCGGTGCTGAGTCTACAAGTGTTAATTGATCTATTTAGTTAGTGAATAGTGCAGGTCAGCTAAATGGACGGCGTTCTTAGGTATCAGTTGAATAAATTAGTAGGTATGTTAATTAAAAAATGCACACTAACTAAAATTTTTAGTATATGGTACCTTGGTAAGTAGGTAGGCATTCTAAAGTGTCTACCTACTTACCGTAAAGGTAGATTTAGACGACAGATAGGTAGAAAAAGGTTCGTAATATTATGTATGTGTTTATTGTCAATGATAATTAATAAAATTAAAAAAAAAAAAAAATATTGTTTTTGAAATCCGTTATTTTAAAATCTAATGGAGTTTCCTCAATTTATCTAATATGTATAAATCTCATATATATATATGTGTATCATGTAAAGTGAAAATACATTTATTCAGTCTAGGTACATTAATTCTCTCATGAATGTCAAAATTGAAGAATATAATTATATTAGTGAAAATTTATGAGTTGTTAACTTAATATTAATAATAACACTTAAAATTAAACGATTAGATAACTTCCAGCATATTGTACTATACTTAGCGGTTATACTTGGCAATTAAAATTTAATTTTATATGCATTTACACATTTTTTTATAAAAAAGACAGCTTACAGCCACTTAGTAGATTTATTTTATATTTACAGCAGACGATATCGTTACAATGTCATATTTAAAAAATACACGAAATATTTTGGTAGTGAAATATATAAAGAGAACATGAGTGGACCAGAATCCATAGCCGGCACCTGTTCACAGGCATGACGAGGCATCAATCATAGGTCTAAGAATTGGTCGAAGGTCATTCTTTTACCCTAACGCCTGTTGCGGACTGACTAGTTTTCGTATAATTCTATATTTGATGTTTGTATTTTTATGTTTTTTCTTTGTTTTTGAAATATACATTTTGTTTTACTATCAGAACGAAAATTATACGCTCACAAAGCAGCCGAGTTTCATGCTCAACAACGCCTTTTATGTCTTAGGGGGCTCCTTCCGCTAGAGAATTATTTCAGAACTATTTAATTTACTTGTCCGAACAACGTTTGCGGCACAACTAGTAGGTATTAGCATATTATTTTTGAAAATATTATGTTTCTTTAGACGTATATTTATTTGTTGATGTTAATAATTTAGTAGTTTGTAGTTTGTAATTATAAAAATACGTTAAAATACAAATAAGTAATAACTTCTAGATTTGTAGACATGTTACATCAAAGGCGTCTTAAAAGCGGAATATAAACAAATGAAGTACAAATTGAAACAGTTGTAATCATCAGACAATATTGTAGTCATAGAGTAAGCTAAAGCAGTATCTATGACCTTATAATCTATGGTACGTACTTAGTTACAAACACGCATTAAGTTCAGGGCTTGATTGCAATACTTATTTTGTGATCATTTTAACTTTAATATTTAAATAAATTCTTTGATAAAATAAATTCAGGTGTGTAGTAATTCACTCTGTGCTGTGCTGCGGTCAGTATATAAAATACCAACCATGGTTTTCATAATGAAACCTAAATTAAATCTTTTAATAGCCGAATAATTACCATGAAGTCATGGCTATGCGAGTAATACCTGCCTTTAATAGTAGGTACGCTAAGGATGAAATTAAAACGAAAAATATGAACTGATATTATGTTATAATAGAACCCTTGAGCACAGTTCACTGCTTATCGCTAACACAGTCATCTGAGACAAAATTAATTCCACGACCAGTCTCCCATCTGCTAGCAGTCTGAGGACATGCCGTAGCCGTATTGCACTCCTAATTTTTTTTTTTACCTTCCACTAACTCCTTAATTAATTTAAAAAAAAAGCATAAAAGGAGGTGATAATAAAAAATTCTACTGAAATGTGTAAAATATGACTGACATCTTATAATTTTAATTATTTTTTGAAAATTGCGTCATGCGTTGTCGAGTGTGACTCGACTTAGGAGTTCAAGGGGTTAAGCCATTTGCGGATAAATAATTAAACGTAATAAATCAAGTCAAAGTCAAAGTCAAAATATCTTTATTTAAATAGACTCATTTACTAAGTTTTTTTAAATCGTCATAACAGGGAATATGTATGAGAAAAAATAAACAACTGTAATTAAAGGTAATAGTGATAACTTTAAGTATTAACCGGGTATTTACAAATGGTAGAATTTAAAGATGTAAATAAAAAATTAAATTGTTAGTTTTAATTTTAAAACAAATATTATTTTAATATTAAAACTAACATTAGTATGTATATTCATAATTAATTAGTCTAGGAATACTCCTAGTCCTCATAATATTGCATGCCAATAATGCTGATACACATGTTACTAAATAAAACTAATTGGTTTTACTAACAATTATTGTAGAAAATTGTTGCCTCCTCTTGTTAGTGTTTTCTCTCTTTTGTTAGACAAAACACAGTGTGACAAGGTTTAATAGTTATTGCAAAAAATCTTTCGCTGTAATCTAACGCTAACGGTGAGTGCTGTCATCAGGAGTGGATTCAATGATTGCTTTACGACACAATTCTTGTATACTTCGGTTTTATTTTTGGCTTGTAAAACTTTAAAGACACTGGTTGAATCTATTTTCGTTAAAACACTCTATGTTTTGTTCCTCTCACTCATATCGTCAGGCCTTTCTACACGGCAGTAACACAAAAGGAGCTCGAACCATAACAACATCGGCTGACCCATACGGCTAGGTGGGTGATATTGGTTGCTGTGACATCCTGAGCCAATGTGTCTTAACAAAGAGCACGGAGGAACTAAAGATAATAAATATTGATTGACCCATCCAGGGACTAACCACGGTAAAAATTGCTTTGTTTTTGTAATCCAATGCGTTCGACCCACTATGCTTATGAGCTCCTCTCGACACAATTACCAAAATATATATTACATTAAAATTAAAAAAGGGATGTCTGCATGATTTAGTTTCATTTTACATTTCTTTATTTATAAACACTTTATATTTATCTAGAAATGCTAGATACCATCATAAAATGGTATCTTGGCTCCAGCATTTATGTGCTTAATAAATCGACTAATCGGGAAACCAATATAATACAAGTGACCTCATTTTTATGCTGCCAATATTGACCCTGATTACTTCTTTTGACTTTTGACTTTTGACTCTTAGATTTTTGGTATTTGACTCTATTTTTCGGGATTACTGTGGGTATATAATTTGTGTAATATGCCCTTGATTTCTTCGTACAACAAAATTGATATTAAAACTTAATAAATATATTATTCCCCTTATCTAAATTAAACATAGCCTCATAACAATAGTACTATATCTTTAGCCCCGTGACAGTAATCTGATAAATTTATCAGCTCCGTGACGCCTCACATTATGCATAGCGCGCGTTGACTTTGATCTATAGATATCGATCAATGATCTATAGCGAATGAGTCATGACATAAGTATTAGTTGTGACCAATAAGACCAGTAAGACAGCTTTGGGTGAATTTGGTCTCTTCAGGAATAATTTAGTTGGCTACCTACGCCTCATCAAATATAAACTTGGCTTTAACAAACAATTCATAATTTGACAGCGTTTATTTTATTCAAAAATAAATAGTTTGTCAATTGTAAAGAAATATTGCAGAAGCAACCGTATATCTGAAATCAATATCTCGTGAGATATATCTCTATATGTTTGAGGAGCTGTTACAAATCGCCCAAAAACGCGCCATAGAATATACTCCCAACACGTAAGGTCACAGGCAAGCTACCAAAATATGACGTTTCACCAAAATTGATGACATAGAATTGGATATTTCTCTATACTCCACAAATATTACATTTTCGGATGATAAAACACGAAATAAATGAAAGATTTGTACAAAGGGCGACCTTATCGCTAGGAGCGATCTCTCCCGCCACCACGTCTGGGATTGCCCAAGTAGTGTTCATTGGCGCGAGTTCATTGCCTGGGGATGACCTGGTGAACTGCTTCGGCAGAAACCGGGTCACCCACGCGATGGGCAATAGAGATACCCGGGAGTTTTAGTGGGTATTCTCAGTGGCAGATTTAGAGGCACTACGTGAGCCCCAAGCACGCCCTCCGCTTAGCCAGTGGCGGGTAAGTCCGTAAACAGATTCCTCCTCCAAAAAAAGCAGCGATCTCTTCCAGGTAACCTTAGGATGGATAGGATTTAAATAAAAATGAAACCACGGGATGAATGTAATGTATGGTACAATAAACATAATATTATTGATATAAAAACAAGTCTAAACGAGACCTTACTTACCACAAGAACAAAACATAAAAATGTATAACTTGCCTAATTTTCTGTTCAACCTTACAGGTGCTTTTGGAGGGGTCTTAAATTTATAGAACGGGTATTATATAAATACATTAATTACCAAATATATTTTGGCGAACTAATACAGCAAAAAATAACTAGTATTTATGACATTCCTAGAAAAAGACATATGAAATTTTGACACCCCTCTAGAGGCATCTGTAAGGTCGACCAGAAGATTCAACAAGTTATTTATACATTTTTGTTTACCAATGTCACCAAGTCAGGATCTGATAACGGGATCCCAATGGATTCGAGGGCAATCAAAAAATTTCACAGGAGTCTATTACGTGTTTCTATTTTTTTCTAAAGCCATTCAAGTATTTGTAAGCAAAGACCAACAGACAGACAAGACGACAAACTAACGGTCACCCATCTAAGCTTGACGTTAGAAACCAACCAAAAATTTTGATAATAACTAAAAACCGACTTCAAGACACAAAAAGACAAAATAATTCTATTTAAGAGGTTATCCTATTCAAAACTTTTTTTGGAAGTACTGCGTTATTTCCAGAAACAATAGAAAGTGAGACATAAACTCAAAAAATTCATTTTAATTTGGATAACTCCTTAAATTGAATTAATTTTGCCTTTTTAGTGTTTTGACATCGATTTTTAGTTTCGTTTACAGTTCTTCGTATTAAAGTTCTTACATACATATGTTGTGTATATATATAAAAGAAGTATGTCGAAACAATACAAAGTATTTGAACAATATTGGCATAAATAACTCATTACGTTGTAACGTAAATGTTAGAGGCAAAATATTGTACTCTGTACGTAATGAGGCAAGCTGTGCAAATTTAGTGAAGTTCTAATTAATATTCATTACTCGTGTATCGCAGATGTTCATAAACTAATTCTTAAAAATAGATCTTGTGAAAACATAAACTACATATGTCCGTCGTTTTTGAAGTCTATTTCCTTATCGTTATGTTAAATTAGAGTTAGCCTGATTTAATAATATATATACGTAAATAACACATGATTTATATACATTGAAACTAGTGGTAAAATCATGTCCAAAGATGTAAATATTTAAGGAATCTAAGATACATATGTTTATTGTGAATGGTCCATCAAAGATACTGGAATGTTACATTTATATGCTTTCGACTGTACCTATTCCTAATTGCCACCTACATAAACAGATTGCTATTAAAAGTCTATTGCCTTACATAACAAATTAAATGTGTAATGTTTCGGTGATAGGCTGACTCAGAAGACAAGTCGGTCGGTGTTTTGACCCGCACCTTAACCAAGGTTAACTAATTGATGCGCAGGCGACTGTGTGACCATTGACCAAACAGGGAAGCGAACAAACGTTTTTGGTACTAAATCATCAATCGAATTTGCTTAGATTAGAAAATGAAATTCATTTCTGGACCACCCAGACCCCAGTGGTCGTCTGCTTTGGTAAGTGCCAAGGAATCAGAACCAGTTTTTCCACTACGGAATAGGCTGGGAGCGTGTTGTTGGTGGCTTTATAGCCGTCGTTGCTGTGGGTTTTCTGGGCGAGTGGACCCTTTTGTATTGGCGATGAAGCCTCCTACGTCCACGACTGGTTGTGGTGCTGGTCACCTTTAGGAAAGAGCATAGCTGTGACGATGCTAGATCCATTGGAGACGTTGAAGTGGGAATTTCCAGTTGGGAACGTATGATGTAGAGCTTGCAACGTATCCGAGTGGCTTTGGTCTTTGATGAGAGAACAATGAGTAGTCACGAAGGCTTAAATTTTGCACTAAGTTTCATCCAGCCACTCTTGTCACTGTTCGGGAGGACCGGTGAATATAGGCCCATTTTAGGGCTAGCGAGGGATTACGCTCGCTGTTGTATTTATAATGAAGTGAGGAGTAATGCTTAACTATGTCTATGTCTTATTCCTTTCGACCTCAAGAGGCCGATATCGACCTTGGGGTCAAATACAGTTTCCCATGGGCCGACATAAAAGAAAATTTGTTTAGTTTTTAAATTGCTAAATATTTTGCATCAATAGAAGATACTTGGAAATACTATTATTAAAGTACTTTAGCTTAGGGTCTGAGGAATCGCCTCATTTTGGAAAAAAAGTCTCTTGCAATAGTGATTTTGACACTGGTTAAGTTTTCCACCAATGCTTTTAAAATTTATATCTTCACGTATAATTATAATGACACTAAGCTAAAATCTGTTGTAAAAATATGAATTCGAAACAAGCAAATTAAATAAAAATTCTAATGTCGATACAGTCATATTAAAAAAGGCACTTCACTAATGTCACTAAGATGATGTGTGTGTATGGAGTGTGTATTAAATTGAATTAAAAGCGGTCGGGTCGCGTGGGCGGCGTCACTCATGCAATACTGTGAGAGAAAACGTTACTACTGACCCACGTTCATAATTTCCAACAAATATTTATAATAAGGAAAATAATATCGAGTCATCATTAAAGCCAAGTCTTCGAGAATTTCCAGTGATTGACTTCTTGCAAGGAAGCAAACAAAACACCGCAAGCCCCACGTCTTAGGTTGGTACAACGTGAACGTAAGGGCACCAGGATCTTGTATCATCACGGCTGCTTCCGCCCTCGACACCACCAAAGGCGACTAATGCCAAAATGCGCTAAAGTAATAAGCGAGCTTGTGTTCATCCGTTCGCTCAGTTCTTACAAAAAAAAATTTTCAATGTTCAGTTTCAATGTTCGAGAGACTTAGGGAGAAAGAGAGTTCTTATAGTAGGCGCTCTTCAAATAGGATCAATTAGATCATTGTTGAACAAATAACGCGGCTAATGGCGAGTGAGATGTATGCACGGAGACACTTCCTTCCTCCTTATAAACTTAAGAGCGATGCTCCAAGAAAGGTAACGTTTGCTTATAATTAGTATCATTTAAAAAATGAATGCACATGACTCGGCATTAGTTTATTGTATACAAGATGTAAATTAATATATGAATACCCTACTCGTTTCGTAATAATGATAGACGAGAATTAAAAAAATTGTATTTGGAGATTCAAAGCCGCAAACACACATTATTAACATTATTTCATACACTAATATTATCTACAAGATATTTAGTATATATATATACCTTATAAAGCCGAAACCTACCCACTTTAACATATATACAGTATTACAGGAAAATTTAAAAATATTTATAGCAATTTTGAATATTAAATTTAACACCATAGTATGTACTTATATGACTATGTTAACTTGGTTTGGTATCGGCTCCATAGAGTTCGTATATGTATAGCTATATAATTCCAAATGATGTTTTACTAAGAAAACCTATACCTACAGAATTATGTGGATAAAAACAAAATAAGTAATTAAGTTAATAGAAATCACGCTGTGTTCTAATTAATAGGTAATCACTTTTGATATTAGGTTCATATTAGTACCAATTATCAACAGTATTTACCTACTTTTTAAATTATAAATTAATTTCTTGGTCAGATACTTCTTTGAAATAATTATTATCAGTGTTTATTTTCAATCAATAACGTCAATCATCTAATTGTTCGCATGTTAATTATGTTGGTTATAATGTTTATGAGTGTCAATCAAGATGTTTTTCATTCAATAATAATAAATACAAAGTAACATATACAATTAAATAAACATATATATTTTTTAACTCAGATAAGGGGCAACGCAAGAAACAATTAACGGACCAAGTATAGATATTCTGCTGACCGTACTAGTAATACTTTTATAAATTATTATGTTCACGTAATTTTCTTCTTTATGCCATTTCCGTTCGACTATGTTAACTTAATTTGCTATCTCTGAAATGGTATAAAATGCTGGTTGGACTCAGCTTATGATTAGATAGTAACATATTAATGGCTACTGCCCGCGGCCGTGTAACGATGGGGACGAGGCACCCCGCTGACAGCGCGAGGAATCCAGGAACTGCTATAGCTCGACTAGGATGAAGATTCGAAAATATCTGAAGATATATCAAACATATATATCCAGAACGTCAATTCATCTACAGGTTCTACAATATGCCATGTATACCACATACTATTGGGTGGATATACTCCCGTAACATACAACCGGTAACTTTGAGACAAATAAACTCTGATATAATAAAATAAATATTAAAATATCTTTCGTTCTTATCGTGCTGATCGCCGCAGAGATAAGTTCCTCGTCACCACGTGTTCTGGTATGAAACCTAAAATTATCCATATAAAATCAAAACTTACCTAGTGCTCTACGTTCACACAGAGACGAGCAAAAAAAAATAATACCAATGACAACAGTTGCATAAGTATATTACAATCATACTAACTGATATAGCATAGCTCCAAGGATACCGAGTTATTAACCATTAAATAATAATAACAAAATAATTATAAGAATTTTTATGTAATTTAAATATCTTTTTCGTAAAACAACGTTTTCACTGAATAGTTAGTTGCCTTTTATTGACATAAATAAATTTAATTTATTTAATATTTAACAAAATTTAAATAAACACCATTATAATTATTAAAATAATAAATAAATGTAATTAAATTGACACCAAAATGTGGGTATGCAGCCATCAAGTACGCCCCAGAGGGTCGACCTCTAATGATTTCTGGCCAAAATAATTTTATGCATGAGCAAGCCGGAGCTGCGCGCGCGCATATATAACAGGTCCTCATTAACTTTACAACTCAATTTATTCCGAGGTGTGAACTCGTACAAACGCAATATAGGAGGACAAACTGCGCGTATAAAACAATGATTGTAAAGGCCAGTACACAATGGTTTTGTTATAAAGACTGTACTTTAGCACTTGCACTACAAATCAACAGCAATTTTTAATGAAAATGGCTTCTAATGTAATTGAATTAGAACATAAACTATCATCCCGGCCCAAGAGATTATCTCAAAGGGACAATTTTGTTTTTAACAACAACCTCTGTTGTTGCTGCTGAAATTTGCATACAATTTGACAACTGACGATAAACACGATCCTACATAGATCGATCATAAATACTAGGTATAAAATGGGACTATCTAAAAGATTTTCATTCAGGGATTTCTTTTATATTCAAAAAGTTTATATATATAAACTATATATATGACACACATATATGTTAGTATTATTGTCATCTATATATCTTTCTAACAATAACAATAGAAATACATAGAAATATATTCTTTTCATGTCACAAATACAATTTAAAAATAAAAAAAATCTGGTATTATAAATATTTAAGGTGGCCCAGTTTACATATACTTTTAAGATAAAATAATGAAATTATCATGCACAATCTGTCGTGTAACACAGCCTTTACACCCTCTCTCCGCAATAACCAAAGCAATGTTTTTCGAAACAGTGACATTTAATCTCGTACACACTGTGCAAGATATTAAAATTATTGGAGGACTCGCGTCCAGCCTCTGCTCCCAACGAGGACCATTTAGATTCACACTGTGTTGTCGTTGCTGATAAAATTATACTTTTATAGCTACTTGAAGAGTATTCGTAACTGGTTTCTGCAGCAGTAATTATATTAGTATCTACCGTAAATACAATGAGAATTCTTTAAGCCCATTTATTTATAATTTTATAAATTTGAACTTTAAATAATATAATATTTGGTTTATTTCATGTTGCTTTTTTCCCGGGCAGCTAACTGAGAATCTCTGGTCTTGTAACCAGAATAAATGACTATTCAACGAATTGGTGGTTCGTTGTTTTATTGTGAACATCGCGCTCACAGCGCACACCACCCGCATGACACACATCACAAACATATATTTATTATTGGTCGTGTCTTATACCTGTATGTGTATTCCACTGTGTTGACTTGAGGAATCACTGGCTCCTTAGATACAGGATTATCCTAGTTTAGGAGTCAGGTGATTAAATAAGTTATGATATGTATGTCATTTATAGTTTTTTTATTCACTGTAAAATTAGAGTGTTTTATGGCTTAATAAATTATACATATAAGTATAGTTAGTTAATATGAAGGATTGTTCGAAAGAGAGATCATGTCATAGTTTAGAATAAGCACGTTAAAAAGAAAAAAATCTGAAAAGCTAACGTAATGAAGCAAAGAGCATGGCCATTACTTGATATTAATGGTTTATAGACAACACATAACACCACTTTATCATTCTTTATCATACACATCATTATGTTGTGTAACCTTGGATATGTTACACGAAATAATAATAAAATTTAAATATAGCATTAATAATTGGCTATGTATTGGGTAAACATATTTCTGCTATATATCCTAATAGGTGTTTAAATATTATTATTTTTAATGTAAAAATTGTTTCTCAATTCTTATACTTTAATCAATTTTATATTATTGTTCTTTTATTTAGAATGATTAATTAAATTAATAAAAAAATACAATAAATTACATTAATAAATGTATTTTAATTTTCGATTTGACAAACACAATAGTAATCAATTTATTATTACTGAAATTGCTTACGCATTGGGTATATTTTTATAGATATTTAATATGAACACAACGATGGTAGACTCATGTATAACGAATTTGGAATAATAAATTGATAAGTATTTAATTAATTTAGCCAAACTTTAGTAACCTTTTCGAGGAATACTTCAGTCTGGTTCTAAACTGTTCTGTGACAAATAAAACTCAAAGTAAGGCACGTTCTAATTTTCATTCCATAGAGAACACAGAGTGACAAGCGAAACTCGATGTATGTTTTTAGATATGATTAACAATAGACCTGTAAGTCACGTGACGGTCAGCGTGACATTTGATTAGGGCTGTCACCTGGCGAGTTCTTCGACCTTATCACATGAACAATAAATAATTTACAACTCTAATGTTGATAAATATAATCAAAGGTGTAACATCTATTTTAAAATTTTACTATTGGGTAATTTATTGAAAAAAAATTGTCTATTTTATGTTTGTAAGAAAATTGTATTTTACGCTGTTTTGAAGTTTTAGATGCGTTTGTCAATAAAAATGTATAAAATCATTTGTTAGAAGAAATTTAGTAACTATTTATACAAATTAAATATTATTAATATATTAATGTCGATGGCAATCTTAGTGTGCAATAAAGATTATTATATAATTAATATCTTCCAGACGTGAGATTCGTCTGGTGTGCTGACAGCCCTTAATTTAGATCAAGAGGCCTTGAGCCCGATACGTATCTGTATTATTTGGTCTATTTTTCTAAGAAGCAGGTATTTTATCAGTGACCAGTGACCAGTCGGGACCAGGTGAGATGCAGATAACTCGTATCTAATTGAATCACTTGAGGAGGATTCTAATCACTTCACCGAACGTATCATTAAGTGTGAATCGAAGGAGATAAGTTATTTATAACTAAATTCTTCGATCGATATAAATGCTGTTATGGAATTTTAAAGTCAAAGTCAAAGTCAAAAATAACTTTATTTAAATAGACTTATTTACTAAGCTCTTTTAAATCGTCACAACAGGGAATATGTATAAGAAAATAAATAAATATAATTATAAAGGCAATAGTCATAATTTTACTGGGTATCAACCGGGCATTTACTAATTGTCCCAGTTATAGTATTAAATATGTACTAAATAAATTGTTAGTTTTAATTTTAAGATAATACTTATTTTAAAATTAAAAATAACACTAGTATGCATATTCCCAGTCAACCCTACTACCGCTTCGACGAATTAGTAGCTGCAGAGAAGAAGCGGCGCAAGAAACTCTCAGCCTTTAGTATTTATAATGACATTTTTTAAAATGAAATTCGATAGTGATATGTTCTCTAATTTACAGTTTGCTGACCAACTACCGGCTATGAATGCTTGAAACTCTAGGTCTAACAGAAATTAATCACAATTTGAAACATGCAATCCAGTCAAATAAGAGAAAATAAAAACTGATCAAAACATTGATAAAACAGGCTTCCCTCGCTAAACTCAAGATATTATAAAAAGTGATATTTACAAAGCGGTTCTCATAACTGTTTGAAATTAAAAAGTATCGTTAAAGGTTTCCAAGAGTGGTCGAGTGAATAAAATATGTGCTTTGGGCAGTGGTCGCGTCGACCGTGAGACAGACGCACCTGACGTCACGATACATACACACTATAGAGTACGATGGGAATTTGCAAAGTGCTATATCTAAAACAAAGAGAGATGAAGAATAGGAAATAAATAAGTAAACAGAAGAAAGAACGAAGACGTGCATCGCTTTATTAATATTTCCTTGTTTTTGTGATGACGCCTGTGTCATTTATTAATTACCAAAATTTATCTTGATATTTACCAGCGAAACTTAAAGATGATAACGATTATTTCATTTGATAGTTGTTCATAAAATATAATTGGTGTACGACAAGGTTCTCATCTAGAGCCGTTTCAAACAAAATATTTTTAAAATCGCCATTGTGCTGCAGTCAATTCTCAGTATCCTTGTAAATCATTCCGGTACTTAAGACCCTATATATCAAATCATAGAAGCAAGTGATGAGGACGTAAGACGTATTTTGGCAGCGGGTGACTTTTGATGTACATTATTGAATCATAGCTAGAGTTCACTGAATCTTTGAGAATTGTGAGAAACGTTATGGGAAATCCTTTGGTTATTTTTCTGATATTTCAAGTTAAGACCTAAACCGTAGTTTGCTGACAGAATATACAAATAATAGTAAAGAACAGTGTGGGTGAAGTATTAATGTGGGGGGTTCCCAACAAGGCTAAATAACAGTTTTGCCCGGTCTCCCGTCAAATTACGGAACAATTTCCCGGCCGCGGTAATGATAACGAACGCTTGTTCCGACGTTTAATCGCCTGCATATTTGAGTGGATTATTTTATTATGGAAACAAGTACGGCATGCGGAGGGAGAGCTTGTTGTTTGAAATCTGATTGATGTACATTGCCTGTCGTGGATAGTCTATTTGTTTGATTTTTGTGTTTACTGATTATTGGTGTATTATATTTGTCTTAGAGATAATACACTCATATCAGATCATCGACCATCTTGTTTCACTTACGTCTACAACCCTCTCTCTCATGCTATCATTACCGGGCATAACAATATTTATTATTTTTATTATTTTTTTTATTTTTAACATTTAGCTAACTGACAACTGATATCAGTTTCCTTGTACTCAAAGACCTGAAGCAGGGCGGCTTAAGGCCAGGCTGCTGACTAAACAATAAAGCAGTTCTTGGTTGTTCTGCTTCACCTGAAGAATTGTCAGATTTGACGCAGACTCAGCGATGTATAAAGTCCATAACAAAGCCACCGTATTGCAACCTCGGTCCGGCGTTCGGAACCGTGTGACCAGTAGCAGATGCCGCCGCCGGACGGAGAACTGTTTTAATGTTGTGGTCAGAGTTTATTTCATTACCTTCATCAAAAATTCAAAACAACACGGTCTTTTGATCGGTCGTAATTACAGTTTAAGTCACAGTTTACTGTAAAGCAAGATTTTTTCGTGATACTATTTTTATACTTAATTATAGGTGTTTGGCCAATTATAACAAACTATTGATGTTTAACGAAGTGTTCTTTTGTAACTGTGTCTAAATAAACTAAACATTATATTATTTTGACGTCATACAAAGAGTTTGAATTTTTAAAATAAGTTACAGGTTTTTACCGAGGTTTAGTTTTATTACAAAGATTTATACTTGACACAATTTAATCTTTCTTGTTGTTTTACAGTTGATAAACATATTTTTAGATATTGTAGTGTCAATCGTAAGGTATCATGTATACTAAAAGCAATAGTGTCAAATATTATTTGGATATTTTTGGGCTTCGGCTAAATCAATATTATTTTTAGATGTTTAATAAATTAAACAGATATCTAAAACCGGTGTTGCGAGATTTTTTTTAATCATGGTTAATATTAGTAATTTACTCTTCAACAATATGACAGAAAAACGACTCCTGAAATACAGCTTTACCTTTATAAAATTAGCAGATTACCAAATCTGCTGCTAGAAACAAAAATATGCAAATCACTTTCTAGAGACCATTCTTCGCAGTATTTTGAAGTTGAAATGTTGAATCTATATAAATATTACCTTCAAAAATAGTGTGGTCATACAAAGGTGGACCTGACATGTGGTACTACTAGAACTAGTCAATATTAACACCAGTGCGCCACGACCACGTAACGCAAGAACAAAGCAACCGGTAATTACAAAAACAGCCAGCTAATAATTGTGACAGTAATGACAGCCCGCGCGATGGATCACTATTTAATATTAAGTAAGGAAATAGCGAGCACAGTCCAGCGCATATAGCTGTTACGGCATTGAAGGATCACAGCTTAAATATTTAAGGAAGGGGGAAATACCTACGAGCTAGTTTTTTTCTACGAACCGTTTTCAAATTAAATTTTACAATAAGAAATTATATGGAACTTTATTATTGTTGTGTCCAGAATTATAATTATGTATCGCAATATAAATACGAATAACGAGAAAAGATTTAGCCTTAAAAAGCTTGTAGCTTTTAATTTTGTGAATACTCGACCATTCTCATTAGGATCCAGAAAGAAAACAAACATTTCAACTTCTTTTTCTTTTTTAAATTTTATATTGGCACCTGTGTCAATCTCACAATTAAAATGGATCCAATAACACCTCTGAAGACGGGAAATATGAAGGGTTCACACTAAGAAATCATTTGACTTAATTAGACACTTGTTCGAAACTAGAAAAGTATGTCACACAAAGCTTATTTTAGCTCGTTGGCGTAGTGCTTCAAGCGCTTTGGTGTCGATAGCGAAAACAAAGCAACTTTGGCCATGGTTGGTCCCTGGATGGGTGAACCCAGTTTGCTATCCTTAGAATCTTGGTGTAGTGCGGAACGCAAGTAAAGTTGGTCCGGCAACCGATTTCACTGACCACATTAGGCCAGTGGTAGTGTTATGGCCCAAACTTCTGATGTGCTACTCCCGTAGGAATGCCTATGCCCAACAGTGGGACGTTTACAGATTATAGGTAGGCAGAAGAAAATTATCATCAGTTTTGGGATTGGTCACAAGGATTAGGCGTAAGGGGAAGGCAGTTATAACATATCCCCCTAGTTTGCACGAGTGTGCCATACATTTCTGTAATTTCTTATCATTTCATAGTTTTGAAGTTAAAAAAGTACACGATTGACACCTTTTTAAGTTATTATTGTCTTTATATTTTATATTAGCCAGGAAAACCTAGCATAAGAAAAAATAAAAGACTAAATCAGAGAATAATTAAAAATGATTCTTTAAAAAAAGGGTCCTTATTAGCCGACAGGAGGGGGGAGGTATGGTGGTACTAGCTATGTACACATATGGACTCGTCTGACTATTCACCGTCAGGCGGTGTAGAGTCATAAAAAAGTTACCTATTTGGCAAATGTCTTCTGCATGGTCCAGTGTTTAACAAAAGTCAAAATCTAATTAGATTACTTAACTCATAAAAATTGAATTCCTTTTTAGTTTTTGTTAAAGCAATTATTCGCAAGACTGACAATGAATACAATTTTAAATATATATATATATATATATATATATATATATATATATATATATATATATATATCACAAAGCTATCAGGGTGTTGTGTGTTATCAACTTTGATTAATAAGAAAGGATATAGTAGTATGACATATATATAGTTTAAAAGGAATTTTTCTCTATAAAATTATTGATAAATATTACGAGGACACGAAAATTATGCGTATTTAATTAGTTTATCTGTTTATATATGTTTATAATATGTATAGTAGGTGTAATCTAGATACAAGGTCAGAATCAATATACATATAAATGTATGTTTTAACAAAATATTTCCACAAAAATTTAAAATGTAAGTGATAAGTTATGATCGAAATGACATCTAAAATATCCTTATAATGTTGTCAAATCTGTGTTTAATGTCGATAAACATAGCTTATAGCACTGCAGTTTGGTTCATATATATATATTTATAGATATATATATATATATATAGAGATTTGCTGTTTTCAACGCAGATATATACAGATATTTAATTACTGTTATCCGTGTAATCTTAAATATGAATGTAGTAGATCTAAATAACAATCATAAAGCTGAACAGTTTATTTGGTTGAACGCATTAATCTGTTGTTAGAATTTAAAAAATATATTTGTGTTAAAAATAATAATAATATTCGTGACAGATCGATCGCCACTAACGAAACTAGAGCAAAATATAGTTAGTAACATCGATGTTTTTCTGAACCTTTTTAAACGACGACGATAAAATATAAACCTGAAGAATGTTAGTATCTAAAAATACTTACAGCGTAGGTACTTACACTATATAATGAATAGTATTTCAATATTAAAGACACAGGCTGAACTAATGTTATGATTGATAAAAATAATAAATATGAATCAGCTAGGACAATTCCATTCCAATCGTATCAAGCAAACCAAGCATTCTTCAATACATTGTTCATAATATCAATTAACTATTCACTGTATTACAATACGAATATACGAAGAAGATGTAAATAAAATCATGCGATATTTTTCACCTATATATTACAACAACAAAGGCGCTATATTATTGGATACGACATAATTACAAGACAGCTGTTTGGTTGAAATAATAAACAAGAAGTCCGAAGTTTGAATCCTGATTATAATACTAATTTTAAAATCATCGCTCGCCTTGTTAAATATAAAATTCCACTTCCTATCAATTTATGTATCATCTTAACTTATTTATTATAAATCTCGAAGTGTTTTGTAATATTGCTTTATTTATTATATATGATAATATAAAATTTTAACTAATAGTATCCCTTCTAACTTTCTTTTTAACTGCATTAATACTCTATTGTTTGTCCTATCCAGATACTGACCTGATTAATATAAATTACCAACTCAAGTTAACACAACAGAATCGTCTACATTAAGCTAACACAAAATAATACCTTCCAATACCCATATATAACTCATTTGTATTAAAAAGTATGTAAAAGTACTTAGTTTTCTATTTAATATACTGACTTTTTTTATTGATTTTGAAACGGAGAACTAGTGGACTGTGAATATCTCCTAAATAATGAAAAGGCGTGCGAACGATAAAAATAAAAATGTTTTTATTATAAAACTAGACTACGTAACAAGACAACAGTAATGGCAAGAAGAAAAGCAAAACACAAAACAAGAATTTGAGTGATTTTAAAATTATACAGAGTACCATAAATAAAATTATAAAAAAGGTTATATGGCTCGGCCACAGATTTGTTTCAAATTGACGACAACTATGTTATTATTAAACTAATTTGCGCCCGCGCAGAGTTCCTATAGTTCAAGGGATTAGCGCGTTTAACCATACAAACTATTCAGCTTCATAATATTACAACTGATTAATTTAATTACGTGTTAAATACAACCACTTCACATATAAAAGTTAGAAATTGTATATAAAAATATAATTGTACATATATAAGTATATGTTTGCAAATTTATGCATGTATGTCTTTATAGGTATATATATATTTATATTTATGTATACGTATTATTTGTACAAGTGTATTTTTTATTTTATTATATGAATTTTAGACTCTTTTGATCCACGTCCTATGCAAGTATAGTAAAGAGAAACTTGTCATTAGCTGTTCACTAAATTATGAGCACTAGATAAGATACCTTGTATATTACGTAGTTAGTTTTCTTAACCAAATAAAATAAAAACAAAATTATTTCCAAAATGCTACGTAACGCTATGTGCTTTGATACATTTAAGTTTGGACAGGTGATATAGGCGAGAGAGGAAATCTGCCAAAATTAAATATTCGTATTTGAGTTTTGTGTTCAAACAACAAAATACTTTTGTATTGATTGCTGTAGAATGTTATTATATTATGCACGATTAAATTCCCGATTCATTGTAACTCAATGTATGTAAAAAAACATTAAGTAACATCGCTAAACCACAAAGCGTGTCAGTAATCATCTACATAGTATCAACTTGAACCATTTGTCATTTTTCATCTTTAAGTATATGTGGTAGAGTTCTTATTTGCGGTACACGTGTGCGTTTCAACTAGTGTCCATTGTACCCGTCAGATGGTGTAAGCCAACCGTATATGTTTCGTAAGGAGTTTTACGACAGAACAGAGGTCCAAAACAAACTGGGAATGATTGGCGGCGGCTGACCGCTAGGACGCAAGCGCGTCTAGGGGACAAAAACCTCTATAATTTTTTTAAACGTTAATATCAATGTGGAGACAGCGCGATATCAATTGAAATAGACACAACCCAGACACAATTAACTTTAAATTGTTTCGAGGTTAATCTTCGGTCTGTACAAATACGTTCTTAATTTAAAATAAATTCGTTTAGTTAGGTATTATTTCAACTTCAAAATGTCTTAACAATAGTTGGTACTATCCATATTATAATAAAGCACTGCACGGCTCGGCACTTACTTATGGAGTGGCCTTTAAGGTCGAGTATAATAAATATTGTAGTGATGAAAGTTTAAAATAATGCTTAATTTGGGCAAGCTTATAGGTGTTTGTGAGAATTAAAAAAAAATACATTCAAATGTATTATCCAACATTACCTCTTTTTAAAATTAAGACCAAAATATGTAAAGATAACGATATCATACTGGCAATGATTTAAATTAAATATTTTTGGTTATTCAAAAGAATTCCCATCCCTTGTACTACACGAGCCGCGCTACTCCTATCAGTAGCGCATACGCGCGTGAACTGTCAAAATGATCTACTTGAAGTGACAGTCGGACAACTGAACCACGGCTATTCCTGTCAAACGAATGTACCCTTTATGGCATCACAATCGAAGGGTGTTTTGAATCAAATTTGTGTGGTAATAGGAGTGTAGAGCGATAGAGTACTGCGTCTTTGATGAACACCGCTGATGCTGTATGAGGTCAAGTGTACAGTCACTATAAATAAGATGTTGTACAGGTATTAATATTTTAAATCGTGTTCAAAAAATAAGAATTCATTTAAAGCCGATTCTTTAACGTTTTACCAGATGCAAAACTAAAAATTATTGAGAGAAAACTTAAGCGACTGTTAATAAATCTACACAAAATACCAAGATCGATAGCTCTAAAGTTTAATTTAATAATTATTTAAGTCAAACATGTAAGTAAATAATGTTAGATTTAATGCATGTCTTTTAATATGTATTTCTTCTGAATTCTTAAATTTTCATTTTTATTTTTATATACAGCTCAGCAAATGACTCAACAACAACATGATAAGCAGTAGAGGAGTCCATATGTGAAGATAGTTAGTGAAGCATGCGACATACTGCCCTAGCCATCCTCACCTTGCCGGCCCAAAAAGTACTTTTTCACGTAATCTTAGGACCAGGATCAGGATTCGCCCCCCGAGCACTTCGACCCAATGGGATTCGATCCTATATCCTAGTGTCTGTTGTCCTGAAATACTTCAAAGATGTACTTATTAAATACGCTTGAAGACAGCAGCCTTATGTTTCCTGGAGTGGGGTAGCCCAAACCAAACAGTGCTTTGTCACACCTTTTTAAAGAAACCCATGTTGTTTCCACCCATCTGCTTTATAACAGTAATCGTAGCTGGGATACCGACTTGGTCTCACACACTCAGGTGTAGGTGTGGGGCACAGCATTAAATCTCTAGATAGGTACATAATAATCTCGTGTGTGCTCACAGGATTTTGATAAACTCCTCCAAAAAGGCTTGACCGATTTTTTTGTGTATATTAGGTTGGATTTGATAATAGGTTGTGATGTGGGCTATTTTTAAACCTCTATATGAAAATGGTGTCCCTCTGTAGAATTGTTTTTGGTAAAACTCTAAACGCTTACTATGAGATCGTTCCTAGCAATAGAACCTTATTTTTGTCATATTCTGTTTGATTACTTCTACGTTGTTTATGTTTTTGTGCAAATAAATAAATTGTATCTATCTATCTAACCATATCGCGTCCTTGGTATTTCGGCAGCAAAATGTACCATAAAATATCAAGACTTATCCACAGTAACACACCGCGTGGTGTACCCAGGTCAAGTGTCAAAACGTTACACCTCGTAGCAGATAACAGCGGCACCTCGCCTCTAACAGACACGATCGCGCGTCCACGACATTCCTCGGTTCTGTTGGACTGATAGATATGAGATGTAATAATATACTTACAGCTTTGTTATACACATCAAATATTGAACAACAAAAATATTAAATATTATCATCAGGAGACTTTACCTTGATAAAATTCCGTCTTAATTTTAAAAGTCTTGAAAAAGCATATTTTCATTTTGACGTAGATGATACGAGAAAGTGTTATCAATAAATAGAATAAAATTTGTCTAATCCTTAATTGTCTATGTTACTGACAGTAAACGAAAGGGAGCTGGTAACAGGGAAGAAGGGTTTATTTTTTAAATAATAAATAACAAGAACTTAGAGACATATATAGCACATAAAATCCACAATCGAAAGTGACAGCTCAACTGTCCAAAATCAAAAATTATTGTCCTACACACATAAACTTAAAATAAGGCGTATGTTAGCTCCTATTCAGCTAGTTCGTAACAGTCTACATATTGTTAGTTATATCACGAGTTACCGTCTTACCTGTAAGTGGTTTGTAACGTTCGACTTGATTTTATTAAGTGAAATTATTTTATTCAACTTTATTTTATTAATTGACAGCTAACAGCAAATAAAATTCGATTGAAACTGACACAAGAGGTAACACAAGTCCACCAACTGAGTTTACCAAATTAATTCAATTCTTTATTTTGCGTTCCATTGTTACATAATATAAAAATCCGGTCCGGTTATAACTGTAAATCTAAGTTTTAAAGTTAATACATTGACTTTAAATATTATTAGTTTAAAACAAACTCGAAAAACAACTTACTACTCTTATCTACATTATTACTTAATATTGGAATGGGATTCAATTATTTTGACATTAATATAATTGTAGAAGCATTAAGAGGAAAACATTGGCACCCTACTCCAAACCACAATGGTGGCGATTCTGGTGGCATCCACTATTAGGCTATTTTCTGCCTCTCTTCTGTTCTATATATAAGGATAAAATGACTTTTAGAAATATCAAGTTAATTAGTTATCTTTGTTTTATTTCAAGCGAAAATTTTGTATGCACATTAAGTCGCTATTTTAGAAACGTCAAATACATTCATCTGTCCTTTTCTGATGAAAAACTATAATTTACGAATTCAAGGACTTAAATTTAGTTGCTTTTAAGCAATAATAGCCACCCATTTGTATTTGTTTTTGTATGTGAAATAAAGAATATTTATGATTATTAGTATTTAATTTTAAGCCATGCTCAGTACAAACGGGGCCATTATCGTATTTTCGAAATCAACGACAGACAAGATAAGCGTTTCATTTTGAATAGAATTATTTCAGAACAACATTTAGTTTTGTTCACTGTAACAGGATACATTCACTGCCGGTAGCTCGTGATAAGCATCTATAAACATATTATTTTTCACTCAACTAAACATAGGCCTGTCCTAGATAGTTATCGCTTTGTGCAATATATTGCCGTGAGATTGGTGATTTTTAAAAGCCCTTTTTTGATGTCAAACAGTTTATTAAAGTCCTTTCAATGGCGCCAGTGATTTGTGAAGACTGCTTAGAAAGGAAAGTGGAAAGATACAGGTTTTTTTTAATTGAAATTTTAGCAAGCGTTTAGAACTGGCTGGAGACAGTACCGTGATATATGGACGCATATAATGACAAGGATTACTGTCTCTGTACATTATAATAGGCAACTGTATAACGGAATCATATACTATACAAATATCGTTCATTGCACACGAATTATAAAAATACAACAAAATTACTTGAAAACGTAAACACAATAGGCAGCCTTATAGTATTCACACTTTTTATATTAGAATATATATCATTAACAGTATATATACGTATTCGTCCCACTGTTGGGCACAGGCAGTCCTACATGGAAGAAAGTCTGGCACAACGCAGGTTGGTGGTTGAAAGCGGTTGCCATATCAACCGAAACCGTTGTCTTAACGAGCCATCCGAAGCACGAAGGAACTCAAGGTACAAATTTGGATTGGCCCATCTAGGTACCAACCATGGCGAAAGTTGCTTTGTTTTCGTTATCGATAGCACTACACCAACGAGCTCCTCACTATACACACGTTAAAAAATATATATATATAAATAATAATAATAATATATATTATATATATTGACTTTATCTAATCGACATGTTTTATGATGCGCTTTAAAATAGGCAAAAATACATAAGATTCGCCATTTTAGAAATGTCAAATGACGGTCATCCATCTTTTTTTAGTTATATTGTACTGAAAGAGTAGTACTTCGTTCGTGCACAACGGAATTGGGACCAATGTCTATTATTATTAAATAAAAAGGAACTTAATTTAAAAAAATAAAGTAGCATATAACAGTCAAATAAACGGTCAGTATTCAACAAACAAAGTTTAAAATGAAATTTGACATGTCACTTAAAACCGTATTAAAAGTTTCTTCCAAAAATCTTTTATGTAGCTTGAAATCACAAAACACGGATTCCACAGGACGCAAATCAACACCAGCGCTCGTATTGCAGACAAGCCGTGACCGCAGAAAGGAAGTAACTCGTAATTTTCCAAAAAATCACTTTTATATCTTTTATTTCCCAAAACATTGAATAAGATTATCGGCCACCCCAAGAGATACGATCAGCATTCACGGCGGGAAATATGATCAGTTTATTATAACGATATTTGCTAGTTTCGGCCGGTTCTTTGTCGAGATCTCGGCCGATAAGGGCTTTGTCGTCGGGCTAATGGCTCGGCCGTATTGGATTTCGGCTCGACAATGAGGTGGTTTGTTTGTGATCAAACTGATATGTAACTGTCGTTTGATTTGAATAGCGTGGTGAATTTATCGAGAAACATTGTTAATTTTATATTGAGTGTTACAAATATATTATTGTACTATTTCCATTTTGAGAGCAATATTTTCGCATATAAATATAATTTTAATTTATATTAATAAATTATAAACTTTAATTTATACTTAATTTATTTTGTAAAATAAATTAAATTTATAAATTCAAGGTCAAACGGTCAAAAGCAAATTAGCATTTCAAAAACATACAGGTTGATATACTAAAACCTGTATTAAAATTTGTTCATATTGGAAAATTATATGACATAATTATATGAGTGCGAATATTTAAAAAACATATTTTATATGATAAGCTAGATAAATATATATGTGCAAAATTTAAGTCAATTCTGTTCATGATTTGAACCAAAATGACAAACATACAAGCTTATACATCTGTAGGATTTACATAAATAATAATTTGAAACTATTAATAATAGTTTATAATATGATACATTATTATAAAATGAAATCAATGAATGAACTACTTACGTAAAACAAAGGCTTACTTTTTTATATCACCGTATCATTCATTAAATATTAAAAAGATTAACACTTATCTTTGTTGATGATATCATCAAAATTGCAACATAGCAATATTTTTAATCGTAAAATTAAAATCCTTAATCTAAACGAATTGTGACAATCAATATCATATAGATAGAAGTTATTGTATAATTGGCTCATATATGCTCGTTTTTACGTTAGTACGCTCAATTATGTTAATAAAAATAAAGTTAAGAATACAAAAAGTTTAATTTCTTACCATATTATAAACAAAAATTTTTTAGGAAAGATTACTTCCATAGACAGATTTTACCAAAACGAGCTACTACAAAATAAATTATCTTTTATGAATTTTAATGATGCTAAAGCAAGGGAATATGGTTTGTAGATGACACATTAATAAATTATATTTGTTATAAATTTATTATAACACTTTCATTGATAAATATAACGTCAGAGAGATAGATTAAGCTTTTGGCATGGCATGTGCTTAAATAACTTTTCAACATTTGAAAGCTGGAGGAATTTCTTGTGATGCTTCTTCTTCTGCAGCTACAGTATTTGTCGAATCGGTGTTAGATTTAAATAATAACGATTTAAAAGAACTTAACTTAGTTTGAGTCTATTTGAAAAAGAGCTTTTTGATTTTGAGACAACGCTTCAATGTGTCATAGCGAAATAATCAGCAATCAGTCACAAAAAGGTCTTTATCTTTATTCTTGACTAGCTGACCCGGTGAACTGTAACACCCTAATTCTGCCATTACTGAGATCTATCAAAAATTACCCGAATTCGACATGTAAGAAATGACAATTTTGAATATGGTAATTTACTAATATGAAATTTTAATTTTTCGGCTTTTGTTTAGGATTTTTAATTTTTTTAAATATATTTAAACGACTACAAATTAAACGTAAAAATTGTTCAAATAGGTCGTAGCAGTTTTTTATTTTAAGACTAACGAATATCAATTCATTTTATACATAAAAAGATTTAAGCAATGGTTCAAAAATGTCCCAAAAAATGTGTTTTCCATTCAGCCTTATCTGTTATCCAATAATCATGACTGTGTTATAATGTGTTATCTCTCATAAACCTTATCAACTGTTTATCAATATTTGTTTTATGAATGAGCCATTTATCACAAACTTTGTCTATATATGTTGAATATGATCAACATATATTTTTCGACATTATCAAAATGTAATGTTCCGATAAATGTGATTATCCTGTTTATTTTATAATCTGCACATCCGGCGTTACGGTGTTTATTATTCAGATTGGTAAAGATTAAATTACTTATGTACGCTATTATATAATATATAGCCGGATTGCCGTGTTTGCTGAGTCAACCAGATGGGTCATGCGTTGGAACCAGGTTAATTGCAGATAAATGTCTCTAAATACACGCATGATACAATCATTATCTGCTTCTAATCGGATTCATGTATAAATAGTTCGCGTTTCGTTATGTTATGTTGAATAAGATGAAACTTGTTGAATCGCCTCTGTGTAGGGCCTGTGGGGAGTACACCGAACAAATGGAACACATCCTATGTAACTGTGATGCTCTTGCCAGGAAAAGAATGGGTCTCTTTGTATTGGGCTATCCCAGTCCTGAAGATGTAAGGGTGCTGACTCCGGGTGTACTTAGCAAGTACATCTTGGAGGTATTCCAGTACAGCGGACATTAGGATTAGGGAAGCACAAAAGATCCCATTGGGTCGACGTGCTCCGGGAATAAAACTGGCCCTACATCAAGATAAGATAAGATATGTTATGTTTCAAATATTACAATATATAACAGCCAGAGCGCGTAAATCTTTTATTACTTGTTTAATTTGAAATAGAATGAAAGCCCGCCAGCTCTGCCCGCCGGCGCTCACACTGGAATATTTTTAGCTAGCTTGTAGGTAGTTCCCAATTTAAAGATCGAAAACTTGATAAAAAGCAGATTTAAATTCTTTCATCACTCCCTCAATCAGTGTGTCATTACAGAAAAAATATAATCACTTAATTGCTCTTTGTATTCAAAAAAAATGATTGAAAGTAAGTCGCGGCGTGAAAGCCATATAATCGTGATAATGGCACACAATGGAGCATTATTTGCATACACACAAAGCAATATTTTCTACTGGTCACCGTTTTATTCAGGTTTTAGTAATTAAAGACGTGTTTTCCACTCAAATTATGAGTGTCAGACGGAGGGGGCAGTGCCAGTCGCCACGCTCGAACAATACATTATCTTTACAATCTACTTGGGTTGTTATTAGGGACAGCAAGCTCTTCTCGAAAGGTAAGATCGCAGAGAGGAAGGTCTTCTTAAGTAATTTTAGATTGGCTACAAATCTAAGCAGTATCTAGTCATTTTTGTGTTTTATTTTAGTAGAAAAAACGTGAATTCTTGGCTGATAAAAATCTGTTGTTTTGTTATTTTACGAATTATTGATAAGTATTATTATAGTACCATTGATAACATTGCAATTGAGGCGACACTAAGCCTAAATGAAAACATAATTAATATGGGTTGGTGTTATCTTTATATAAATAAAAAATTCAAATTAAAAGTATTTATTGCGATCCATAATGTTACAAATAGGTCTTAAGGTTAAACAAAGGATTGTTATGGAACCTGTTGAGTATAGTAGAATATTTCAGATGTCCTGGAACATGGGAGAGGATTAATACTTTAAAATTTACTTAGATAGATACTTAGAACAGATGTTCTAAGATACTAATTGAATTATAATGAATTATTTCAGGAACAGACATATAAGCGCTATGTTGGGCCGAGATCATTTAGTACATATTTAAATTCTATAACTGGGACAATTTGTAAATGCCCGGTTGATACCCACTTAAAGTTATCACTATTGCCTTTAATTACATTTATTTGTTTTTCTCATGCACATTCCCTGTTATGACGAATTAAAAGAACTTAGCAAATGAGTCTATTTAAATAAAGTTATTTTGACTTTGACTTTAACTTTGAGAGTTCAGATAACCACAAAATGAAGCTGTCTTCATAGACAGTAGTCGCTTCTCTGGTTTATCTATTATTACATTCTTAGCTAACTTTGATGTTTTATCACGAATTACGTTGTTCAAATATATTGTTTTTGTTAATTGCAATTATTTATGTAATTACATATTATTCGGTGGCTTAATGGGTCACTCCATGAGAAGATAGCGGTTCAAACGCCACAACGATTCAATTTGTTTTCAAATTTTATAACTTTTACGGTGAAATTAAACATCGTGAGGGCAGGTTTCCTCACGACTTTTACGTCACAATTTAATCTTTACATACCTTTGAAGAAATTCTGAGGTTGTGTAGTCAATCACCCACGCTTGGCCAGCGTAATTGACTAAGGCCTAGTCATCCAAATTTAGGGTAAGCTCGAGTCCCTCGGTGGAGACGTATATGAGCTTTTGTTGTTGATGATATAATGGTTGACGTACTTATCGTCTTAAAAAGCTCGTTTAAAAAACAGATATCAACATGTTAGTATCCAAATTCTCAAAAACTTTGAGAATGACGTTTGAGTATTTTTATTTGGCGCAGGGCATATAAGAGTAATGTCTCTCACCAATAACGTGTTACTGTACTTCTCGCGTACAGTTACAAATCTCTTTGTGTGACTTACAATCAAATTATCAAACAAATGCTTTCGCCACCGAACGTTGTGTTTGACTTGACAAATTACATTACAAGTTTAATCACGATAATAGAATCCAGCAGTCAATCATACCTACATTTAGGAAGTCCGTTGTACCTTATGTTAAGTACATGTGTACAAGAAAACTGAACCCTATCCCGAAGTAACACGGTTGTTCAATCCTAAACAAATAAATTAGTAAGTTCAATTTCGGCGGTGGCAAATGAGAGGGAGCGTCAGAAGCGAACAAAGCGCGGCGGCAAGTCACGGTCATTACCACGCCCGGTACCGTCAGCAGAACAGGTGGACGCTTTGTTTGAAGGTTGACGAGCAATCGTTGATAATTAATGATCGGTCGAGTCTTTGTAAGCCGCATGAGAACACCTTGGAATTAGGGGAAGATATTTTTATAACGGAAAGAAGGCAACCTAATGACCTAACTACACTCGCTATTTAATTAAATTGAAAGATGGAAATCAATCTAGATATTTCTATTGTATGTTGGCGGCGTGATCAGAGGTGAATAGTTAATGTGCTCACAGGTAGAAGTGAAATACTCTTCAAAGAGGCACTATACAACGATCTCACTTCAAACTGGTCTCGAGAACTCTCGTGGGAACACTATTAATTCATTAATTTTATTGCTGTAAGTTGTATCAAACGATGCTCATCTAATGAAATATATTCAAATGATAAAATTATATACATTTATTACACACACCTCATATCGGGAAACGCAGCGTTAGTTGACCCACAAGGTGGACTAACGATCTGGTTAAGTCGCTGAAAGTTGCTGGATGCGGGCAGCGCAGGACCGATCAGTTTGGAAGTCCTTGGGGGAGGCCTATTTCTAGCAGAGAGAGGGGTGATTTGAATATGACGTGCAAAACATTTTTGTCATCCTTATCATATAAAATATTCATGAAATTCAAATTACTGTGCTCTTACTTGCACACTTTTGAATACTTATATCTTATCTTTAATTAAAATGTCAATAATATAAGTCATACAATCCTATTATGAATTAGGTAAACAGAAAACGAAGGTACGGTTCGAGTGGGACCAGTTGATTAAATAAACTATATATAATAATAATTATCTAAAATATAATATTGCTCATTCACACCTATTATCTATTCTATCTTAAACATAATTAAGAGTTTGTGTTATGGATACTAGATAACGGAGAAATATATATAGTAATATCTATTTAATATAAGAAATATACTACTTCTACCGGGATTTGAACCCGGGACCATAGTAACCTTAGTAGACAAGGACTTTGACCACGTCACTATATATACATATTAATGGATTCCATATTGACAACCAGTACAAAATCATTTGCTAATGTTAACACACCAGCAGTGTAAAGTGATAATATTTAACCGACTACAAAAAGGAGGAAGGTCTCAATTGGGTTTGTATATATTTTTTATGTATGTACATCGATTACGACGAGATTTCTCATCATCGGATGAGAATTTTTTTTTCGATGCGGTATAGTTACCTAAAATTTCATTTATTTTGTTAAATATAACGTCATAATTTTGACGATACTTTGTTTCAAAAACTATTCGAGTATTTGTATATTGCTGGTGTCTTTAGTTTGTTTTCTTTTAATTCTGTCATAAAAATAATATTGATATCGGAATCGTGGTAATACACGTGGTCACATTTCGCATATTTGGAGACAATTAGTCATAACATTTGTTTAAAGAGTATCAAGGTTAGTGATAGCACGTGTAAAAGTGTCTGAATACAATTCAAAATAATAATAATAATAACCAGTCGTCGTCTCAACCAATGATCTCATTCCAACTTCTCTTCGCGACCATCTGAAGTGATTGGGGCATTCAGTGAGCAGTCTTGCTAGATAACGCGAGAATTGTCCACCGATTCCTTTCGCTGTCGTCCTGACCCGCGGCCTGGCCCCGTCTGGCCTGCTCTGCCGTCCCTCGAGCCATCGAGGGACTGGGAAGAGTTAAAATTGATTTTTAAATAATGATAATAAGAAACATTGTTGATTGCTAACAGTGCTCCAGACCCACAGTACAAGTACAAAAGGAACAGTATATAAATAACTACAAAGTTATTAAATTATCATGTATCGAAGTTATGAACTTATATACTGCACACAACCTCGAATAAAATTTATAACTGGCACCCTAAACGGTGGTAAGGCTCAGTGATAATATGGATATTAGTGTTAATTTAAATTATAGAATAAATAATTTAATGCATAAATAAATTTTAAAACTGGGACAGTTTACAAATACCCGGTTAATACCCACTTAAAGTTAACACTATTACTAATGTCATACCTTCAATTATATTTATTTATTTTACTCATACCAATTACTTGTTGTTATGATTTAAAAGAATTCAGTTATCGATTCTATTTAAATAAAGATTATTCTTAAATAAAGACATTTTAAATATTTACTTGTTTATTTATGTCGAAACAACTTGTAATTGTTCATTAACTATAGTTGCATTACTATTTCAATTCAATATTGATCTATGAGGCCGCTCATATACGCATATATGAGAAATAGGAATATATTTTGTATAAAAATATAACCGAACGAATAGAGAAATCAATTTCTTCACATTCATAAAATGTAATAAAGAAGACTCCGCGAGTGCTCCACACATTAGCTACCGAAGTGTCGATGTGAGTCCGGGCTTTTATTTGGTCAGTTCAAAGTGTCCATTCATAGACACGACACGTTGAAATATCCTTAAGTATTAACAAAAATAATAAAACAATTTAACTTTAGTAAAAAATTTTGGGAAACTCGTGTTTGGTTTCATGAAAATAATTATCTACGAACATTCATTTTAAATAGTAATAAATAAAATTAAAACCATTTGAATTAAATAACCAGAAAAATCTCCATTTGACCTTGAATATTTTGATGGTTATATTTTGTTTACACATTGAAATATAAGAGTGATAATCGCGAAGAGATAATTATATATATTATCTATTAATTTACTTACAAGTTTTTTTACCTGTAGACATGTCCGTTTATCAAATCTATTATTGATACGGAAATAATCTCTACAATATTGTTACAATGGAACTGTGCCTCCTAATAGCCGCTGACCGCCTGCGCCAGCGGCTGTTTCGTCGATTAACATTCGATTAATATGTATTTGAGACGAGACACTAAATAGTGTATTTCTCCAATGGCTTGCGTCCATGTCGACAAAACGCTAAAGCCTAGGTAAAAAGAAATGTAAAGAATAAGATTTAGAGAAATTTTTCGCAATATTATATTTATGTAATATAATATTTAAAAAAGTCGGCTATCCTTAAATAAATATTTACTAAGGAGTAATTTTTACGATAATGGTTTTCATTTCAATGCACAACGCATTAGTAACGATACAACTCAACAACTTCCTCGTGTGTATGTCTGATATAAAAAAGCCTGTGCCGCCGAATAGATATACTATTGAGACATAAATTTAATAGGCTGTTGGTGATAATGACGGTGATGATAATAATGTTGAACTTTGTCAAGATTTATCAGTTTGTAACTTTAACAAAATATATGTGAAAACTATGGCAGCACTAAATACGACATTACTATTATATAACTTATAGCTAAGTGTACTATAGACAAACGGTAAACAATACATGCCTATTCTAGTAGGTAAGCTGTAAATACAAATAAAATATTGATTAATGAAATTGGGTTATAAAATATCTAAACGATATGTAATTGTCGAAGTTGATATTTGAAGGATTCAATCCTAAAAAATCTCTAAAGACATGCTGAATATTTCTATTTTAACAGACCTCGAATATAAAGAGATTTGAGAATATGTGTCGGCTTTCCGACACATTACCCAGTGGAGACTAACCTCCATCGTCAAGCGACGCTTTCCCAACGGCAAAATATTTACGATACAGTTTGTTAACGAACTGTTAATATGTGATTCATGCAAATCGATACACGTTTGTTTTCAAATAGAAAATACCGCGATAATGGTTGTCGTCGACCTATCAAGTTACAAGTTTCAAGCGGTTTTGAAATTAATTGTGTAAGAATTGATTGTCAGTAAGGTTTATTATATTTATTTAATTCAAGTAACATCTGTCTTTATTATAATATTGTCTTTTTAGAATCTAAAATCTTTGAGTATCTTCCCCAAAATGCCGCTAAGACCAAAACGAACGTCTGTTAGAGATTAAGTGTATACTTTACAGCAGAAAACGACTTTGTAGATACGATTTACGAGTACATAGTGTTTATAAAATTAGACGGCCGTCTGGTTTAGTGGTCAGAACTCCTGTCTAGTTAGCCTGAGGTCCGGGTTTTAAACCGGCAGGGGAAGATATTTGTATGATGACTACGAATTTCTGTTCAGTATTCAGGGATGTATGTATATTTATTCAGTATATTACTGATGTTTATATACATATTACTATCAATATTTCTTCTGTTATTATTCGGTAATAGGTATGCTTCAACTTGCAATTAACCTAAAATTTATAAAATGAAATGAATTGAATATAACTTGTAAATGAAAATATTTATAGTTTTTTAAAAATAGATATACTAAATATCGTTAGGGAGATCCCCAACCCACGTAAATATGTAGCCAATTGTATAAATTATCCCATATGCACTTGAAATAGAAAACTTGTCAACTTATAACCTTCAAAAGGACTTTACCTATTATAGATTCGCGGTTTTACAGTATTTATTTATTTATTTATTTGGTTCACCAGTAATTGTTACACTGATACATACAAAACAAAACAATAATACATATAAAACTAAACCATATGCATACAAAACAATATATATCTTATAGCTAAATGTACAATTAAGAAACGGTAAACACTACATGCATACAGTAGATAAGTTGTAATTATAAATAAGGTATAGTATTGAAATTTTGATATAAAATGTCTAAACGATATGTAATTCACGAAGATGAAATCATGAAGTATTCTATACGATATATACTTATTACTGTAACTATGCTGAGATGATAAATGATAGATAACATTTTCGAGAGGACAGAATAGTAATGACAATGTGTTCTCCTGTAACTTAACCCACCGTCCAAACCGAGCCGCCGCTCAAAATTATTGCGTTTTATCAGTAAAATAGTCTCGATTAAGATACAACGGAGAGAGAACCAATGTTTCTACACTTGCCGAGGTAGCGGGACTTTACGGGCAGTCATTATGGGAGCTATTACGCTGATAGAATTTAGAAACTACCGTGGGGACGGCGTTGAGTATCGCTACCAAAATATACGAGGAACTTTGGATTTGGGGACGCTTTACACTTTGGCGAATTACTTTGAGCAAAAGTAGATGGACTTATTATTTATATTCTTGCTTAATAGCATTCCTGCGGTGCGAGTCATTAGTACCTCCAGTGAGAGTTTCAATTGTATCTATCAGCTTAGAGCATGTTTGCGTTCAGCTTGCAAATACATACATAAAAGCAGTTTCCAATATTACACGATCCAGAAATGTCGATTAAATTGAACCTTACAATATGGGCACATTCTCCTTAAGAAAACATTTTTCACTCCTTGAGGCTCATCTAGCATTATTTAATACCAAAAGTGATTAAAAACTTCACTGTGTATAGAAACCATCCTTAAATATATAACATCAATTACTTAAGGGGTGTGAAAAGAACCCTTTGGTCCGTCAAGATGGAAATGACTAGGACGGTATATCCACGGTGTACTAGTTTTCTTCGCAAATGGTCTCTGTCTTTTGTTTCCCAACCGGTCGTGTCGAAGTCACTTAGAGTAGTTCTTATTTAACATAATGGATTCGTCACCATCCTCTTTGCTATCTAATTTTGTTTTTTAATTCTACTTCAATCTTCTTTTGACTACCGATGCTGTGTAACGCACACTTTTTGTTTTCGACATATGCCGTGTTATTGCCACCTAAATTTTGTTTCGTCGTTACAATGACAGCCCGTTGATAGCCTTTGTCTATGTAGAGCTTCTAGTATGTGTCTAATTATAAGAATTCTCTTAATATCCTATGTTCATTCAATGTCGTCGTGTATCTGTATCCTATATGTAAAATATAGCCTATCTATGTTGAGTGATAGAGAGAAAAATATTCGTTAGACTATATCATTAGTTTAATAAGAGGGTCATTTCTAAGCCTAAATATAGTATATAATATCTAATATAAATATAATATCTATGACTGCATAATTGTGATTTTTTCAACCACACACAAATTGGTAATATGAAAACTCAATTACATAGGTCTGTTTTTCTTAAATAAAGCTAAGCGAGTAGTTCGTTGGCATCGTTATTCAAACGCTCTGGCTCCGATAACAAAAACCAAGCCACTTTCCATAGTTAGTCCCTGGATGGGTCAATCAACTTTGTTTTTTCTCGTATATTAGTTTTTTGTATAAAAACAATAAGAACAAATAAACGAAACATATTTTAAACAAAGAAGTTAAATAAATACTGTTAATATATTTTAACCGCCCAAACTAACTACGTCATTTTGAAATACAATGACCCTCCTAGGACCTCCGACCAAACACTTACTTTAAATAATTAATTATTAATTTAATTATTAATAAAAATATAGACCGAATATCGATAACTGCTAAAAATTAAATATGTCGCAGGACGTTATTTTACTATATAGTAAATCATAACATATTTATTAACATTTTCCTACAAGTATAACGTTATGTTAAGGAAATGGTTTTGCCATTACACCGCTTCCTGAATTCTAACAATAAAATACTAGAAGCAAATATTACTCCAAAAGAAACTTATTGTACGATATTCATCGCTCCAATTATTACATCGGGCCTTATACATTAATCAAGTAAGTATTCTATGTACATCACATGATTCGATTGTTTTGTAAACTAGGGTTCAGCTAAGGGGCGCGTTCGGAAACATGGTGATTTATTTGATTTTACACGTACAGGGTGGCATTGTCAGCAGACAATATAACCAAATTGAGATGTCTCATTCGCCACGCATCCTGCGCGGCCGCAATCTGCGCATTAAACTGTGGGAGCGACAACCCCTGATAATAGATAAATAAAGCCAAATATTACAACAAAATGAACATTCAGTAACCTTAATCAAATATATAATCTATTCTGGTACATATAAGGTTGAAAGTTTTTGGTATTAAATATTCGAAGTCAAATTAATATTTGTTTAAAGTTAATAAATCAGTATATATCTGCGCAAGGGTTGTCTCTTACCTGGCGGCGGTTCCTTTGTGCCACATCTTGTTGTAAATTATGTTTAGAAACAATAAAAGCGTGAACCACACTATCGTCACAGTGATCGTCAAAATTTCAAATATTTAGGATTTCACATAAATACTTTTTGTACAGATGAAACAAAAATTTGGTGGTAAAATGCAATAAGACTAAACTTTTACTATTTCTACACAAAAAACATTTGATCTTCATAAATCAATCATTGGGTGATATTTTTATACTTATTCTATTAAATTTTTCAAAAATATTATTTTCAAAGGAGCATTATAATCGTAAATCCATTTCTATTATTTGGTATTAAAATTCTTAAGAGTTTTATTATGTCATGTATATAAAACTATTTTTATAAATCTAAACATTATCATACGAAAGAAGACGCCAATAATTCTAGCCTTTATTGTGGTAGGTGTTTTCATTGCGCTTACGCCGCGTGTAAGCGTTGACATTCCGTCCATCGAGTTCGCTATATTTCCAACAGTTTGTTGTTCTTATCCCGGTTTAGAACAATTAAGAGACACTTTATACCCGGCTTAAGAGATCAAATCTTACTCCTCAGTTTGGTAACCATTAGGGAGAGGAATTCTTTTAAAGTTAGCTAATTCTTATTTATTTTTACAATGGGAAATAGTTACATCGCTTGGCAGGGTCATGCTGGCAATGTGTCGATACTTAACCGGTTGCCTAAACCTAAAATAACATTAAAGACTTCTAACATTAATCCACAAATTTCATTGGAAAGTTCTTAGTTAGGAAATATTTTATTACGGTACAAGAATTGTAATTATTTACAATGATTTAGCATTGTTATCTGTATCTATAAGTACTACTAACTTCAAGGGAAACTCATAAATAGAAAAATGTATTTGATTGCGTTAAACATGATCTGCCTATCTATACTAATATTAAAAAGCTGAAGACTTTGTTTGTTTGTTCGCGGTAATATCAAGAATTACTTATTTAAATTGAAAATTTATTTTTGTTTTAGTTAGTCCATTCATCAAGGAAGGCTATAAGATATGTAACATTACGCTGCTACTAATACCTCAATAAGAAATGTTGATAAATATTTTTTTATAAATAAATGTTCGCTTTAATGATCTAAGCTCCTATGATTTTGGGTTTGAATTTATTTTAAATAGTACATCGCGAGCATGACAACCAAGCATACATATAATAATTTAAATGGAGATTTTATTTTAATCTAGCTTCTCGGAGTTTTGTCATAGATGATCGTAAATGATCTAATAAATTAATTATTAAATATATAAAATTTTATATTTGTTTTTGATCGTTATGTAAATATTTTAGTACCAATAACATTCGCGTATATTAACAGCCTAGTAAATGAGTAATTTGAAGTTTATATTTCGTTGAAAATACATTAACTTACGATTGAAAAACCGGTTTTAATAAGTTACATTAAATTTGAGATTCGTTACTTTGCTTAATGTCACAACACAATTTTTAAATAAGACATGACGCACATACAAATTATTCGCCACGGTGTGTCTCATAGAACTGGAAACCGCGTGTTTTTATAACTTTCGTTACGCATTCATTGTTACAAAATATAAGCCGGTACGGGTTAATGTGTAAAAAGTGCGCGCGCGCAGGGGAGCGGGCGAAATATGGCGGACAACAAATCATATTTCAAAACGGGTGAAATCTATTGTTAATAATGAAATGAAAATAATTCAAAGTGTAAGTAGAGCGGAGGGTGCAGCCATGTTGGCTGACACGGCCAGCGTGACTGAACGCCTTGTATTTAATATAATATCTGTTATTTATTTGATGGTTGCGAAACAAACAAAACTTTGGCGTATCCAAAGTATGACGCGGCAATTTTAAAAATCATTCATACTCTTTGTTTAATTGTACAAGGTTTGCCTTATAAGGCAAACCTTATAATTTATAAATTATATAATTTATTTATTTTATATTTTAATTAATAATATAATTTATTGCAAAAAATTATATACACTTCATTGCGCCAAATAATAATAAAAAATATATAAATTGGAATGCCCTTGCATTCTACAATTCTACTATACAATTATATATAGAACTTATTTCTAATAGAGATGTTTTCCAGTGAACCCGTCATGAGTGCGTTACTTTGACATATTTTTTTTATTTATTATTAAGTGCCTTAATTTTCTATTATTCGGCCGAAATAAGCAGAAATATAGCCGAAGACTTCAACTAAGTTATGTCTAAAATAAGTTAAAATTCATACCTTTTTTTACATTAATTATAAAAATTATAATAAACTAAAATTTATCCTTTATTTAACTATTTCAAGCCATAACTTACGTGAGAAACATGAATGAATATTCTTTTGAAATGAAAATTATATTAAAAAACATAAGAATATTTACAACTTCAACAGTGTTAATTTATTCGTCACCAACATAGAGCCAGCATCCCCGCCGTTAGTAATAATACCGGCAAATATTTATAAATGTTTTATACGACTGAGACGGGATCACGCGGTCGCATTAGCGGTGGGCGCAAGTTACGAGAGATTCTATAACTAAAAGAAAATAGTCATATTGCGAAAAAGAACGGTTTAATTTTCCTATTAATGTACAGTTTATTATAAATTCTTGTCCAACAACTAAACATTTGCACTATATTAAAAATGAAGACTGAAGAAAGTGCTTAGTATGTTGCAGCAATAAAAATACATTACCATACATTGACATTATATTTACTTAACACCGAGGCCAGGAATAGAAAAAAATAATTAAATACTTTGAATATTTTATAACAGTCATTTCAGTGAGTTAGTTATATCCAAATAAATCGCCAATTACAAGTATTATATTTTTCGAAAAATAGTGAAGATAATTCTCGCATCAGCTTTTGGGTTGGACCACAAAATTAGCACTATTGTAACTATGTACCCTTGGTCCCTCCCAGACCAAGTGACTGTACCCCGAATTATGTTTGCACACATGTTTACGATCCATAATACCGTTTAACTATACCCTGTCGGGATTTTGATCGATCTTGTCGGAGAAAAACTTTAAATGTAGTCCTTCGACAATAATGTGGGGATCGGGCCATTAACCTATTCCGTTACATTACTTTTTAACATCGCTGTAGCTCGCAGTGTTTTGGAAACATCCGTCATGTTGAAACCGCGTGTTAAAGAAAAACTAATACGTGATTCGTTACAATAAGCCATGTATCTTAGTTATATAACTCTATATTTATTATTAGTTAATTAACTTACGGAATCCAATACATATCAAGGCTATTATCAAAGTATAACACTTCATCACTTTCGATTGGATATTATTGCTAATTAAAGCACTTTAAAAGATAATAATATCGATAGATTCTTCCTTTAATCAAAAACAAGAACATTTACATATTAATTTATTGGAATTTTTATGTTCTCAAATTATTTAACATGCAGTTTTTACAATTTAGAATAAATATATCGGATATCTGTTTTCTATTATTTTTATTATTTATGTGTATATTATAAAAGCCATAATGTATTTTATTGAGTTAATTGTAACAAATTTAACAAACATCAATTCAAAAATTAAAATTAAAATAAAAATTCTAATTATCATCTTAAAGTGGCACCGTCTTTACTACATGGGGGGATAGGCAGAAGCGAATTGTCCATAAGACCAGCAACTCATGTTGGACCAATATGAATTAACGACAGTGGAATGGTTGCAGTCACAACCACGAGCACCAACACAGATTTTCCATTGTAATACTGGTAATATTACAACGGATATTTGTCATTATAAGATATAAGTGGTATTTTAGTAGCTATTATTCATATGCTTTATTTAATAAATTAAAACATTTCTAAACGATAACAATATTTACCTAGCCCTTAGTTTGCAATTAATAATTAATTAATTAATGGACACAGTTCTTCGTATTAATATTAAAATATGAATAATATACATTTTAATGGTTTACGACTATTCAGGCTTTTCAGATCTGGGAACACTTCAGGATTTTCCCAGCTTCAAGGGTTTTTTGGTTAATTTGGGTCGATTATATATTTATGTATTTATAAGAATAATAATTACATAAATATATAGAGAAGCTGTATATATAAGACATAAGTCTCTCTCTATGAGCCTGTTAAAAGCGAATTTGGCCAAAATGTAAAGATCTTTAGTTTAATTAAAAATTGAATTTTTGTATAATCGTTATTTCGCATTTTATTCACCATTTCTTTAGATAATTCTGCGTACACTACTGTAAAAAGTATCGTTACATTGTAACAGAGAAAATTATTTGAGATTAATGTATAAAGGCAAGGCACAAGTTAATTTCAACACTAATTGATTAACAATAATAAGGGGAATACCCTCCGATTAAAAAATGGCATACATAACATATAAGCATGAATTAATTATAAAATGAACTATGTATGGTAGGCAAGTATCAAGTGATATCTCGACATTTGGAGAGCAGCTTTCCGTAGTATAAATTGTATTCAATTTAGAAATTTCCCGTATACCTTCTAATAGAAAAATAAATCTCTATTATAGTATTATTATTCATAGTGGATGCGCCGGCGCATCAGTGAATTAGCATGAATGATATGTTAATTCGAACATTTTGGATAGTCAAAGTTATAAATCGAACTCCCACTTACAGGCCTGCAATCTATGGAAATCTTATGAGAAGTGAGACATTTTAATTATAAATGTCTTATAAATTTTAGATTATTAAAATTTAATGTTATTTATATCGTATTCAGATTAAGTCCAGATGGATTTAATTAAATAGAAATTAGATTTTTTTATTTACATCTATAATCGGTGGTTGGCTAGTAAAAATTCGGTAAGCAATTTAGCGCTTGATACCCGCTAAACCTCCCGGTAACTCCGTTGTCCTTCGCGAGGTGACCTGGACTCTAACGAAGCTTATCAGTCCACCTTAAAGATATTAATCCTACCTTTACTACCCATGAAAATTTACTAAAAAAAATAAAAATCTTGTGTCTACAGCTAACAATTATTTTTTCTTCTATTTTTGGAGTCGGTGCTCCACTTTTTTTTTTGGAGAAGAATTCTCACCAACCAAAAAAATTATTTGATTTAAAGTTGTACACACAAGAATGCGTAGTTATGTTTTTATTTCAGATTTTGGTTACTCTTCATTTATTTCTTGATTTTTAGTGAATATATACTTCAATTTCATTGCAATTACTAAAATAGAAAGGAACCACCTCGAAATACTAAGATGCTCTTACAAATAATAAAATGTGAACATCATCAACGTATTCGAAGTCAATTAAATAGGGATTATTAGGATCAACTCAAAAACTATTCGTCAGATCTCGCTCAAATTTTAATTTGACAACATGAGAAGCACTAGCTTGCGAATGTAAGACAAATTTTCAAAAGCAGTACAATCAGTAAAAAGTTATATAGAAAAATACAATCCAATTGAGAATCTCCTCCTTTTATGAAATCGGTTAAAAATTAACCTTGAAGTAACTCAAATGAAATAAACGTTAAATCTATAATAGTATCTACCTAAACTATACTATGTGTATGATAGAAGATTAAAACAAAACAATATATGTAAGTAATAATAATAGTCGCCATGAAAGCGCCAATTCAACCAGAAGAAATATGTGACACATATTCTCCCTTCCTACCAAATATTGTACATATTATTTATTTTTTATCATATTCAAAAAATACTCATCCCCTGACGTGCGCAGTGTCACGTCACGCGGCACAATGGCGAGCCATCAATGTGCACTAATTTCTTACGGTCCCGCGCTTTTATTCAATACAAAACTTATTTGACAATAAAAATTCTGAGTCCATTCGGTTACAAAGAAAAAACTACATTATCACGTTTATTTTAAAATCAAAGTTGTATGCGGAAATTTGACAAGGGTGACAACAATTTTGACTTCCGCGCGGACGGGCATACCCACACATTAGCGGCTAGCGTGCGTGTGAGTTGAAAGATAACTTCATTATGCCCGTTTAGATGCGGTTCAGCTGATGGCACTGCCGTCATAAGGGTCGGCCATTGTCTCCTTATTCCATATTTAAATATTACAATGTCAAGTTATTAAATACGAAGATCTGGTTAAAACTTTTATTATTGACTAGTTTGTATCAGCACAAATAATTATACAATTTTTAATATAATTTTCTATTCACTATATTTTGTTAGTTGTCTTATATACTGCATGGCATAATAGTTGAATTTACAATCCTCAGATAATATAGTTCCGATATTAAGAATACCTTTATTGACGATTAATAGAAGCTCTATCGACATACCAGAAAGTAGTCGATACATAAACATATTTAATCTCAAACTAAGTAGCTTTAAGTCGTAATTAGTTGTGTTTCTCATACTTCCATAGTAAAAGGCTTTACTCGTAACTATACGGTATTTTAGTTGTTTTAATGACACAGCCATCAAAAGCCTCCAAAAGACCTCAGAAAAAAACGGTATGAATAAAAGTGTCCAAGGAAATGATTCGAATCTATGAACGGTGTAATAAAAGATTATTGAACACAGGAAGCCGCCACAAAGAATAGAATCAAGAGAACGGGTTCCCATGTGCGGACGTAATCCGGCAACGTCCACTCTATGGTAACGTCTTAATTCCATTCTCGATAAAAGGCATTAAGAACATTTTTATACAGCCGTTTAGGCGCAGCATGCACTCTGAGACAAAACGTGGAAACTCAGAAAGTTGTTTTGAATATCATATTCGACTTTGATATGTATATATTTAATTATTTTTTAATAATTTATTGTGTAGCTTATTTATAAAAGAAAATAGAAAATATTAATGTATTTATATTTCATTTTTCAGAAATAAAGCAAATCGACAAAGGAATAATTCTAAAAATACATACTTTTTATTGTAATAAAATTAAGGTACTTTTTTACAGTATGATGCAAAGGTGTTATTAGCATTACTATTGTTTTTTATGCAATAATCGCTAGATTTGCAACAATATTATATATATAGGCTTCGGCATATCAAGAAATGAACAAATGAACAAAATTTATATGATCTTAAGTATCGGTATATATTAATTACACTGTATATAATATCTTAAGAACCGTAATGATCTATTTCTACCGATTTGCTACAATACATTTTTAAGTTGGATAAATTGGTTGTTTTTTATTGTTATTTTTAAATGCCAATAAAAAATATTAATTTCCTGTTACATGATACTGCATTTTATTACAATGATCGCTCTCGCCTTATCGGGCTTTTTTCGAGAGCTCATGTCCAGTGAGTGCAGGGCGTTAAGTCAATTTATTTAAAACGACATTAACTCGCGGCGACACGACACGACACGCCGCCGCGCGATTATCGTAATCATGCTTGTGACCTGCCTTTGATCTGCCGCCCGGTGTCCATACGACACGCTCATTATGGGATAGTCCCAATGCTCCTAATTTACGCATTGAATCGACCAATTAATATTTTTATTTCAGCATCATCCTTATGTAGCATGCCTTTAAGTATAGATATGGACAGACGAGAGAATAGAGTGCATTTTGTATAATTTAAATTGTCACTTTCATTCTTTTACTTTATTTTATGCATAAAAGTTGAAGTTCATCTTCGGTTTCTCCTTGTTTCTAATTGTTCTTGATAAACTATTAATATAGTGTGAAATAATTAAAAAAAAAATAACTTATCTTCATTGTGCAAGACGTATTATCTCAATTTGATCTTTATTTATTGGTAACCCTACAGCCAGCGCATGACAAGATTACAATCTCGCGTTTCATCGGATAAGAAAAATTATTAGCTTATTGTATTTATTGTTATTTACTGATGCTATTACTCTTAATAGTATCTTTATCTTTGGTTTTATTCGTTCGACTGTTCCTATCAGGCAGCCAGAACTGTCAGTGTTCGATTTTGATTTCAAATGTTCTTTTTAAATATTTCAAACACAAAGTAAATCCAAGGCCAAAATAGTATTTTCAAAATGCACCTTTCTACTCAATAGAAGCGAATTATTCGCGGTGGTCCTTAAACTCGAGTGGTTATTTACTGTAATAAAGTATTCAACAATCACCGAAAGCAGACGGCGTGGACAATTTGCAGCTGAACAATGGACGTCTCAGTGAAACGAGATCATCCGTGAACGAGCGAAAAGACCAAAAGACCAATGGGCCAAAATAAGGTGATTAGCTCGTACCCGTGTTTGCCGACTGGCCTTTTGCCGGCTACACTAAATAAATCCCCAAGATAATCCTCCATGAATAAATAACTCCGATCATTCGTTTTGTCAACGTTGATATATTGTCTATTGACAAGTTTTTATGTCTCAATCCTGTGTAATGCACTTGAAAATAAACGTTCTATCTAAATTGAGCATTATTACAAATAGTAAAAGAGTCTGTGTGAAATATACGAGCGCATCCTGACTTTGCCAAATTCGCAACAGATGATAAGGCCTGCAAAGCAGTTTCAACTTTATTATAAGTGAAATAAAGTTCGATATCATGTAGCAGCGTCTCACAAACATACGTAGAGACTTAATCCGCCGGCGCTTAGTTTTGAAGTCTTCAAGGATTTTTTCAAAAACCTTCACTTTCGCCATTACATCTGTCCCCTAATTAGCGCGTGGGTGGCCCGGCCTGGTTCGCTATTATTCTCCATAATAGCCACCATTGTGCGTCATGTCAACGCTGTTTTCACTTTCAATGTTAATCCTTTAGTTTGACGCATAAACAGAAATGGATATTCTGTTTGCTTTACAATATTGCAAGCGACCTCCGTTGTTTACGTAATGAAATTTCCCAAGAAATAAATGTGCCACACAAACTGTTTTGCTGTTGTTAGCAGTCTGCTCAAAAGATCTAACAACACTGACTTTCATGTATTTAAACATAGATGTAATCAAAAAATGTCATACTTTTCGTTAAGATGAATAAAAATTAACAGTTATATATTACTACACGAGTTGTTGAATATAAATGAAACCATGTGATTACTTAGACGTCTATATCGTATGACCTCTCTATCACAAATAAACAATAGAATATATAAAAACATAAATTCAAAAATTACTAAATAAAATTCTATAAAACCAGTCAGTCCACAAGATGAGTATATAAGAATAAGGTATATAATGTAGTTGGCAATAAGCTTTGAAGCCTCTACGTTACAAGTCAGTACGTTTATCGTTAAGTAGAGACGTCTAAAGCAACACCTGAAAAATCTTGAACATAATTAGATTAAGCAAGCATTTTCTTCAATGCTTATAGTCAAAGTCAAAGTCAAAAATAACTTTATTTAAATAGACTTATTTACTAAGCTCTTTTAAATCGTCACAACAGGGAATATGTATAAGAAAATAAATAAATATAATTATAAAGGCAATAGTCATAATTTTACTGGGTATCAACCGGGCATTTACTTATTGTCCCAGTTATAGTATTTAAATATGTACTAAATAAATTGTTAGTTTTAATTTTAAAATAATACTTATTTTAAAATTAAAAATAACACTAGTATGCATATTCCCAATCAACCCTACTACCGCTTCGACGAATTAGTAGCTGCAGAGAAGAAGCGGCGCAAGAAACTCTCAGCCTTTAGTATTTATAATGACATTTACAAATCAATTATGTCATTATGTATTAGTATTATAAACATATACATGTTTTGTTTTACAGTGCATTAAAAAATATATTTTTAATTATATTAGAAAACGCGTTGCATTAAAACAACCCTACTATCACTTCCTAGATAAGTTCTACTCAACAGATACAAAGTTTTATACAACTTATATATGCCAAACAGTAACTGTATATATTTAAGTATACAGTGAGTTGTATACATTTATTAAGCGATACTACATCAGCAAATCTACTCCTATAAAAGCAATCCACAATAAAAACAAATCTGTTTAAGAGAGCTCGCTTGCTTGTTATGATCATCTTAATAACTAAAGCGTGGAAGTGAATTGCTTAATGATTAAATATCAAAACAAACAAATCAATATCTTAAAAATTGACACGTAGTTTATAAAATGATTATTACTCTGTAAATTGATTAATAAAATGCAGTTTAAGTGTTACATGGGTACTTTGATTTGAACCAGTAATGTTACGTAATACCTCCTTATCTGGCACTTGAAACGTGGGAAACATAATCAAGAAAATGATTTGAGAATCCTCCACTCATACATATCTCAATTACAACTAAACTACAAAGCAAATATTCAAAAACACAAAAGAATACGATGTATCAGCTACCGCACCAAAATCTGCCAATCATCAAAGAATAGATATTTCCGTAAAACAAGCGGCATTTGTTCATTGTACGTCTATCGGCGGCGTGTATTTATCTAATTAAATCCAACAAAGGCTGACATTCGTCAGTAATATTTCCAAATTATTTACCGGCACAATGCGTGACGCAGGTGCGGGGCGATGCGCGGGCGCGGGCGCGGGCGGGCGGGCGGTGCCGCCCTGTAATACGACTACAGAAGGAACGGGCGTTGTGAAATCCGACGCGTATCGCCGCTATTATAGAGATTACTCAGTTATTTGCCGAACGTTAAGGCTTATTAGTGCGAATGACGCGGTATTCCCGAGCGACGTAGAGTTTGAGCAGAGCCGCATTGTTGAGTAGTTTTATGCCTACAATGATTGTGCTTTTTAAAAGTTAGTCAGGTAAGAAAGTTATAGATACCGCAGCCTATGAATACTTGTGACGCTACCATTACAAATACCAATGGATATTATATAAAAGAAGACAGAATTTCGTTCCTGCAATTCTATTTTGAAAATGTACATGGGTGCCAAGAATAACAAGATTTCATCCGAGTTACTTTAAGAACTACACATCAAAGTTGATGAAAATTCTCGATAATTCTGAAGTCCTAAGAAATAATGAAAAACGACTGTACAATACGAAGTGTGACTGGGAAAGTATTCGTATTTTGACATTTCCAAAAGTATTTAAAATATTTGTTTTAATGATACATAGATATACAAATGGATATATTTTAGACACATTCTGTTTTATTCCAAACTTACCTCTCAATACTATTTGTACAGTTTTATTTAAAACAATATATAACATAAAAATATTAACAATGTTCTAATCCAATATTGAAAGCAGTGACCGGTCTGCGGGCGCTCAGCGCGCTAATAGGGGCGGCGTCTGGCCGGCTATTATACCACCGCCTTATAATAAACATATCACTTCACACACCGCACAATAGCTCCAAAACAATAGCTTTTTTACGCTAATCACGGCCGAATTAACGGCGGCTCTATTTTGGACTACCGGCCGAGGCGCGGGACTTTTTATTGTAATGAATACGGTGTGTTTTGTACACTTTGGTGTGAAACTATCTCTTACATATAGTATGTGTTTATGTGTGGGTTATTTAGTAACGTGTGCCAACGCCCGCCTTCGGTTGTTATGTTGTAAATTAAGTCTATACTTGCAGACATTATTCCGCAGTAGAATTCACAATTAGTAAATCAATAAATTACCTGAATATATCTTTAATAAGTAAGCAGTTATCTAACATCCTTTGATTTGTGTGAGTTAACTAACTCATAACTATTACCAACACACACCATCCTTGCTTAAATTATTCTGCAGCGTGTAACCGGCACCAATTCTCGAGTAGCATTTTGATACATCATGTCTCAAATTTCTTTTACGATTACTAACTAACAAAATCATAAGTCTATCATAACTATGATAAATTGCTTTATTTATAAGATCCTTTTGTGTAGTATATAATTAATTTACGTCTACTATGACTATGACTACTATGTCTCGATAAACGGAAAATGTGCTTTCTCTGTCTACGTCATATAAAATGAGTTCTTTCAAAAGAGGCGTAAAAGGGCTCTTTGTCAAAAACCTTTTGGGCTGGTAAGGTGCTAGAGCAGTATGTCGCATGCTGCGCTAGCTATACGAACATATGGACATCTCTACTGCTTTGTATCAGGCGGTCTCCAATGAGAATTTACTCGGTTTAAGCAAAATTAAATCTTCCATAAGATCATAGTTCCATAAATAATGCCATTTTGTAGTGTAATATTTTCAGATATTACGATTATATTGGGGCTACGCGATTTAGTATTTCATAAGTTAAACAAATCGTGACTAGTAATAGCATTTTCCGTGGTATACCTAGAGTGCACAGGAAGACGAGTATAAGTAGTTTTGGTCACAACTGTACCACGCAAGACCAATGCTCCAGTCCAGTTTTGTGGGTGGCGAAACTTCCAATAACATCGGATATCAATAACCTATTTTACCGAAACCAAAATTTAAAATTTTATCTGCATTAAAATCCGGCAGTAGACGAAAACTGTCTTCAATTTAGGTGGTCCATAAATGCATATTTAACGACGAGTGCGGCAAGGGTTCCGGTCCAGCGCGGCTCGAGTGCTCCCACGTGACAGACAGACAGACAGGCAGACATGTGCGCTTTATTAGTTGTGATGGTTGTGACGTGGCGGCGACAATCGACGCGTGACATGTCTCGCTCATGTGAAAACATCCGGAAGTTGTGACTTTACACTTTTAACTTGCTGGAATTTGAAAATCAGAAAATCTTTCTCTGCCGGTATCAACAGCCTCCAGGTTCCAATCCCCACTCGAGGATTTTCTGGATATCACGAATGAAAAAAAAGTTAAAATCAGAAAAAAAAATAGTAATAGGAAGCCAAAAAAGGAACTATTGTTGGCGAAGCTCCAAATATTCTATGGATCTGATTAAGATCAATTTTTATCGTATATTACTCTTAATACTCTCTTAACTATACCAACTTAGCGTGACTTGTGTTCACGATACGATGCAGTAAATATATTTTTAGGGAGGCAGAAACCTTCGTAAGTAAAACGATATTTTTTTAATTTTGGGAGTTGTCAAGAAACTACTTGTTGCAAACCTAATTGATGGTGGCTTTGTGTGATAGTTTAATAAGTCAATAAGAATATATTGTTCGATTTGAATCAACATTAACACAAGTAACATTACAACTATGTGAAACATGAAGTGTATTAAAGAACTAGCCTCCATGACGGTATTTAAATGTCGACTTACAAACATTATCTAAATACTAGCTAACATGGCAAACATTGTAAGTCCATATTATTTTATAAAATAGCCAACAACACAAAAATGAGGACGAAATGAAGTTTGAGGAAATGAGGTTTGTTACGGAGGAGTTCCGTAACAAACGCAGTGACACGAGATTTTTATACAATAGATAACTATTACCTGGTGTAAGGAATTGTATTGTTTCCTATTCTGTTTAACCTCAAGGTTTACTTGGTGCGGCCAAGATCTGGTTTAATTATAATCTACTTACAATAAGGCAGTTACTTGTGTAAAACCAATTTTTTGTATCTGTGACACATTTTGATTTCATATCAATATATTTTGGGCCGGCCCCAGGTGGGAAATGTACAGAGATTGGCGAAAAATATGCTATTAGATAGAGCAATAAAACCTTTTTATTGAAAGAACCTTTATCCTTTGAGTCGAGGGTGGAGTGTATAAGGTGTTTATTTGTTACGAAAATATTATTCGTATACAGATCTTTTGGAGTGAATTTATTAGAAACACGATAGTATTTATGAATTTTTTAGGAATATGCTTATGGTTTTAACATGTGCATTATTAACATTACCTAGGGAAAAAAATATCTTAGAGGATACCCGAGAAGTTTAACAACCAGATCAGTCAAACAACCGCTAATTCGTGAAGCCTTGCATCACTAGCACAAACCTTTTTCATAAAATTGACATAATTATTGACGGATAAAGGATTATAATCGATTGCTTGTGTTTTTGAGCTCAAAGCTTATTGATGACAGAGTTGAATGAAATAAATTTTCAGGTAAGTTAAACAATATGCGTAGAGCTGAACAGTATGACGTAATCGTATATTTCTTTCAGTTACAAGGGTTTGCTTGTAATAGTGTCCGTTTTCGCCCATGAGTGAACCACAAAGAGCTTACTGAGTTGCAGGAGCCGCTAGTGGCGCAAGTTACGAGAGTCAGCCTGCACGATTCTGTTTTGATTAGAAAACTGTTAATTATATCAATATTACTCGTGATATATTGTCTCCAAGCAACCAGCAACCATCTCTCTAACACCAATAGACGTTAGGGAATTTTGGTTTTGTCAAAGAATCAAACTACAGACACCAGCAATATCTACAATCACTTGATAATTTAAGTTTTTTTGATATTCTGGAGATAAGAGACGTAAATGCCTCCCATCACCTGTAGTAACACCAAATACCTTTACCATCATGCCGAAATACAGCGAATAGTAGAAATAGAAAAGGCACTGGTTACACAGAACCCTCCTGTCGGTTCCACCTAATAGTTTTACTATTAATATTTTATTGTTAGAGTTAATTATTTTTCATAGAATGCATAATGATTGGTATTAATATAAGTAATTCATGTACAATATGTTTTCTTATAGATAGACGGGAAGCTGCTGGATGCGGGCAGCGCAGGATTGTTATGAAGATCCTTGGGTAGCAGTGGCGTCTCACGACTGCTATCAGCAATGAGACGCCCTCTGCTAAATGATCATTATCATGATAATGATGTTTTGTTCTTATTGTTGTCTTTACGTTACAAACAAAACTAATATTTCCCCCAAAACGTGCAAATCGCTTGTCTTTGTCCCATAAAATCCCGGTACAATCGTCCCCTGTCGGTGCGTTGCTAGAGCCGTCACTAATTGGGCGCAGACGGGAACCAACCCGCCACCCACACGGCTCCGCTCAATTATCTGCAACTTTTGAGCACTGTCAACTGTCATCGGGTTAGTTTCGCTGTTAGTAACCGTATTAGTGACTTATTGAGATGTTAAGGTTTTGATGAAAGGGGAAACAAGGGTTTTAAGTAAGACTCTTTAAACTAACTATTGTTTCAATTAACTGAGTTGTTAAGAAAGAGCCTAGATGTGTTGTAGAATAAATTACAATTGATAGAATACGACTAAGTTCAAAAAGGACTTGGGTCTGTTTTTTATTAAGAAGCGAAACCTTTCCGTGTTGAGTTTCTTATCTCAATTTGTTTTTGAATAATTGAGAAGGTAGATATTAGTTTATTTATAAAGTTAGTACTATAATTACAGTACTGATAGTGCTAATACGTAAAAGTGTATGTTATGACTGACAAGTCTTACTGAGAGAAATATTATTTGTATAATTTAATAAAATATTAAAAACAATGAACGGACACAAAAAGATTACTTATACTGTTTATATGTGGTAACTGAATATTAAAAATGACGCAATTAAATTTAAAACAAATACAAACTAATATTATTTGATGTTCAAATATTTATTCGCTAAATAGATTGATAATAACTAAAGTAAATAATAATTTAAATTTTCTATTTCGATTTGGGTCTAATTCAATCAAATTTCAGCTTAATGTTTTAAAGAAGTTTTAAAGAAGATTACGCCTATTTCATTTACAAATACTTCCCAATTTAATTGATGTCATATCCGCCAAGAGCTTATGAAAACTAAAAAAAATTCTTAATACTACCCCCAGCGTTGGGCTCGTCACATCTTCAAAATTTATTAATCGTAAGCATATGTGGCATGCGCATATGACTAACAAAACATCTCACTACTACGTTGTGTCTAAATTCCTTCAGTAGAATAAAGGTAAATCATTATTTAACTATTTTTGGAGTACATTACAGTTTTTCTTTATATATTTTAGCAACTAACTCTACCCTCTATGTAATGTGCAGAGTCGACAGTCATCTGAACACCTTGACAGTCGTATGCAGAAGTAGATGATACGTATTCTTTTCACGCGATATTTTTTGCGTCGTGTGCGGCAATAGATCTGTCGCTCCGCTAATGAGTCACTTATCGCTCCGCTGACACTTAGGTATTATACCACTGACAGTTGACATAGTTTTTCTTGTAAATTAATAACTTTTGTAGATCAAGTTCATCAACATCTGGTAGAACTAAATAACTCAAACGTTGTTACGAATTATCGTTGTTAGTGATTCAATATTTGTCCAAACTTCTATCGTATTCTTTATTGCCGTGTTGTAGAAATGTCTAAGGTATTTAAGTTTACTTAACACAAGGATTTTCTTACAAAAAGACGAAAAGCCGGGTCAGTCCCTACATGCATTCGTCCAGGACCGTCTGCTTATACATAGTTAATACATATTATACTAATTAAGTAAATTAACTAAGTTATTAAAATAAATACAAAGAATATTACAATTTAAACAAAGTTATACGTAAAAAAAACTAAAAACTGACTTCAAAATATTAAAAAGGCAAAAATAATGAAATTTACAAAGTTATTCAATTTAAAAAATTTTTCGGAGTCTGTGCTTTACTTGAAACTACTGGAACCCACTTAGCACCAAATCCAAAAAATAATTTTAAATTAATTTTTTATTGCAATAAAAATATGTATCCTAGAAAACCCTCCTTTTCTGAAGCCGGTTACAAATACAATATTACATTATAGGGAGCGGTACGTTCAAAAGAAAACTAAAAATAGTTTCAGTTTGGAGTTGAATACTACGAATGATTTATTTACATTTAACCTATCCAAAACCACCCAGGCCACGTATGTGTCACAAAATGGAAATTCCATATTTAAAATTTTTCATAACTACTGCGCGGTGAGGTGCGAAGTCGTTTGTCGCAACGTGCGCACGCGCATGCCGCGACTGGACCAATTAGTGGGATGTGTTAAACCAACTTCTGTCTGGCAAGGGAAATAAATCTGTGTTAACAAGGTTATTAGTAATTAATGCAATATATAACCCATTTTAGGGCTTGTTTATCAAAATACTTTAATTAAGTTAATGGCAAATATTGCTATTAAAAATTTGTCGCTAAATTACAATTCACACTCAGTTAATGTACAAATTACAATGTTTATTTATTAAAGAAGAAAGATACATATACTAGAGAGTCCTTAATTCATACTTTTATCAACAATTTTGAACAATCAATGGTCCTTAAAGCATTAGAGGTCCACCGACATAGTAGTGTCCACACCCTTCTTGAAGCATTATGAGTATACTAACTTCTTGATCTTCATATGTCCTTTGACTCCTATCTTGTTTGTAGTTGGAGAATGTCTATGTCTTATAATGTTGCTTTGCCTAAGCAAAATTCAAACACAATATTTAATCTGTTAAGTAAGTAACCACACTATTATCAGAGATTCTCTATCGTGTGTGAAACTTTACAGGGTAGTATAGGACGAATACTCATTTATGAAAAATGAATTTAAGATTAATATATAGGCATTACCGTTGCCTTCTTTTTTGTGATAACTACAGTCTAATTAACACCTCCTAATGGAGATTCCGACAGAGCATTGATGACGTCACGTCGTTCCTTCAGGACCACACATCAAAGCGCGGGAGTGACAAATAACTACAAAATATTAACACGTGTCTTTCTAGTCACGGGGTTATTATTAGACAGCTAATTGATATACTTTACTGATTTATTGAGTTTAGGTACATTCTTTCGGTTATTTTTTTGACCACACGCAAGATGGAGATATTGTCTTTCTGTGGTTACGAGTTTATTAGTTGACAGTTTTAAAAATAGTAATTAATTATTATTCTTAGTAAACTTGTTTAGGCCTGCAAATTTAACCTAAATTAAACATCTTTATCCCGAGAATACTAGATAACAGCAAAATCAATAATCAATTCATTATTAGAAATAAAAAATCAATTTTAAATGAAAATTTAAAATTGATTTTTTAACTATCGGACGTAATTTACATTCCTAAAATGACATATCTTAGGCATATTTCTCTTGTTTTAGCGCACAAAAAACATGTGGATTGGAATAAATCAAAAATAAGTATGTCAGCGCAGGGACCTCTCGTTCGTTCGTTCTCTCTCGCTCTCTCTTGTACACTGTTTTGTTTTTCCTACCTCTCCACTCTACCTTTAATCTTATTTTACGTTCCGTTCCTCTACTTCGAGCTGTATCTTACCCTCTAACTATATAATCTTAGTTTAGACATACCATCGCATACTACCGATTTCGTCTCCAATTCCTTTTCCGTTCTTGCTATACAATAGTAGAATAATCTCCCTGAGAGTAACGGGAGTGCTCGCATGTTGAAATCCTTCAGAACTTAAGTCTCGAGTCATTTAATTTCCTTCCCACCATAAGAGTATTCCATGTGTTACCTTCTGTTCTGTCCATTGAGTAATATATTAAATACTTAATTTTGTAAAAACTCTGCACCTAAAATAATTTAGGTGCAGGTTACTAATTTATGGTTGCCTGTATAGTTCCTGAAAGAGATTGCTTTTAAGCGACAAGGCCACCGATTTGTATTGTGCTTGTTTATTTCCTTCTGTATATTTTTTGTTTGGAATTTTTTTTTATTATTATTATGAATCGACTAAGTGTCAACTAACTTGACGTTCCTAATAGTATTACTATCCTTTCCATATTCAATTGGTATAAAAGAGAGACAAATAACTTAAATTTCATTAAAGGTTACTGGCATATCTAAGTAAAGCATCATCTTCAATTGATAGAATGTTTTTAACCTATTGAGCCTTACAATCCAGACAGAATCCTATTTTCATTAATTTGAGGCACCCGGGTGTTTATTCCTCGCTAAATTAAATTGGAAACATCTCTCTTGGAGTCTTGCTGGTGAAGACTCTCATTTGCGTTCTACGCTCAAACCTGAAAATTCCTTTACTTCATCTTTATCCAACGGCAACAATCTTTGATTATTAAAATTTATTATGAATAGTTAGGTCTTAACCGGCTGTTTCTTAAGCCATGTTGTAATTGAAAGGACGTGATAATAATGATTAAATTTAACTTCTTCATTATAATACAACCTTTGTGAAGGTTTATGCTCTCACTTGATGTTTTTAGCGCCATCTGTTGAATACAATGTGCAATTCTGTTAACTTATATTTTTATTTTTAAACGGTTATATTAAGTTTGCCTTGATTGATTTTTGCTAAGGGTGTAAAGTATAATAAGAGTAAATAACACTAAATGAGCGGTTGACTGGTGCAGTTAATTCCACAGAATTTTATTTTGAGTTCTTAGAATGATGAGAGGAGTGGTAGCACCAGGTCCTACCTACTTTTAGCTTCTACATTAACTAAATCATAATTTTCTTTTTTTTCCACTAAATAGTTTAACCTAAAATCAATTCTTATTTTAACCGACTTCAAAAAAGGTTCTCAATTTGACTGTAATTTTTTAAATTTATTTTTATATGTCAACTCATACATTTTTGACCGATTTTGATTTTGATAATTCTTTTTATATCGGATTTCTTGTGCTTATTACGTGGTGCCATTTAAATTTGGGAGGAATCTTAAGAGTAGTTTTTGAGTTATCTGTAATAATGCATATTTAATTAACTTCTCGAAAAAAATGCTTTATTAAAATTATTTGTTTTATAAAAGTGACTCCATTTTAAACTATTTGTGATGACAATTTTAAATTAAACAAAAACAAGTGTTTTTATACAAAACTAGACATTGACGTATTAGTGACCCATCCAAACGTCATGTAAACGTCAACACATGTTTTAGAGCAGATTTGTAAGATGTGAAAAAACTCTGCACACATGCTGATTGTAAATAAATAGTAAATCTGTAAATGGGGGTTGATTTATAGGGTAGTTTTAGCAATGCCACCCAGCGAGCTCGAGTGGCCGATAAGAAGCAACTATGGAGATTGCGGTTGAGTACCGCGGCTGCCTTTGGAGTTATTAGGGTTCTGATGGTGTAAACCTACACCAGTGCCATAGAACAGCCTGGACTGAAAAGCATAACACTGCATATGCTATCGTAGAACAGTTGAATGGAAGAAAGAAAAACAATATATTTTTAGCAGCATACCAAAAGAATAAATCTATATTTTCGGGAATTTATGCGATATTATAAATTCGAATCGAACAAGAAATATGAAACAATCGAAGCGTTATAAGCCGCGTTCCAAAGAATTCCGAATAGAATGTACACCATAGAATTTTAACCGAAATTCGTAAGTTACTCCAATGATTAGTAGTTACAACAGTCATCCGGATTGTGACATACTGTTGGTTCGCATCCCACCCTAAAACATGTCTATATTTTACGGTACACTTTTACGTTTCCGGTTTTTTCCCAAAACACATTATAACAATAAAAAAATAAGATAAAAATATTTAATTATTAAATACAAGCAATGTGTTGATAGTAATAGCATCGTCTGTTTCAAGGAGCTTGGCAACTTTACTCTCGAAGAAGACATTAAGTCATCATCATCATATACGTCCTACTGATTGGGCACAGGCCTCTTTATATTGAAGAGAAAGATGAGGAGTTTTAAGCCATAACATCAACACGCCGGACCATTGAAGTATAGTATTGAAAACGGTAGCCGTAACAACCCGGACAGACGTCTTAACGATGACCTCGAGATTGAACCATCCAAGACCAACCATGGTGAAAATTGCTTTGATTTCGTTATTGAAACAGAGCGTAGAACCATTAAGCTAATTATCTTCTCAATTATATTGAAATATATTTATCTATTACATAATTTATTATGTAAACATAAACATTAAAATAAGAAATGAAAACAAGAAATAAATCACGAAAGATGTTGTTTATGTTTTTCTCTTCTTGAATTGGATGATGTACAATAAAGATATATTCTATTCTATTCTATTCTTAATTCTTACAGCAATTTCTTTTAACCCACCTGTGATAGGAAAAATTTAAAAAAGGAATAATTATACTAATTAGGTTTGACTTAAGTTTTATTTTTTTATTTATCTTTTCATCATATTAACTTTCATCGATGCCGTAAACATATCTTCATTTTCTAATTGAAGCTACCAAAATCTGTGTCATAAAAGTACTCTTTAAGTAATACTTATTTTCCGAGTACGGAATCCCGAAAGATAAAACCCAGATTTTTTACAGTCCTTCAAAAACTATTCGTGTGGGTGGCGCTTTTTAGCGGTCGCGGCGCCAATACCACGAGTTACAGCCATGTTTGGATCCAGCTAATTGGTGTTTTAGTTCCAATGACGGGGTTTTTGTACCCTTCTAATGGACTGTCATTTGCGTAAGGCAGAGGCAATGAATCCGTCCCTTTGAGAGCAGCCATTTTATTAGTAGTTTTCGTTGATAATCTAATCTGTGAGGATCAGAAGTTTAAAGTTTAATTTGTGGCGATTGTTGGATTATAAATTAAAATCTAATTTTTTTAGAATATCATTTTCTGTGCAAACTTAATTGAGGTTATACTGTTTTGGTTTTTATATTGAAATCCCTTTAAACAGATAAACTAAAAAAATCTTATTTCTTATTCCTAAGCTTAAAGTGTCTTTCGGCGAAATTTTCGTCTGTGAATCTTTGAAAAAAGATGTAATATTTCGATAATTAAAAGCAAAGGCCGTGAAAAGGGGCATGGACTTTATTTTATAATAAAAGTAATTTATCTTCAAGTAGATTATATATGGTGTTAGTAAAAATGCACTTGTGACTATGTTTTTACATGAATTCACATAAATAATTCAATATTCCATAGAGGTCTCTCTACACTGATCGTTACAACAGCACTTACTATAACATAGACTCTGAAAAAATGGATTCCAAACTTTATCCTCGGGCCGCCTCTTTGAACCACCGACGAATATTTTGAAAGGTTCTCTTTAAACGTTACGTCGCCATCGGCCGCACTAAAAAGATATAAATCCTCTGTTTTGCTAAAGATTAACGCTGCCTCGAGGGTGGGCTCGCTATTTTAAACCGTTATTTAACTAACTTCACAAATAATGTTATACAATGGTTCACGCGACGGTGACTCGCAAAGACTCTGCTGTTTACGTAAACAAGTGATGCATCTTTAATTGTTATCATATAATCCTAAACGCTTTATGCGTCGACGGTTCGTTTTCTTGCGACGTGCCTTCAAAATATATATATGGAACGTTTGATTTGTTACTCAATTATATATTTGATTAAATTACAAATCGTAACACGCGAGTAAAATTGTGGAGTTTTATAAAACGAAGAAAATAATCAGAAACAAACGAATAATGTTACCGCAGGTAGAATATTTATTGTTTACTTAATCTACAGGGCAATAATTAAATTATTTATTTAACAATTTATGTACACACAAAGATAATTAAAAGGACACAACAGAATAGCAGAAAATTATACAAAGGTACTGCTTAATTCTATAAGAAATCTCTTCCAGCAGCCCCACGTTTCAGAAAAGTGATAATGAAAGAAAGAGGAGCGTGTACCAATACATATATAATAAATATAATTAAATGAGAAATAAAAACTGAAAGTAATAGAACAACAGAAAATGACATAAAATAATAATAATATTATAATTACCCATTCATATATATACATATATATACAAATATTCGTATACTAATATTGAGTTTCTCTGTAAAGTAAAATAATGCGCTTTATATTAATAAATTTTAATAAAATAATACCTATACGAATTTATATGAAGTGCATTTAAACGTAATTACATTTTAATATTACAATTGAATAGCTTTCGATAATGTTGTAATCTAACTATGAAGAAGTTTATATTCTAGGAAGAAATTTTAGTCTTAATTTTTTTTGGATTAATTTTTTCTGGACACAACTTAATACCAACTGCAATAATTAATTCTTCTTCGTAAAACTTCGGAAATTGAATTATTTTTGGCTTTTTAGTGCTCACCATATTGAATGATATGTTCCGAAGGTCAAAGTCATATGAGTGGCCATCATGGTCGACATGTCTGTCTGTCGTTCATTAAAAATACTCGAACAGCTTTAGAAAAATATGAAACATGTAATACGTACCTATAAAATTTGAATGGTGTCGTCGATTTCCCTGGGACAATAGTACCACCTCAAGAGTATACGGTATAGAATAAATAAGTAATCTAGAAAATTGGCTTACAATCGACATATATATATTTAAAAATACATACAGTGGAACACATCTATCACATCATCATCATCTTTTCTGGGGTCTTCTTTTCGGTCGGTCTGGTTATCAGTGACGGTACCTGAGAATGCTTGAAACACCGCAGGTATCATTGCTACAAAGTAAGCCAGCACGTGTGACTGAGAGCGTATTTAAGCAGGCGTTTCATGCATTAGCTGTACGAAGGAGAGAATAGACGCAATCGAACTATTCAAATTTAAGCGATGAAGAAATTGTAGATAAAATAAAACACCATTTGTATTTACCAGAGAATAACACTAAAATAACTTTTATTATGGAAGTATTTTTCGAATAAGTAATTGTAACTTTACGTAGACCCACTTTTAATGTGACACTTCCCAAAATACATTTGAAATAAAGCCAAAAGCGCTGCGCAGCCGCAGATGTGGCATTTTCCAAAATTTGTAAACAGAACAAGCGTTGCTTGTAACAATATTATCTATCAATATTAGCCCGATTGTGCCCCAATGAGGGTGATGCTATTGTTCATCCCTTTATGCGGTTAGAAACCAACTAAGAACACTTCTTTTTAAATAAATCTACACCTTAAATATATTGCACTAAGGTACAATGCAAATACAAAGGGTCTTACTCAAAAATAATGGTGCGTGATCGTGTTTGCAATTCACAACGCATGTGGGAACATGAGATTTTCAATTTTATAAACGTTTTTGTAAACTTGATTTATATTGAACGCTGGCCGACTCAAGTTACGTTTGGGCGTTCGGGAAGAATAGTATTATTAGTGGCAGTAATAGGAACTATTTCATAATTTTATGTTTACAACAAGGGTGCCATGACTTACTTGATGGTAAACGAAGCCTGTAAATGCTTGGAATACGAAATAACCAGAGCACCTTCAAGCGGCCTTGATCGTATTTACCTCGCCTACTGAAGCTTTACACGCTTAATGTTGACATTGAAAGTAGAGGAAATATTTTTTCCCTGATCAGTAAAAACGAAATGGTGGTTTTAATGTTCAACCTCAATAAATACCTAAATCTTATATGTATAATTTAAAATCGAAGCGTGTCATGGATAGATGCAACACATCGGACAGTTATAAATAAATCGTGATTTGACCACTAACAATAGACATTTATTCTGTTTCAAAAGCCTTGCGTACACTTCGGTGATTTTTAAAGGCATGTAAACGTGTGTGAACACCGCACAGTGAGATGGCCGCTCTGTCCGGGGACAAAAACTAGCACTAATGACTACGGCAAATATCGACAATTCGCTCCGTGCGATTGAGCACAGTCAATGCGATTTGTACACCCTACGAGTTATTTCTAACGGCCCCAAAATTATTCAACAAAACACAATTTTATTCAATACTTTTACGGTCTATTTTTGAGTGATAACCAAAAAATATTTGCAAAAATAAAGACATAAGCGTCATGTGTCGAGGGCGAACACCATAAAATATTAACATTTATCATGTAGATGTGTTTATTATTGCTATAGCGGTTATTGTGGTAAACGTCGGCGTTACCATTATTAATAATGGATGGATGACATCTGCATGTTACAGTTTCTGTTTGAATATGTCGTAATTTTTATTGAAAAGATGATAAATAAAATTAATTGTTTATTTTCTTTTTGTTTGTCCAAAAAGAACTATTTATATAGGCCCTTCTTATGTAAGAAAGTGTAAGTAAATGGTTAAAAAAAATATAAAGTACGGATCAATTCAATTAGCTTTCTATTGAAGGCTTTCTGGCCATTATTTCTAGACTTACTTATACGAGATCGTTATACCCATTCTAGTTTAAATAAAGCACCGTTAAAATAGTTTGTAATTTATTTGACTAATGACTGAGAAAAACAATCACCTACTGAACCTTTTTTAGTTTTTTCTTAGTCGTATATCGTTTACTTTACTTGCTTTAAAAGTAGCAATCCTTGACAAGTATAAATTGGAGGAAGGTACAGGAAACAACAGTAACAACCATACTATATGATATATATACTATAAGACGTATCATAATAGTAATAATATTAATATGTTAATCCACTTATAAGTTTGTCCGTATGTACATATACATAAAATGAAAAATACTTCTTTAAATTCATGCATCTTTCCCGACTTAACATTATAAGCCTAAACGTCTAAATCAACATGACATACGACAATTAATCATCGCGAAAGGAACAAATGAGTTTTGTAAACATTCAACTAATCCCCAGTATTTATTCAATTGGACTGCGTACGCGCAGCTTTCCCAAAATGGCCGCACTAATGTTGCAAAACATTTATTTAAATAGGGGACCGGTGTTTATCGTTATTATTAAGTTGTAAGGGACTCAGATCTGACTTCCGCACATTCATCACGAGGTATAAAGCCGATTGAGACCGCTAGCTTCGAGCGTGCCAAATCTATTCAGCGAACACATTGCGCTTTTTTGTCCACATCGAGCGTTCTTCAACCACTGTCCATGATGGTTTTATTGCGGGTGCATTTTGGGTATTAATGGCCCTCTTTCTTCGTTGACCAAGTTATATGGCTGCTGTAAAACAATAAATAAGTTGATTGTTTACGGTGATCGTGGTTTCGTTTATTGTCCGGACCCCATGCGAGGTGCTTCGTCATGGTGCGGTTACAATATGTAGATTGTAAACCAATGATGGAACATTGAGGGCCATTGAAAAGAGGTTTAGTATTCTCTGCGGTAAGGTGATGAATACTATTTAGTAGTCTTTTGAGACAAACGCAGGACGTCGTTAGAGTCATTATGAGGCATGGTTTTATATGTAACAGCGGGACGTTTGCGCGGAGAAATGCCTGACATTGCGGTCGTTACGGTGCAATCACAAATGCATTTGTTTAGCGTGGCTCGAATATTACAAAAAATAAACATGAAATAATACTAAAGCGAATCTGAGAAACAATAAATTGAACACGCATTAAGTCCTTGGCGTTGTTATTTTGAACAGAGATACATACGAGCGGTTTTTTGCTTTTTTTTTTTTGTTATTGGATTTAATAATTGAAACTATGCAATGGTAATTGAGATATTATTTAGTAGCATAAATAGGGATAATTATTTATGTCAGTAAATAGGTGCGAAGGAATTATCAGTTATTTACTTAGTCAGAGGTCCGGGGTTCGAAAACAGGTAGGGCCAGATATTTGTATATAACTCTGTGTTATCTAGTATCCATAGCACAAGCTCTTAGTTATTATAATTTTAGACTAGATATAAGCGTGAATATAAGAAATATTAACAATATAATAAAAATACTGAGTAGAAACCACTTAGTAAAGCCTCCAAAAAATATTTTAATTTGATAACTTCTTACATTTAATTATTTGTCCCTTTAGTGCTTTTCAGTTGGTTTTTATTTTTGTTTAAAACTTTATATTTCCAGAATTTCAGTGGTAAAGTTTCTTAGATCAAACTTACCTGTCTGTTTGTCGTTGGTTTAACTACTCGGGACAAAAATATGAGATATTATATCATATAAAATTTTAAGAATGACCCCGTTTTTCCATCATCAGATCCTGACTTGGTGACAATGAGAGCATGTCAGGTATAATCTATATATATGTCGAATAAAAAAGAATTTTGCATATCGATTCACAATTGACAGGGAAATCGATGAACATTCATAAACAGAATCCTCTTTTTTGGAGTCGGTTAAAAATTAAAAATTCTTTTGCAGAAACAACAACATTTGAAAAGAGTAACGTTTTACACTTAAAGAAAACCGTAACTAATGGGGTTTTCTATTAGTCAAAACGGCCAAATTTCAAAATTCTAAAGTAAAAAAGTCATAAATATTTTAAAACTATGTCTCTAAACATTTTTGCATGTTCATCCAAGTTCTTCTTACATCCAATTCATTCAAATAAGTAAATACTTTTTAACGAACGTCCACAAACACAAGCCTCAAGGGAAAAGGTTAATAATTTACAATCCTTGTTCACACAATCCAAAGATAAAGAAAGACCCCGAGGGCATATCGTAATGATGTGTCCATTACTGGGTAGCTTCGGCTTCTGGGCTTAGGAGCTTTTCGGCAGAATCGCTTGTTAACTGCTACATATCTCTGGAGAATCGCTTGGGTTAATAACCTTTTTAATTCAATATTCCGTCTTTTGAATTTGTAGTTTTATTTTGCGAACTTTTTCGGTATTTTGAATTATTTTCAAAGCATTAACTGATTAAATGACTATGATAACAAAAGATAGTACACACTGTTCCAAATAATCTGTTTCACTATGTTGAAAGCTCTCTAAAAAAATATTGAACTTTTAAGTAAAAGACATAAGACATGTTTTCTTGGCGCTTTTTCCTGACACATTAATTCTATTTTCAATAAACACCATAGACTGAATAATTTTAATATGTGGTGCACTTGCAAATAGTTTGTGTTTTTTGTACCAATGTTTATATCTTCTGACTTTGACTATATAGGGTCAAATACATATGTAAATCTATTCTATTACGTCAAAAAGACATGTGTAGTGGTAGTGTGAAAGTGACAGTGTGCATATGTATCATTGTAAGCTATTATTGTTGACATTGAAACGTGATATTTATAAATCTTTGATTCCAGGCTAGATTTACAAATCCGAAACCTTTAGAATGCAGATAATCTAGGTCAATGCTTGTGGTTATACTTACATGAGTAGTTAATTCAGATTCTAGGCAAAGTAGAGTAGTATATTATTTAAATTAGATACCTTGAAAATTTATGTCACATGACCAAATACATAATATAACATAGAAGTCCACATAATCAGCTTACAGAAACATTAAAGTTGAATCGTAAAAGTCAACAATCTCCGCCGGCTTGCACAAAACCGCCAGATCGCTTACCGACACTCTAATACTATTGTCATCAACACGCATCTACTAAACACGTTGACGATCAGCAAACACCAAAAGGACGCAACTCAAACTTAAACTAAAATAAAATTAAAACTAATCACAATCCGTAAAGGTCTTATTTCAAATCTATTACAGGGCTAGTCGGTGTTCCTTTGGCTAAAGGGATAAATAGAGACGTCAGAGCCACACGGGACACCAAAGCGGCCGACGCAAAAAACTCATAAAAGCTCCAAGTTTTGGACACAAAGCGACATTGGGAAATAAATTATTTCATCTGTTCAGTCCTTTCACGATAATATTGGCAAATGTTTCCATTTGGGCCCGGCCACGCCCATTACGAATCCAACAAGAAAAAAACGTTTAGCTTAAAATAATAGGTCGTATACCAAAGAAAGTTAGGGTTGAATTTCGGTTGAACGGTCGGATCGGACAGTGGGTCGCGGTATGTCACAAAGTCGACACAAATTCACCGTTTCTTGTACATTTTTTTCATTAACGCCAACATATATTTTGACTGTGATGTTTTTATTATTTTTGTTCGTGATTCCCTTTGGAGTGAATGGCCAATATCGGCCGATTTTTTCTGAAAGTCGGCGTCGACGCATGTCTAATGTTTAGTTTGTCCAGATGAAGCTTGTTCCCAGAATCGCCGACAGTGTAAGTAATCATCTAATGGGTGGATGTTGACTTTGTCAAGTATTTTGGCTTCCGTAGGGTTTCTCTATCAATCAACGTTTAACACTTTTTGAGATTTACAAACAATAGTGGCCGTTACAGTACTAATGCACCATTAGAACGCATTCTTATGATGTCATGACGACGACGACTGTTGATGACGACATCTTCATCAACAGTCTTCAAACGTCCCTCAGCTGGGCAGAGGTCTTCCTTCATAAGAGGAACACACGAGGAACTTGGGCCATAACCCCACCATTGTAGCCCAATGCGGGTTGATAGGTGAAACCGGTTGCCTTAAGAACTGGGATTATTGGCTTAACGTGCCTTTTGAAGCATAAGGGGCCTAGAGATGTCAAATTTTGATTGTCCCATCCATAAGGACCAATCATGGTGAAATTTTCTTCGTTTTCATAAAAAAAAGCTTACCACTTTTTGCACCCTGACTACAAGACGCTAATTTGATTAAACGATTTAATACTGTATATATATTAAACACATATATTGGTATAATAATAGAATATTCTGTTCTAACAGAAATGATATACATATACCAATAACTCATCATCATGTCTGTCATCACAAAAGCTTTTTTAAGTTCCTTGCCGGCCTTTACATAACAAAACATCGACCAACATTAATCACTCCTCGATATTATTATTACGAAACAATGTGTGCGCCAAAACATTTCCCAAAATCAGCTTTCTCGTTCCAATTATGCGCTCGTCTTTTGTCCGTCTGATTTATGCGGCCCCCTGCGCCTGCGCTAACTACGCTCCGCGGGGTGTTGTGCAACCTCTCACTCGTTAGGCACATTGCTACAATTGCCCACTGTCCACTACTGTACGGTTTCCGGACTGCCTTTGTTCATAGACATGGTCTTCAAGGAAATCTGTTGGGCGTATGGTTCCTTCAGATTGGCATTGACAGATGTGAACGTCAATGTTTGCATTTCAGTTGACACCTACAAAGAGGTAATACGTAAAAGTTTATTCCTGTTTATAATGTTCTACACACAACACTTCACCTACATAAAATGTACATACTTACTACGATTGTTAATATACTATTGCACTTACATACATTATACATTATGTTCTTTTGTTAGAGTCATCAACTGTAAAAGTCCTACTGTTGGGCACTGGCCTACATGGGAGAAATACGTGAAGACTTGGGCCACAACACCAACCCGCTGGCACAATACAGGATAGTGAGTAAAATCGGTTGCCGCAACAACCAGGACCACCAGGACCACGGCTTAACGTGCCTTCCGGAGAAAGCAGGAGCTCGTGATAATAAATTTGATTGACCCATCGAGAAACAAACCACGATAAAAGATTTGTTTCCGTCATCTTAACCAAAGCATACGGACCACTACCCTAACGAACCCCTCCATGTTAGAATAATTAAAGACTAGAGTAGAATTATAATCAAGACTTGCAATTTGACTAAATGTTATATTTATAACTAGTTGTCCTGGTGATCTTTGTATCACCTAGAAACTACCACAAACGTCATCTATTAAAAAAATCTAATGTAAGAATGACGTTTTATTGATAAGCACATCAGTTATATAATTTCTCATATAAAATTATCAACTACACTTTTTAGACTCTCCTTAAAATTTTCATTATTATTTATCTTTTTAACCTGAAAATACTTTTTTTTGTCGAAGAGATCGAATGCATTTACGCATTATCCCTACATTACGATACCAACTGTAGAGGTATATGAGACTCGGGGTAGAGGCGTTCCTCCACTACCCACTAAACAGCAAGCCCACCTAACTACGCTTTTTTACCCGCCATCAAAGGTCTGAGCCACTCGGACACGCCGCAAGCCCCACGTCTTAGGTTGGTACTCCAACGTGAACGTAATGGCACCAGGATCTTGTATCATCACGGCTGCGCTTCCCCCCTTGATACCACCAAAGGCGACTAGCACCACAACCAGACGTGGACCTAGGAGGCCCTCAAATCCTGACCATAAAAGGTCCTCCAACCACGGCAATAAAGCCACAAACTACAAGCTGGAAGCTTGTGCCCACTCTGCAGTCTGTATTAAATATCAATCTCTGTTATATATGAATTAAATTTAAGAGATTATAAAATAAAGTTAAATACTTACTGTTTATTATTTATGAATAAACAGAGGAGTAACTTTTATTTTCTTGACGTCATCAAACAGAAAAGATGTATACTAAAATAAATTTTAGAAAAATAATTCCATTTTATTTCAATATCTTCTCGTACTTTCTTCTGTTTGCACTGCGGCATTTAAATGTTGATATCAATATACAATCTAAATCCAAAAAATAATCTGAAGTTATGTATTATTTCACTTATTGAAATCGTGACATTTTTTCTTGGTTTCATTATTGTGAAACTCTAAACTGATGTGTTAGTCTTTGTAGATCGCAACAAAATAAAATGGGATTAAAAAGACAAATTATACTTAGCGACTGATTTTATTCAATATTCTGTTATTAGGAAAACAAAGCTAACCACCCCGTGAGTGAACACCCTAAATCACAAGGCATTATCCTAACAGTCTACTTGTGCGTGCATTTTCACGGTTGTTAGCTCACTGTTCAACTTAAAAACAGTAGTCGTAAAGCTCCGCACAATGGGCCGTGACTTGCGCCTTTGGACAAAAAAGAGAAATTGAAATACAAGCTGAAATAATACGGGCGAATCAGTCCCGTGAAATTCATTATTACGTGAAGACACCCAGGTCGTAATTGTGAACGATTAGGGCGTAGTAACTACCATTTCAGTTGTAAAAGAACCTTACTTATCACATTAATAGTAAGTACATGATATTTTACAACAAGTTTATAAAATTATTTCGATACTTAAGATATATAAAACATAACGTTTCGACCCTTAAATTAAAAAAAATAAGTAATTTTGCAGCCTGCAAGTAAATATCTTTTCAGACGATACTATTTTACGACGCGTTACGGTGTAATCATAATTTGAATTAGTTAAGCTATAAACTATAATTGAAAAGCATGAACAAATTGTAATAGTAATTATTTACTAAATATAAAAATATTGCAAATCGCTTCATCTTTCGTTAACAAGATGTAATGCGCTCGCGCAAGACAAAAGCGCACAGTGGGACAAAACGAGCTGTCAACTAACAAAAAATATAGTGCGCATTAAATCACCCGCATTTGCGACGGCGCATTACGGCAGCTTCTGTAGCTGTGTAACACTGATGCATGGAAAATTAATTGATGCATGCATCCTTGTCGCGGGCTTTTGTTTGAAAGTAGCTTTCTTAGACAATAGCTACAGTAAGATATTAGGTATATATTTAACTTGTACTAATGTATATGTCACTGGTGCTCCGGGAGTATTTTCTACCACCTACAACCTGCTAGTAACGCCATCTATCAAAAGTAATCCGAAGTGGCCATGATAGAAATAAAATTTTTGCACGTCATATGATTTTTGCCATAATAAATTACCAATTCTAAATTACATAATGTTTAGCTTTAAAGCAAACAAAAAATAATTAAAATGAATTTAATTAGGTCAAGCTTTAGCCGAGTTTTATTCCGACTTATGACCAACTAAAGAAGAAGATATTGGTCATGGTCACATAGATAATGTAATGCTATGTTGATCTCACCATTTATAAATAACTTAAACCTTAGAAACCACAACCACATGCCCGATTTAATATACAAAAAACATATATCATTTTGCTGTATAAGTTTATCCCACCACCCGCATTGGGCTAGCATGGTAATTTTTACTCAAAAGTGCGTCGTGTGTTTTAAGTAAAATTTTATAATAAAAATATTTCAGGAGCCATTTAAAGTTTCTAAGGTAAGTGTAGGTACACGTCTCGCGCCCAAGTCGTGTGTCAGCGGTAATGGTCCTCGCCGCGTGTGACCGCGGCCTTATTTATCGCCCCGCGATTTGTAGCCGCGCGACACGACACCGCCCCGAGTGTGAACCGAGCCGTTAGCGTACAGGGCTGCCTGCTAATCTTAAATACCACAATTAGGGATTTTTAAATATGTTTCAAGTGATAACTTGTCATGGAAACGTATTCAAAAAATTTAAATTATATTAGTCCGTAAATACGGTCTATATTTAATTAAGTACTAAGAATCAACAACAGTATTGGTCAATAAAATTCAATTATTATGCAACTAGGCCAATAACACAACCATGAGGATCTTCTTAATTAACCAATTGTTAATCATATTGACAAACGCATAATAATAATCCCTGAATATATGTAACATTTATGTTATTTATTTTTAATTTATTAAAATTTAACTTTTGCTAAAAACTTAATCTTTTCATTGGGACTTGAACGTATAAAATGCTTATTAAATTGGAACCAATTTTAATAATCCAAAACTTAAATAATATATGCATACCTACTAACATAAATGGCAGATGATATGTATACCTATAATTAGCAATGATTTATGTATTTATGTATTAACATAGTGTTGTATCTACAAAATATTGTAACTAGTTCTAATGGATTTTATTGCATCGCTATTGGTGTGTACACGATAAACTTTCGTCTACGGTATACACTGACTTGCTTAGAATTATAACCTGATATTCAAACCATTAAATTGGTAATTTCTCATTATGGACTTATGTCCATAACACGCTGCTCATCTGGAACACGGCAGGTATCAATCTGACTAATTAAACTATTTTGTTGATTTATAAAATTACAACGAAACGCAACTTTTTATCTAGAACTCATAAAAATTGGTATTACATTACTCAAAGGACAACCCTATTAAAGCGCGGAACAAGATATTAACATTGCTTTTCTAGACACACTTAAATAAAAACCTTATTGCAACAAAAATAAAGTGCAAAAACATAAACCCAGTATTGTAATAACGACAATGCTCAATAAACTTTACCGTGAATCTGACGTAATAATAATTGCAATATCTGCTCGACTGTTTTATAAATTCGCGTGTGACACCATACATCTTTGAGCTTTCACCATTGCTATGGTAATTGCTGCAGAATTCAAAATACTTTATTGTGAACAAGAAACATAGCAGAACGGTATTTTCCAATATTCCTAAAACTGTATAATTTATATATTCCAAAAGAAAAACAAGATTTTATTTTACTTAGCTTTCACTAATTGCTATTGTTTATGCTAAGGCATAAATACAATAAAAAATGTCGCATAGATACATAAATAATACGCTGGAAGGATAGGATGGAAGGGTACTACATTATCAATGGTGATATCCGTTGCGTCATCTTTCGGTTAGGTCCTTCTTACTAAAGAAAATAGACTAAAAAGAAGAGATTCTCCATGCTTTAGCTATTTCTGGATCTACTTGTGCGTGCGTGAGGCATATGTGAAATCCCTTTGCTTTCTTATAACTTATTCAGCTTTTCTAAAAGTGAGGCACTTTATTGGCCGACAAGCGAGTATTTACTACGGACTCCTCCTACTGATAACTATCAGGCGGTTTCTGTGCTTTATTTAAAAAAAAATATTTACAATATTGGATAGAAAACTTAATAAACTATTTGAGGTATTGGTACAACTAGTCGTCCAGACTCTTTATAACTAGAAGCATATTTTCTTAAAAAACAACAAATGATAGCTACGTGCCTCAAAAGATCAACAACAAAGAAAAACGATGGACCATGCGACGCACGATCGCCATTATATAGGCAGAAACAAAACATCTGCCTAACCGTATTAACACCGTATTGACATTTAAATAAGTAGCTGCCCGCTCATTTATTTTGAATTTCGAACGAGACATAGACAATAGGAAAACAATATGGCCGTTGGAGCAACAGTAAATCGACGCAACAGTGGCGCCATGAAAACGCGCGCTCATCTGTCAAAATTGAACACCATAGCTTGGGCATAGAAAATAGATACGAGGAATTTCAAAGAAATACATAAACATTTAACCTAAGTGGAAGCCATACCACTTTGGTTAATCGATATTTACTAACATTAAATATTTACGACACCGGATTTTTGTAGTTTTACATAAGCTTGCTTAACATGTAAATATGTATTTTTGTTTCATTATGTCTAATTCTATTACTAATGTATTACTATTGAAAATAATATAATTCTTAGATATTTATAATTATTTATGCATGAAATTAGTTATATATAGCACGAGTTTATTGTGTGTAAAAAAGCATATTACCTTTGACCCTTACCAATAGAATGTCTATTGCGGCGTCCGTCCTCTCAACAATAATTAATATGTACAGTTTGGTTTTGATATTTTGCAGGTTAAAAGAATATTAAAAGGTATTATTAAAACGGCAAGGATTATATCAGACGATATCATTTCCTGATTGATTTTAAAATATCTTGTTTTTATTAATCTTCTTCTATATTTAAATCCATTAACTGGTTTTTTAAAATTATTTTATCTACCTTTTTTATATTTAAAAAAGCAGTGAAGCATAAAATATGGATTTGCGTTAAATAAATCATCTTATTTAATGCAAATCCATATTATATGCTTGTAACTTAGCAACTTTTTGGACTCTCAGACTATAACCTACAAAAACAATTATACTATTGAATCTGAGTATTCAGTACAATATGACAAAGGGTAATAATTATCTAACTTTACACTTTGAAACAAAAAGAAACATTATCATCAATTACAAATTTACAACTAATTTATTTTCGGCGGATATGAAAAGAAAATGTATTACAGAAATAAATAATATTTTGAGAACTGAATATAAGTTCTCTGACTCAACCGTGTGAGATAGTGTACCGAGAATGACTAGTAGCGATCATATTTTAGTGAAACAATGACGTTTATCTATTCTATTCGTAACAATACACTGTGACAGTAAGTAAGTGTTTTAGTTAGGTTTGTATTTTAAATGTTTTATTTCGATACGTATGTGAATGAATGATGGACTCATGTCTTATGTTTTTAAATGAAACATATTAAGAACCATTTTTTTTTAAATTTTAGAAAATATAAACGAAATAGAACAATGTTTGCACAAGCACTTTTTGGGCCGGCAAGGTGAGGGTGGCTAGGGCAGTATGTTGCATGCTTCACTAGCTATCTTCACATATGGTATCCTCTACTGTTTATCATCAGGTGGTGTCGAATCATTTGCTGTGTTTTATATTAAAAAAAAATAAAAAAAAGTAAACTTTAAGGCTATAGCCGCAAACTAATATCTACAGAAGCGCAAAGTATGCTACAACGCAATCTTAATTTTCTGACGTACATCAAAGGTATTTTATACTTATTCAATTCAAGAGTCCCATCAAACAGATGTCTCTTTATCTAAAAATATATCTAAACAGAAGTAGTTTTTGTGCACATTTCTTTACACGGGTTGTCCGTCACGATGACGACACCAATACGTCATGCTGATAAACATCGATAATTTGATCGATACATTGTTTTAATTTTATATTTGAGGGAACCACGGTATATTTGCGTTCCAACAGTTACAATTTTCAACCTTACCCCTTTATTATTAAAAAGTATTATGCCACATCTTATTCCAAATTCTTTATTGTTCTGATTAAAAGATATGATATTATAATTGTATTGAATTAATATTTTTTGAAAAAAATCTTACAACAGCAAAATATTGTGTTTTCAACCGTTATTCTGACAAATTTGATAAGTCAAGGAATATATAAAAATGTTTGAAAATACAACTAATAGTTAAGCTTAAGCCTACGTTAGCCGAATACATATTTTTAAGTAGCTTTGAGTAAAACAGTTATAAGTTGAGTAGTTGATTTTATTTTGATTTTATATCTATCTATAAAAATCTTAAGACCTTCAAATAATTTATATAAATATTAATATTTTCGTACATAAAAAGGGTGGCTGTGACGAACAACATGGATATGACGGAAATCCAGATTATTTGGAATAAGTTATTATTGTTTATAGTATTTTATTAATTATTCAGTCATTCGTTTTTTAAGCTTAGAAAAGACAATAAGTACTACTTCTTTACATTATTCAATAGTCTTACTTAATAATATATTTATCTACAAAACATCATCATCACACTACAGCGGTGGCAATGAAATCCAAATACAACAGGTTAAGAAAAAATCAAACACCAAACCAACTGTTTGGCTAAACACTAATTTTTCAAGGAATCATGAATGTATCATATTCGTTATGTACCCTCATTTATATTCTATATATTAATAACTAACCAACAAAAATAACTTTGTTACTACAATATAACATTTTGTCCTGTTATATAACAGTGATAATCATGTAAATTAAAAGATTAAGCTAACGGAAGAGGACCGGCGATCAATCACAGGCACGCCACGAAAATATTTGTACAATCATCCGATAAGAAAACATAGCTTTGAGAACTTTACATAGGCCTTGCTGAGTTGTATTAGGACCTATTTTGCAGTACAACTATAACTTCTGTTGTCAAGAAGCCTTCCTCGCTATTCCGTGCTCTCATATCGTAAAATCTACTAATAGTTCGTTTAATTACACATAATATTATTCATGTTTTAAAGTTTCGTATCCAAATTACTGAATAACGTAAAATGTTGTAGATTTGAATTAAAATTACAGTAATGATAAATGTACTGCAGGAAAACGACGAAATATAATTTTAGGGAATTTATAGAGAGTGTTTGCGTTTGATATTGTTTCTTAATAAAGCCTAGTTCCAACTTAATAGTAAACAATTAACTATTTAAACTCATTATTGGAGTTAACCAAATAAGATAACAATGTGTGGAGAAAAAGTATACTATGGAGGAGTGACATCAATTTTGTTTTAAATATATAAGTATTTATTCAATTAATACTTTATTGTATAAACAATTACCTTATCAATCAATCTATTATTCTTTATTGGTAAGAAGAACACATAACAGATAACTTTACAGGACAGAAAAAATCAAAATGCAGCTTTATTGTCTCGAAACAATTTCTTAGACCCTCAATTAAAACACTGATACAATACAATTTCATTATGTAGGTACAGTATACAGAAATGATGTTTAATAAATAAATAATCAACTCATACCTTTTTCTCTATCTCTTCAAGTATGCGGGCTACATCTCAAAAGATTATATTTAATTTTGGTCGCAACGATAAAGCTGTCTGTCACAGCGAGCCGTCATATTTCCGCGACATTGCGCGCGCGCATCGCTTCGGTCCGACAGGGGACGAAATTCAATCAATCTCCAGTCGACTGTGTGAAGACAAATCCATATATAAGTTAATGCGCTCTATAACGTTAGTATTTTTTATAACTGCTTTGAAAAATACCGGTAGTAGGTACCTATTTTTAGTTACCGATTATTATTATTGATTATTAGTTACCGGTTCCTGGAATCTTGAAAGGATACAGGTGTTTTTTTTAATACCTAGCACAATTAATGTAATTGAATGGATTTCAAATCTAATACAGTTCAAAGTATTACTTAGGTTCTAAATTATATAAATATATTTATACGAACTCACCTGTTGTCAAGTGTTATAGACGAATGTGGTTCTTAAGTCTTATTACAAATGAAGAAGGAGTAAGAGCTGGTAAAGTATCATTTATTACCTTTTCTCACGGCTGTACAGCAAATCTTTACTTCTTCTCGAAAGGCCACGAAAGGAATATTCCTGCAACTGTCAAAAAAATCCTCGCTTAGAGAGCGTTTGATCTGGTCTCTCGATCAGCATCGATCTGTTTACGGCTCCATCGCTCAACTAACAGCGCGGATGGGTGATCAAAGGCGGCCTACTTCCTGTAACAATTTAATTACACGTGTGATGTAAACACATGGATCCGGGAGAAGTTTACTTGTAGACACTACTCGTGCACCTGTACTTAGACTTTTACTTTAAAGTATATATACAAAAATTTATATTACAATTGAATTAATAACCAAGTGATCCGAAACGGTTATCCAAATGAAAAATTTTTGGCATATTATAAATTTAATCGACTCAATGTAAAGACACACAATAAAAAATCTTAAGAGATCAATTATTTAATACTTCAAGAATTAGACATTTGTTTTCGTATACCACAGAATAGTGTTAGTAATAGATTTATAAGAAGTTCTGTTTGTAAATTAATAATTATATATTAAATAGTCCATGGTTAGCCTAGGGATGAAAATAACATATTTAGTCCCGAGACGGGGATTTCCCTCGGAGTTGGAGGGATTAAATAAGTCTTCAGTCCGAGGTAAACTCTGCTTTGCATTACGAAAACAAGAAAAGTAATAATAAAAACATAAATTATCTAAAAAAAATTAGTTAAATTTATTTTATATAAATCTACAACTTTGGTGTTCATAGTCTGCTATACGGAAGTAACCACAAAACTCTTCAATTCGAAAAAATTCATTAATTAAGTTTTGCTTGTGTTATGGATAGTAGATAACGATACTAAATGAACATACAAATGTCCATAACTAGTGAACAAATATGTACTCATCATGCAAATATCTGCCAGCACTGGGATCTAACCCGGGACCTTTTGCTAATCGTTAAGGGGCCACTAGACTAGATAGCCGTCAAATGTAAAATATAACTACTTCTACGCGGTCAATTCTTTGTTCGTGGGTACGCCAAAAATAAGGCATAATTTTCAATCCAAAGGTTTTTATTATTAATAAAAGTTTCTGAATCTTTCATAAAATTATTGATTCAAAACAGGCGTATGGTAGTCAAACCATATTTCATATTTACGTTTATCAATAGTTAATATCAAAACTGAAATAATATTTGTCCGTGTAGTAAACTCTGATCAAACAAATGGAGGGGAATCACCACGTGTGATCGTTTATTTCGTAACATCCGGATGTATTCTTTGATCCGTATTCTGGAATCATCCATCATTACATCTCAAAATCCGACGTGTCGACAGTTTAACTGCGCAATTTTAAGCGTGTAAAAAATATGTCGATCTATACGCCAATGTTGCGGTATCACTTGTGAAGGTTTTATTGGTAACACATAAAATTGACAGTTAAAAATCTTGGCTAAAACAGTTCAGAAATATACAACTATGTTTTCTATTTATTTGGATTTGAATTTAAGCTTTGATCTTTTATTATAAAAAGAAAATCCTAACATTGTAATTTTCTGAAAACTTTAATAAAGAATTGAATATCACAAATTTAATTTATAATTCGTTCTGAGAAAATTAGTATGAAAAGACTAAATTTTGAATTTTGGGTGACTTTTGAAAGACAATATATCTTAAAACTTTAACTAAAAAACAACATGCGAGATGTATATCAGATTGTATAAAACATACGTATAATTTTATATCTAGTTATATTTGCATCAAAGTGTATGTCTGAATATGATATTGTAAGACCTGATGTAACCATATTCTTGTGAATATGATCTAGTATTATTTTAATTTTTAGCTCATATTGAACCGCAGTTAACTGTCGGGAAAATTACCATTTAAATGAGCAAACCTTGCAGTTTACGTAAAAATGTACTCGAAGTGCTATTGACAAGTTATTAAACAGTTGAGCCTTCAAGTTAAAGTATATCTTATTTGCAGGAGAACACAGTTGACATTTGCTGTTGTGTTGTATTAGTTACGCGGTTAGTTGTTCGAGTGAGGCTTCCAACACCTTAATTAATTCATCCCGATAAAAGGCAAAAGGAATTTATCGCTAATCACATTATAACGAGCTTATTTCATAAGGTTTTATATGATGCATTAATTCACGATACAATATTTCCGTACTTTGGTCTCGCAATAGTGTTGTCAAATGATTATATCGATAATTTTAGCTATAGCTTCAACAAAACTAATCTATTATTATTACTTAGAAGTCAATTCTCTACTACAAAGATATTATTTAACATTTGAACAATCTTTATTTATAGTCATTCTGGTTCTGATACATTTTCAGAGATGATTATGACCAACTTTATTTATTGAGAGTAACATAGCAACAGTGTTACACAATACATAACAAACACATATTTCAAACATTTAGGTAGAGTAAGTAATTCTTGCAATTTTAATATAAAAAAGATTTACAAATTTATGATTATAAAATTAATTCTGCAATCTACATATTGGCATTGCATGCATAATATAGGTTCGCGTCATGTTTTCTACTTACTAAAACAAAATCTATAAACAAATGTTTATAGATTTTGTTTTAGTATGATAAAAATCTAAAAAAAAATTGTTTATTTTCTACATAGCTAAATAACAAGGTAGATTATCGTAGCAGCCATCTTGTCTACATAAGTGATTTCTTGAATTTTTTTGGTTTGTTCATGTGTAGATAAATAAATATTGTTTTAGTCTATAATATAATAATTAATTATTTTATTACTAATACGATCGTTGAGAAAAAATACAATTGTAGTATTTTTCTCCATGACACAAACTCTTTATGATTATTTCTTTAACCTAGATAATTAGGCAAAGAATATTACTATTTTCAAATCAATTTTTATCTTCCCAGTCCCTCGACGAACTAAGGGACGTGATAATACCCCTCGACGGAGGAGGCCAGACGGCCGAGGGTCAGGATGACAGAAAGAGGAATCGGCGGACAATTCTGGGCAATATCGAGCAAGACCGCCCGCTTGACACGACTCACCTGAGCCGAGGTCCGAACCTTTAGAGGCACCCTCAGGTTTGTCGCTGCCTAATGGCTCAAGAGCCCTGGAGACTCCAAGAGACAGCGGGACACCTCCCCCGGAGGTGATGCCTGTCGATTAGAACTCCTCCAGAGGCGAATCGCCCCTTAAGGTTTGAGGACTCTCCAAGGTTCTCGCCTCCTTAAAACCCCGGTAACGCTGTAAAGGCCATCTACGGCCAACAGTATTAGTCAGTCCAAAAAAAAACCAGTCCCAATCTCTTCAGATGGTTGCGATGAGAATTTGGGACGAAGCCATTGGTTGAGACTTGTTATTTTTATTATTATACTTTTCTGTCTGGTAAGTATATGTCACATTCTTACTACACTTTTACTAAATGAATTTGGTTATTTATTTTTATAATTATTTATCTAGCTTGACGGATCATTGTCATCGATGTCACTTATTGCGAAGAGAAAATTTAGACTACAGCTACAACACTAGTTTGTACGGTTTCCATCTGAAGCCGCAAAAAGCAATATTAACATAATCTCGTATACAGAGCTGCAGGTGTCTACAGTAATAGTTACTTTCGCGTTATTAATTTATGTGGACAGTACAAAGGAATATTTAACAATATCCTTTTACGTGACATGTACGTCAAGCACGTAAAGGCACGTTTGAGTGCCTTTTGAAAGGTAATTTCTACATTTTAACATGGCTGAAAGATATTTAAGGCCTTATTACAGTGAAGTCCTTTTGCTTTCAATAATTTATTTATTTATAATGCATGTTAAACAGAAAACAGTTAAACTAAATCATTGGCCTCGCGTGGGATTGAACCATTAGAGCATGAGTGCAATTTTACTACAAATATTTGCTTTTTAAAATACCAAAATATATTTTCATATTAAAGTAAACATTCTTTTTTCAAATAAAATAATAATCAACAAATACTCATACCGTCTCTGGAGCGGATGAGTTAAAAAGCCGCGGCTAGTTCATAAGCGGCGCGGCTCCCGCGAATATGAAAATAAACAAACAGTACGTAAATAATCCAGAGAGCACTTCAAAGAGCACTACGGGCCGCTGGCGGTGGTACAAGGGATAGGCTGATACGAGCAACATAAATATTATTGGTATATTTTTTATAATTTAATCGGATACCCAACGAGGTGAGGTGTTCCTGAGGTCATATATATGCAAAAGTGAATAAGGTCGTAAGCATTCTTTAGTTGCCAGCAGTAAGGGCAATAATAAAACAGCAAAACTAGGGTTCTAGTGTGGGCTTCAATACTATCGAGACGTTGTATCGTAGCTGTGTTTATTATTATTATCGCATATAAAAAAAATAGTAAATGAGTCTATTTAAATAAAGTTATTTAGACTTTGAAAAAAAATATTTCACAACAAAGGCGCTGCTGTCTTTTTCACTCATTTTGATAGCTAATGACAAACACGATCAGGTTACTTAAACTATAGGAAATCTTGATATTCACAAACTGTATAACATTTTAATAAATTCTTTAAAATCTTTGTCAAAAATAGCCATGTCGCAGGGAGTGCTTGAAATACTGAGATACCGAGAACCTGAGCCAATATCTATTTTAAAAATAATGTTGAAATAACTAAATGGAAACACGATTTTCACACATAACAATTTTAATTTTAAATTTGATTTGAAAAGTCTCTAAGGGCCGGTTTTGATATTCAATATAATAATACAGATATGCCTACCGCAGTTTAGTTACCAAGTGACCTCTTTTATTTTCCGTACCTAACATACCTATTTCTATTTGTTGATTGAATATTAGAACCAGTAGCAAAACATCAACAAATGAACAAAATATACATTTTATATAGGTTTTGAAAACATTTCTAATAACAATAATTAGCACACAAAGTATTAATAGGGTTGTACTATGTTTCATAAAGTAAGGTTTTATCTCTATTCCTGTATCTTGGACCACGCTGAGCTATGGCAACTGTATCTCGGTGTTTAGGTGTTTACACACAACATCGGCCATTGAAATTCATGCGCACGCGCAACATTACCAGCTTCGATAGAACAGCGTACATGTAACGACCTATATCGGACACATTGCTTGCACACTTCATGTATTAAAAAATAGTTTGTTCAATATTTAAAACCAAATAAGCTAAATGCCCACCAAATCGATATTTTATAGATTTTCGACATGCATTAAAATTATTCGGGGTATATTTAGCCTGTTTTTGAGATCTCTTTGAATTATATCCATAAATAACGTGGCTTTATAATCTTTGATATCAATTCACGAAAGTCTAGTTTGTTTATTATAAAATAACTAAAACCGACATCATTGTTATAATTGTTTTTTCTGGTCCTAATCTTCAAATATCAAATGATGAATCTTGTATCACCTAAATTTTAGCACTAACGCCATCTATCAAAAGTAATTCAAGTAGCTAAGTAAAGTGTAGTTCAATACATCCCAGTTTAAAAAGCACATCAATCATTTTTTTAGCTTATTTCGGATTTTCCACACAAATCATGTTTTAAACCATCCCTTACTTAATCTTTAGCAATATAAATTATAGAAATCGGTCAATCCGTTGCTAAGTTGTAACGAGACTAACAAAATGTAATTCATTTTTAGATATAAGAAAGAAAACTACTACTTAATACTTCTGTCTATTCATCTCGATTCTGCAGTGAAATTACTTTTGTTTAGACAAATATCGTTGGTATAACGAACAAACCAATGTCTACGACATTATGATTCGATGAATTCGTAGCACAGAAAACGCGTAGCAGTTTACCAATAACTCTTTCTATTTGAATAGAATTATAAAATGTAGTACATACTCATAATATTGATGCTTTCTCTCTTCAATAAGTCATAGTTAAGAATGTCTAGGTTACAACATCTAATCCACACGCTGAGTAGAAGTAGATGCAATGACTGAGAGTGACCAAATGTCCTTGTTTAACCACACCGCTCTGCGGCTTGTAAACAAAACACCATCAAAGGCGCAACGCAACCAAACGCACGCCGGATAGAAATTCTTGATACTTTATGATCAGGATATAGAAAATAAATTACACTGAAAACACCGTTAAAATTGTTTAGATAATATGTTAATTTGTAGCGTTACTTTATTAAATAATATCTAAAAATTAACATCATCATTTAAATAAGTTTAACTGTGAACACAAAGCCAATTTAATAAAACTCTAGTAACCTGTATACAAATAATAAGTAATTTTTAGCTAAACCATTAAATTTTTTACAAATGTGATATAATATAATCTTAATAGTTAGTGTACATATTAGTTCAGTTGCTAAACTTTAATAACGTATTATTTTAATAACGTTCAACCTTGTTTTCTTGGAAAATATTTGTTGCTGTTTTCCTGTTCCAAATTTAAATATCATTGTTGCCCAAGAACCTCCATGCAAATGTCCACTTTGGCTTAAATATTTTAAATTGAGAATACTTGATATATTAGGTCGGTCAAAAAGTCTTTTCGCAGATAGTATGTATAAACTTGTAATAATATGTCTTTGGCTGTACTAATTGTATCTGGCTGGTTTTCTCTGGTCGCCCTGTTACGGATAAAATGGACAATGTTTTTCAAAAAGTGGAGCAAGATTGGCATATCAGCAGTTACGACATAGCTGAAGAAAAGGGAATTGACTACAAAATAGTTTTGACTCATTTGCAAAAAATGGGTAACAAAAAAGCTCGATATTTGGGTGTCACACGAGCTCGCTGAAAGTAAGTAATGAACCGTGTACTCATTTGCTATTATTTATTGAGACATAATGAAACATAACCGTTTTTGAAGAGTTTGATAACTGGTGATGAAAAGTGGATCACGTATGACAAGAACGTGCGAAAAAGGTCGCGATCAAAGGTCGGTCAGGCTTCACAGACTGTGGCAAAACCAGGGTTAACTTGCAATAAGGTGATTATGTGTGTATGGTGGGATTGGAACGGCTTTGTTCATTATGAGCTTTTACCGCCGGGCAGACCCATCGATTCAGATCTCTACTGCCAACAACCGATGAGATTAAAGCAAGAAGTTGAGAGAAAGCGGCCAGAATTGATTAATAAATAGAAAGGGTGTGATCTTTCATCACGATGACTCAAAACCTTAAGCCAATCAGCAAAAATTAAGAGAGTTGGGCTGGGAGGTGTTAATGCATCCGCCATATAGTCCTGATAATCAGCTTTCCGTTTCGATCTTTTCAGAATTTTTTAGGCAGAATCACGTTAACATCAAGAGAGGCCAGCCAAAACTACTTGTTGCATATTTTTCATCAGAAATCCCAAATTTCTACAGTAACGGGATCATGTCTCTACAAGATGGCAGAAAGTTTTCAAACAAAAGGGCACATATATACTAAATGATATAATTAAATGAATTTTTTTTACTTTGAAATCTTTTTCCCCAACCTATTGTAATACGTGCTCCAGGTGCATTCAGTATTTCCAGGAAGCGAGCCTTAGTACATTAATCTCACAACCTATAAAACAGTTATCGAAACACAACGCTATCATCGTGAAGACCTCTGACGACTCTATCAATGAAATAAAAACATATTTATTTTATTTTTGTAGTTGACCTCTTAGATCAAAGAGTATTTAATTTAACTATGCAACATAATAAATATTAGGACTTAAAATACATATTATTAGCATAACTAATTTTAATTCAAATTTGCTTACGAATGTAAACTATCAAAAAAGACGTCCGAAGCCATCAATTTTTTATTCCAAACTAAAGTTAGTCAAGTGTTAAACGTCTCTAAATGGTTGTGGTGATTTAAATTAGGAAGTTTATGACTATAAGCAGTCAGGTGTTAAGAACCAGACCACAATTCAGAAAAGAATTTGAAAATTTTGAGCTAGTGTTAAAATAAGGAATATTGCGACCCTTCTTTATAATGTACATTACCAACAAATTACTTACTATTGAATAGCTCATCGTTTATCAACCCACCGGCTCTCATATTCAATAGACAATTTATTGTGTCTGATGTATGAGAATTCGAAATATAGATCGTGTACAGAAGAGATTCTGAAAATAAATTATGATAAGATACAACGTTATTAATGAACGTTGACCTGCGATTTACTTCCGGTAACGTCTAAACAATTAAAAATTTAACAATTAAATTATTTTACGGCTAATGGAAAATCGTAACATTATATACATAATTATTAATTTCTATGGAGTAGGTTTTTGAAAATAATGGTGATAATTTTAAGTAGATATCAAAAACGTGGTCTACGTTCAAACATTAACTAAATAATAATTAATATAAAAAATAAATATTTTGGTTACTCGATGCATTTAAGAAACTGGCTGTCGAGCAGAACAGGTTCCAATTCGTAACTGATATATCACGCTTTTTTCCTACATCGAACTATCAAGATCATTTATGCTCGCTCGAAAACACATCGGCGGATTGATCAAACCTTTGATCTCATCTTTACATATATTACTTACATTTTAAGCTTCATCAAAACACTGAAACTGCACTTTAACAAACGAAATTGATTCTTCAATCTTCAACATACAATTTAGATTCGTTTGTATTCGAATTTGAAATAGTAATTTTGGATATGAAAGATTAGACGGAACTTCCAATTCTATAAAGATATTACAATTTGTAATAAGACACTGTACCTTAAATACTCTATCATGAGTAATAAATTTGAAATTACGTTGCGTTTGTATAGTCGCTTGTAATCTTTTATCAAGGATTATAAGAATGTGATCTGTCAAAACGGTGAGAAGTAGCAGGCGCAGGGTGTAAACATTTACACGTGGCGGTCGCGGGTTCTATTACCGATTAGTTTTTATAGAACTCTCCGCGCAGCCGCAGAATGAAGTCAATTTAACAGATTTGATTTAAATCGTTCCATTTAATAAATGTTTAATTCTTACAATAAAGTACTTTTAGACATCTAGAAGTAAATAAAGCTATTTCTTTTCATCCGCGTTACATACTAACAATGTCAACTAATCTAAATACTGATAACATGACGTATTTTAAAATTTTCAAAATATGTAGTAAAACTAAATTCTAAAGTCTAGTCGAGTGGCCTTTCTACTTAGCCAGAGGACTTGGGTTCGAATCCCGATAGATGCAGATATTTTGTGATATATAATAATATTAAGTTGTGGATGTTTGTATGTTTATTTAGTATATTGCTGATATGTATATATAATGCTATCTATATTATACCATTATCAAGAACTTATCACACAAAGACTTACTGATACTTACTTTGGGATATATAATGGGTGTAAGTATGAGAATAATTAGTATATATATTTATTATTATTTCTTTTTACGGATGCAAAGGATGCCAACAGAGCAGCTGGTACACCTGGCAGTTTGTGGAGACCAATGCCTCAAGAAATCACTTTTTATAAAGTTCATTGACATTCTGTTGACCAGAGAGGTTTAATACCTCTCACACTGGCTACCTTTGCCTTCATACCGAAATACAATAAACTGCTTCACGGCATAAATAGCTAATACAATGGAACATACCCAGCCAACCCTGCCAGGTCTACCACCAAGTAATTGGAATTAACTCAAATTACTAATTATAGTCATAAATATCTCTATGTAAACTATATTCGTTGAAGTAATACCAATCGATGTCGTCCCTACAATCGATTAGACAGCCCACAATGTATTCGTCGGTGGTCCTCTTATTGTGTTTCATAAAAGTACTGCACTCCAGCGTCCTACTTAATACAATTACACCAATCAAGGCATTACGGACATACTACTAATTTTATCGTTAACGTCCAAGGTAATTGGAGAAGCGCGCAATGCTTGGCAGGAAAAAGGAATATCTGATATTGTGGATCATAGTTCAATTGACTAAGTTCAATTAATTTTTTTTTTTATAAAAAGCTCAGCAAATGACTCGACACCACCTGATGATAAGCAGTAGACGAGTCCATGTGAAGATAGCTAATGAAGCATGTGATATACTGCCCTAGCCACCCTCACCTTGCCGGCCCAAAAAGTGCTTTTTCACGCCTCTTTTAAAGGAACCCATGTTATAAGAAGGAGGGAATACGTGTGCTGGTAAGGAATTACATGCTCTAGTTGTGCAACAGAGAAAGGAGTCACTAAATCTCTTAGTTCGTAAAGTAGACGTCGCTACAGTAAAGGGGTGACTCCGTAGACCAGCACGCGTAAATTAATTATTTGTTGGTAAGATTGCTAAATGAAATCTGTACTAATCACTAATATTATAAAGCCGAAGAGATTGGAAATGGAAGCAATCTTTCTGTGTTATCCATTCATCGGTATAGGTTATTATAAAGTTTCAGGCCTCGACTCTTTAGGCAAAATATGTGATTTTAATTACTAACAACACTAGAGGGTAACCCCTCTAGGCCCCCCTCTAATAATTATGCATATTATCAAGACAACATCTACCTTCTACCAACTCATGGGCGCTTGGTAATTGTAGGCTTAAACATGGCTACTACTGCAGAATTTCAAAGGTGCGAGGGTGCTCAGGAGGCTTTCATGGGGAACCGTGGACGGAAGCAATGAAGAAAAATAATAAGGAAATAAGAAATGTTGTATTGTATTGCCGAATGATATGATGATATGATTTCTTTGTTAGTTAAGCTACCTTGAACATGTTACATGACAGTTTATTATAGTTTAGTGTTATAGACATATGTAGGTAATGGGTATTTAAATTGTACCTACCTATATATATATATAATATCCAATGAATGGCATGGAGTTGTGAACAAATTGTGACGTCAAAGACATGACATGATCTTTGAAATTATTGTATCATGTATTTTGAAGTTTATATTTCTTTTGTTGAGTGAAGTTACTCAGTACGTACCTATTTAATTTGGCCGTATATTACGACTCACATCGTAACATCAAATAGTCGCTTTCATATTTTATACCTAAAAGAACTTTGAATCAGCAGCACGTATTAAATATAATAAGGATAACCTTGTAAATAATATATGAATTATCGAAGTAAACAAATCATCGAATCAATTAAATCACTTGAAATAGCGTGTGAATCATAGATAGATCTTGCAGAGTCCATCAACACATTGACCATTTACAATAATCTTCACAATCACGTAAACAGAGCACAAACATCCCGCATCATAAACTGAATCGCTAATAGATAAGCGACAATTGTCCGGAATGTTACCAAACCGGGAATCAAACCCGCCTCAATTTGTACCAATTCTCACAATTTTGTAGAGACGTTAGACATAATGGATTTTATTGAATTAGGATCAGTGCTCACGTTTGCGCGTCGTGTACTAGCATATTGCGTGTTTATTTAAAAATCTTTTGTCGCTTGATTTGAAGGGACAAATTTTAAATAATATTCTGTTGGTACCAAAGAATATTTATTATTTCTACATGTGGTCATCGTAATAAATATGGCAAAGCACACGAGGGGTTTAGGTCATAACTCCACTATGCTGACCCTATGCGGTTTGTTGGGTGAAGTAATTGCCACCGGGAGCATTGCGGTTACCTTACACTTATCGACTGTTGATAAAATATAAGCCCTAACCCTAGCCTATTGCCCTATCCAAGTACCCTCGCGCTCTCCCATGATTCGGTCCGTATGCCGCAAGGTAGCCAGGACCATGAGTTGGTGGAGGTAAGGTCGATAAAATATCCTTGAGAGACGAATCTACTCTAAGTATGGGAAATCTCGATAGTCACTTCTTTTCACGACTGTAGCGCTATAAAAGCCATTTAAGGCCTATAGTATGAGTAAGCCCCAAATAAACAAAGTTGCCAGTGTGTTCCCAGCCTTACACCATAATGATAGCTCCATAACAATAACACTATGTGAGATTCCGGTAAACTGACGATGCGGGAGGGTGAGGCCGGAGGTGACCCCTGCCATAAATACAAATTATTTCATTCTCTCAAGACGTACAAGATGAGGTCACTTCCTCTTTGTAATTAGAAGCATCAAATACACGGTTTGATACATTTCAAATTAAGAACACCTTGAAGAGAGCGATGTAGCTACTAAGGGCGTTTGAAGGTCACACAAAATTTGTTATGAAACTCCAGTGTACACTGCTTCAAACCTCTGTTTCAATACGTGTATTTGATGTTTTAGTTACACTCCAAGTTTCACATGGTATAAGTACCTTAAATTTGAATACCATTTTTATCTAATTTTGATTCTTAAACTCTTTCGTGCTTTGTGCAGATGAACATATCAGTTGTTAATACAACCGCTTTTGCGTTAAGCTAGCTTGGTTGCAGCCCAAAATCATCGTGAGTTTTTTCCATATAAAAAAGTCTACACAAAGTCAAAACCGTTTTTGTGTTGTCCTTTTTTTCATTTCGATGAAGACCCTAAGTTGAGTATTCTAGAATGGTAGGATGAGTGTCGTGACATTGTCTTTTTTTCTATTTTAAATAAAATTTGTGTTTACATACTGAGGTGCCCATAATTAACAACTTGGTGCTAAAGTTGTTCATTATAAATTAGAAACCGACCAATTACCATACAAATATTACTTTTTGCTTTGATTAATGAATTTCAAAACCGTAATTTAACACCTAAAGTGGCAATAAAGAATAGGCCCTTCTGACAGAAAGTGGTTACCTTAGGCTAACCTGGTGTTAAAATTATTACGTCCTTGAAAAAATGTATTACCGTTATGTTTTACCTTTATCAACAAACCTTTTCGATGCATTCATACTTTATGCACTTAATAAATTGAACATCTACTTAATTTATTGATATCAAAATCTTATTCTCCGGCCTCGTTCTCATGCTAGCAAGCAATATACGGGTGCATTCCCGAGCAATCTGCGCCCGCGCACAATACCGTATTGTCGCGCAATTGACTGGCCACGGAATATTACTGCTTTGTACTCTTGTTGTATTAACGAATACTATTGTGGTCTACACGGACACAATGTTGGCTCAAAGACGAACTAATACTGATGTTGTTTGAATCAATCTGCGATGCTTCAAAGCAGTCCAGCGTAGCTTATCTTGAAACATTTCATTCCATTTTCAGTCTATATTAGAATATAACAAACATTCTCTTAGAAAAATATTCAAATCATGCACTGATGAAGCTATGATCCCATGATTTCGCATAATCAGTTCTGACCGCTAAGGTGCACTATGACAAATTATTATTTTTCAACATATATATAGGTCAATATAATATATATATCTTCATATTTTATTTTCTTACCTTTGAAATATTTTTTTACACTCACATCTATCATCTAACCCAAATAATGCACCATTAAGATCTTGTATTATGGAAAAAATATAGAGAATAATATGTATTATATATAAATATCAGAAAGCCTTTAAGGCTTAATAAAAAAATATATTTTATTACGAACCATTATACCTTACAAAGTATTTGTCACATAAACTTGAAATTAATAACTATAACATAATTCATTTTAACTACAACGAAATAAAAACGGAGTTGTTTTTAATATTGATTTATTGTGCACAGCAAATGAAATTGATTGTTATTAATTGTCGGGTATCGAAGCGCGGACCGCGACCTCTCCACCATAAAACACTTAGAGGACCGTGACTGACCTCTGTTACTGAAGGGTTAGCTACGGGATCAGTTCTGGCGAGTGGGGTGACTAATGTGATGTTAGCTCCAGAATTAGACTCATATAAAGAAACATGACAAATTAAATTATTATAGATTCCAAAACAGCATTTAGCATTTCTATTATCTTTATATGTCATTACAACATTTAAAATAATATGAAGTTTCTTGAGCCGCTTCTTCTCCAAAGCTGAAGAAGCGACGGCAACGTTAAATTATGACGATTTAAAAGAAGACTTTGATAATGATTCTATTTAAGTAAAGAGTTCTCTGAGTACGTAACGTACATTTCTATCTTTAGCTCTTTGAGTATTACACGAGTCAATTATGTGTGTTGCGCAGTAGTAGTGCGCACGCGCATCTTACGATCCTTTAAGGTTCTTCTTTATGAAGGAACATTGTCAGGACTGATTAACGGATAAGGTGTGTAAATTCCAATGACACGAGCCAAACCTTAAAGATTCCCGTTTAATAACTTGTTTACAACTAGTAACACTGCTGAGGGTCTGATATAAGGATCAGATAAATCTTTGATTTTCAGATAATTGTTTTCAACCCCTGCAGTGTTCTCACACAATATCTTTAAGGATATGAAGGCACTAAGCTTTTATTGGCAGGAACTATTTAGTTGATGGTTTTCGACACAGTCCTACCGTGTGTGGGGCGCACCAACGGCGCGCAAGCGGACAGCGTACGCAGTTTCAATAATTGCTATATTAGCGAGACATGCGGGCGGCGGATGGTCAGTACAGAGATTCACAACTTTGAGATTGTTTTTGATATGAAAACTCTAAGGCATTGACGTGCCCGATCATCTGTCAGTACGCTTCGATCTTTTCAACTATGCAGCGAATATAATCTGGATTTCATCAATAGATACATTGATAAAAGTCCTCTTTAGGTATCCTCCTAGGTTAAGATGGTGATAATCATGCTTTGCCAATCCTCTTAATATAAAACAAATACGAGACAAAAAAAGACAAATTCGATCATTAGTTCGTCAAACATCAAAGACGTCATTTTGTAAAAAAGCAAATATTCGATGAAATCGTTTTTTTTTTTAATTTTATTTAAACCGCTATCCTTTTTTAATATTTTAATAGTGGTACTCATAGTTCTGTACCCCTGTTCCCTAATCCAAAGTTTTGTCAAACGAGGGTGCGAACTAATCGCTCCGAGTGGTGTTTAAAATTATTCAATTATGATTATTGACCGACAAAAATTATGCTCGTCATAACCCGGAGTGGGCATTTGTTCCAGAATCAACGGAACTAGTTGACAAATGAATTTAGGTTATTATCTAACTTGGATACAAGAGATTTCTGTACTGAGACTGTAATTAGCCTCTGATGTTACTATAGCTTCTTTATGGTATGCTACGGTAACTTTTTTGTAATTTTAATATATACTAGGTGTTTGGAACGGATCCTACATCTTATCCACATCCTAACGTCAATCACGTCAAAAAAATCAAAATTGTAAAATTTATACATTTTATTTTACTGGTCGAAATATTTATATAGAAACATTTGAACAAAATTGAAAATTTGATAGGTTATGTAACAAACACCTTGTATTTATATATTAAATGCTATTCTTAAAATTATTCCATAAAGCGGAATACAAAGAATTAAGTCTCAAATGTCTTCCAATCCAAAAGTTATTAAGACTGTATAATCTGCCCTGCCTGGTGCCCGCATTTTCACCTATGCGAGGATGCTTGAGAAGATCCAGAAGGCATTCTTAAAGTCTGTTTATAAGAATTTATGGTTTTTTATCCGTTTAAATACACAACTAAGTTTTGCTCATGCACCTGGCATGACCAGCATGCAGAAGTAAGGATAATGGTAGATCAACTCTCCATACGCCTTAAAGTATTGAGAGGTTGGACTGATTGCCTTCTCCTGCACAGCGTTATATGTGTACTAATAAGATATTCCAGACGATACTACGCTCCCGGCACCAAAGGGAGCAGACGCGTTCTTGGTCGGCAGCACAACTTTTTTCCCGAAATCAAGGTCATAATGTGGTGAGTTTAATGTCATAGAAAATTATTATTATAATTGGCCTTTGCGCCGCCTTAACGTACTCCGCGTCGCCATGTTTGATTTTGACTTTTATTTGACAAATAAACAAAAATTACTACACCTTTTATATATTATTAATTTATCACTTTTAACAAAGTTAATTTATTTTAACAATGTAAATGATGTTACAATTTTATTAACCTTATTTTCCCAAATTTATCAGATAATAGTTTTGATTGTAAAACTGAGTATTGATATTTATAAAAGGATATATAAAGTTACTAATTTCTAAGTAAACTCGACCTTATTGTAATCAGACTCAACTCAACTCAAATAAACCGCAATGCAGATATCAGAATATTATGAAAATGACGACTGGACATTAATCCACGAGAATTTCTACAAAAAAAAATATTTTTTACTACGTACAGTTTTTGCTTTCGATTTTTTGGGAATTCCAAAGCTTTTCACGCTAGAGCGCACTAGAATCAGATAAAAATGTCATTGTTTGCTGTAATTACAATATCGGTGAACGGCGGTATCGAATTTCGTCTGTTTTCGAAAATATTTATGCTCAACACAAATGGCGGAAACCTGATCTTTTCTTGCAGCTATTAAGTGTAATTAGGATATTATTATGTAGACGACATGGAATGCACCAGGTAGTGTGTTGAGGGTTTTTGGATGCGCGTGTCTGTTTGTTAACAGAGACTGAAGTAATTAACTTTACCAATGAAGACGGAAAAAAAATTGATTATTACCAAAAAAAATATTTTAAGTTTAAGGCAAGTCTTTTGGACGAAAAACAGTGCATTATTTGTAAATAAAATAAAAAGACAATTGTGACATTACCGCGTTTCTTACATCATAAATATTTGTCTCGATCAGAGATATCCTATCACTCCCTTCAAAGTTCCTCATTACTAGGCCCTTGCCCAATATTATTAACAAAAAAAATTGTTGCCCCATATTTGAGTGTTTAATTTTATGACAAAAACTAATAATCTTTGTCTGTGGATTGATTGAGTGCTCTCAGTTTGAACTTATTGAAAAAAAAACCGTAAATATAAATTGTATGCATGATTATTTTTATTTAATGTATTGCGTCGTCATTTTGTGTGCATAGACATTTTTACATTCTTACATATTGTCCTACCTATATGACATGACACAACATAATTAGGGTTGCCATTACTCCAAACATCTTTATGTTACTTACATCATTTTTCTTCTCACTACCCAAAACAGCTTGGAATACGTGTTAACTTTCGAATACAATATCAACTATTTCCGTGCTCTAGTGGTTGAGTCCACCTTCATCAGATCGAGAGGTACAAGGGTCAATTCCTAGTGGAACAGAAGTTTCCAACTCTGTTTGGTTTCTCATATTATAGACATCGTTATTGTTTCACAAAGCAGTACGTATAGACTTGCGCTAGTCTTCGTAGATGGAATTCTCTTGCCGCATCTCATTCGGTGGGGTGTAACTACCCGTCTGTAGTAATTAACCGTAGAGGAATGTCTCACATTGTTTCGTCTAAATTTTGACGCCATCGCATTTGTTCATTACGAATACGAAAAAGACAACTGTCATGTAATTACGCATTTACATAATTAGCAAAAATATAGAAGGATCTGGCCTACAAGATCTACGCAAAACCCTTATTAAGTAATTTTAATTTTTTTTTTGCGCAAAATATAAATACAAAATAAACGTGTAGGTACATTACTATATACTGTATGAGAGATCTCTTCCATTGAACTTAAGATAGATAGATAGATAAAACATTTATTTCCATCTCTACATCACACACAATTCATCCAGACAATACATAGATTAACTGACAAACATTTAATAAAGGTAGGACCTTTGTGTGCGCTGCAGAAGTGCAAAAGGGTCGCAACTCAGTGACTAATTTTCACATCCCGATGTGAACAAAGCACTGATATTCTGCTACAACCCGAGGGCTTTAAGATTAAGATAAGTTAAATTTAATATCTCAAGATTCAAGTAGTATCAGCCCTGCATACCACGGAGCAGCGAGGCTGTGGGCTGTGAGCTTATTAAATTAGATTGTGACCCCTGCGCCGAGGTTAACTCAAGCAATTGGCCCTCTAGCCGGGCGCAGGGGCCGCGCCGTGACACGGACTCCTAGGCGACAAACAACAGACAAATCTGACACAAAGATATGGTGTTGATTATATCATATACACCCTCCTACGGTTTAAACGAAACACCTTAAGTTGTAAGAAGTCTTTATTAGGTTATAGTGTTACGGTTGCCATGCGACCGTCTCCACAATCATTGTAAAACGGACTTAGGTTCTCGTATTCACCTCTCACAAAGTTATGCGCGAAATAATGATGAGGATGAGACGCTCACCTGAGTCATGGACGATCCCGTCAGTCAAAATTTGTAATCTTTGACGTCCGTTGTTATTCTGAAGGTAAGTTAAGATGTTATACCAGTTGTTACTAGTATCCAAAAAAAAATATTTCACGTACATTTTTTTATAAAAAGTTCAGCAAATGACTCGACATCACCTGATGATGAGCAGTAGTTCTACTGCACACACACACACACACACACACACACACACGCACACACACACACTTCATAGTATTATGGCTGAAAGCGTGTTTTCTTGTGAAGAATAGTAGTTTTCTCGTGAAGTATGAGAATACGTAATCGAACTAGATCATCTTATAATGTCATAATATTTGCCGGTTAGTCTATCTGTTTCTCTTATAAGATTTTTATTGAAAACTAGTAATGGATTGATATAATTTTTTGTAGTATTACATAACTTATATAATTTCCAAAGAAATCTTGTATTCCTTTCTATTTATAAAACCAAAGTCAAAAAGCTCTTTATTCGATGAACTCAATTACCATAGAACTATAGAAGTACTTTTAAATCGTATTAGTTTTAACGCACTACCGCTTCGACGCATACTTTATCTTTGGAGAACAAGCGGCGCTAGAAACTCCTCAGATTACAATATTTACATGTCAATATTCTCAATATTAATAATTTTATTATTTTTTATGATACGTCAGTGAACAATTTATTTCCACGGTCAAGATTATCATTTATCTTATTATAATAATATATCTTTATTAATAAAAATATGAGATATTACAACATATTGAAGTCTCTGAATTCTGAACTACCTGTGATACATGTATCTAAAAATTTAGCGCTCTCTTCCACACGCGTATATTATAGTAGTGGATGTGTATAGTGTGTTTGTGTGTGTGTGTGTGTGTGTGTGTGTGTGTGTGTGTGTGACCATGTTGTTCTGTAACATATGTGTGCATCTTATAGTAAGCTTTCTTACGCAGTTACGTTTTCGCCGTAGTTTTAAGTTTGTTATAAGGTAATTCTCATTTTATTTATTTATTTACACATGCTGGTATTACAGAGGGGTGCATCCAACACACCATATGATAGTCAACAATATACTTTGTAAACATAAATTAAATTATTCAGTTATCATTATCCAGTCCAAAATTATGCTAACATCTTTCTTATATTGGTAAATATAAACATTAAGTATTGAGTACCTATAAATGATTAAACTTTTAAACCGTAATTTCGTGTAATATTTCTGTTATTCTGACAGAACCTCATCACACATTAGTGGGCCCACTCATTGTCGTTTCCGCACCTCTGTTTATAAACATCCAACCGCGCCTATGGACTCTTCGTATCGTCTGATGTTGCTCTAAAACACTTTATACCCTTCTCGGAACTCACTAGTGTTTAAATTGTGATGTTGTTGACCTGACCGGGCATATATAGTATTTGGATGTGTGAAGTTCAAGGGAAGTACGTTTCCGAAGAGCGGTATAAAGGTGCAAGTTATTACTGAGCGTCGTTACAAATGTGCTAAGTAAACAGACTTTGCGTCTGGTAAGTAATGAACACAAAATTCTGGTGGGAGTGAGTCCGCGTCCTCGCAGTGCTCATCGTTGTTACGAGATGTAACTTATAAAATAATTCACAAGTAGAAAAGTGTTTAATTATTACTGGGATGGCGAGTAAAGGACGAAATCAAATGGGATTGGGGGCTAACCTGGTTCACGTGCTCTGGCGTGCTGGATGTTGTAGACGCGATACACCTTCACTTTTAATTCGAACTTGTCACCAAAAGACTTTTGTTACAATACACGTATGAAATAAAATGTGTAGACTGCGGCTCATTTTAGTGATTGTCTTCGACGATCGGTAATTCTATTGGGAGCGGACGCCGTGCTCGACCAAGCGACGTATCGGAAGAACTATTTTTTGGTACCCCCAAGCGAGAAAGTAAAAAAAGTGCGGGTAAGATGTGGGTAGACTGTGAATAGTTATTGAAGCGTTCAATTAATGTAATTTTTTTATGAAAAACTGCGTTCGAAATCCACCAATTATCTTAATAAATAACCGAAGGCCTACGTAACTAAGTACATTATGACATTTGACATTTTAATATTATTGAAGATGATGAGAATTTAAAAAAAATACTTTAAGCTATGTAGTTATAGAAATGTACCGAACGACGCCGCCCGCTGTAAGCTGCGCCTGCGCATACCTATGCGCACGCTTTCGCACATCCAACGATTTATTCCCCTCCGATCAGGTGTTCTCTTGAAACTGTAACAGTGTTTCAGCAGAATACATGTTTACAGTGATTTTTGTAACCGTCTAACACGAACCAGCCGCGGCAACATCAAACAGCCAATCGCGGAGATCAAAGAGCGATCGATAACTACACTTTTTGTTTGTAAAGTTTGTACGGTGAATTAATCTAGCTCCGTCGGTTATCTTGTTTTTTATCGGTTTAGTGATGGTACCGACAGCGGCCTAGTTGGTTTATGCGGCTGTTATAAAGCTTAAGATTATATAAACTGTGTTTGAACATGTAAATCAAGTTTTATAGGTAATATGTTTGCTGTTCTGCCTTATTATTACGTAATTGTATATCACAATGTTACTTGTTGTTAGACAAGACAGACTTTTCTGTAAACAATATCCACTCCAACACAATTTTTGTAATCATTTAAAAAAATCGACATTAAGTAATGCCAAAGAACTATTTTTCATTTTATCAATTAGTTTTTTAAATATGAATCAATGTTATTCATTTATGAAATCTATGAAGTACTTTTTTATTTATTGAATTTTTTAAAGAATTTAGCAAGTATTTTAAGACACCTGCGCGCGTGCAGTGGATTAATACCCCACGGGTGTGGAATATGGAACAGAAATCTGCATCCTTGGTTATGAGATTCAGAAAATTAGTGAGGCGACTAAGTAGCCACTCTGTCTATATATATTATATATATATCATACATATATCTAGCCTCCGATATATTAGAGATATAAATAGGACTCTGATTTGTTTGGCGATAGATCAGCGGCTTCGGTGACGACTGTTAATTTTTCAACAAATCGCATTTTGATTTCATAATTAGAAATTATTTTAATCTTTATCTAGTAATAGATATGAGATGTTTTTGTAATAGTAGTAGGTGACCCGATGAACATTGGTTCACCGACAAACTACTAACGCCATCTATTAAAAGAAACTCCGAAGTAGCCAAATGACAGTTTTAATGATTAGCATGTCAGTTAGAGGATTTTCTATGCTAAATAACCAAATTTCAGTTGTATATTTAAAAGCTTTTCTTAAGGATATTCCCCGTATTTATTTTTAAACCTACCGATTGGTACATAAAATTTTTACATGAAACCAAATAAAGCGATGTTGTTCGGTTGAAATAGGTTATTACAAAAGAGAATTAATATTAAATTAAACTTAAACAATATCATACCAAATAACTTTAACAGTCAAATTGACTATATTAAATTTTATACATATGTCATTGTATTTATTAAACGTGGTCATTTAAAAGGTCAATAAAAAATTATAGAAACATGGTCAGTACGCGCCATCTACAATATGAAAGGATTCCTATGATTGATACCTATTTGAAGTCTATTATGTATCCTGACTGTTAGATCGCTCGTCTCACACGTAATAACCTAGCTATATTTGATATGTAGCAAGTTTTACCCTTAAATTTCACATTTTACCCTTAAACTTCACATTCAAATCAAATCAAGGCTATTGGTGTCTTTATTAAATATATAAGGTCATAAATTAAATCGGTTATGTAAGTAAGACAAGTGACATTAAAGATATGGCGCGCTAGACAAAGAGCACGTTTACCTCTAACTACTAACCAGCATTCAGCTTTCAAAATTACATTCCTATTCAACAAATAAGGTATTTCAACATTTCTATATTATATTATAATTTTAAACCTATCGAAAATGATTGACATTCTGAAGAAGGGTATGTTCTTTAATACGATTCAGTATTTTTTCTTAAGAGATGACCGTCTTGAAAGCGCTTTCTGAAATTGATGTCTCCCACAGAATATTTATTCAAAGTTTGTCATTATAAATCTTTGCTTGGAGAAACATAAATTTGTTGAAAAAAAAATATGAATGGTAAATGTTGAAATTGTAACACTGAAGCTTATGAATAGTAAATCCCAAGAAAGGATTGGTTGGTCAGTTGCAAAATGGTACAATTGGTAATATTTACACATTCTGTCGCGGCTATTGTTGCAGTTTGCACACGTTCAGTTTATTCTGTGTTTATTTATACCAAAACCCTTTGCAACGGATGTTTTTGTTATTCGGTCCCGAATTTAAGTACGATTATAAAGTTTTGACAGGAAAATAGCAAAAATCGTACAGCAATTGTCATGATTCCATTATTAGCGAGTAATATGTCGTTCCGATCGGACAATAGGGACAATGCTTGTTCTCAGAAATAAAATATGAATGCGAAGATATTAAATCTAAGAGGTTTATCTATTCATGTTTCAGATGTTGAATAGAGTTAAATGAAATGTTAAATCATGCGACTAAATTAGCTTAGCTTGATTACTTCTTTTGAGGAAAACATCTCCTTTGAACACAGAGCATGGTAGGTATCGTATCAAATGGTATCACGACCTTTTTTAAAATTGCTAGGCCTCAATACAAGATGTAAGTACAAGATATTAAAGAATATTTTAGTAGAATTAAACTCCTAATAAAGCTATCTCGATGATCAGATATTCATCGGTCAATAAAAAAATAAACTTAATTTAAATAAAAATAATAATAGTAATTATAAATTCATTTATTTCGACCATCTTATATCATATTATAATTCAATGAATTCAATAAAATTACTAATAGAGAATAATTTAATGAGTGACAATCCAATTTCATATTGTTAAATAGCGATTAATTTTAGAACACAGTTAAAAATCTCACAATAACGTTACAACGTTTTAACGCTGCGTTTCCAGAAATGGTTTCACACGACATGACCATATTTAAAGGGAGATTATCACTCCAGCATTTTGGCGGGAAGTCGTCGATTTCCGAGGAACCGAACGCAACGCATAAACCGACTTGAAACGGGTTAATACCGCAAACTAATCCTATAACATATGTATGTGTCGTTGCGTTTTGACATAGATTTACAATTATTTACAAGAAATACCCGAAGCGCCGCTTGTCTCTGCTCACGATAATCCACAGATTAGCCGCCTCATGTTTATGGTCTGCTCTTAATTGTCTGTGGTCGGGAAAAAGTAAAAACGCTAAAACAAAATGGTGGGTTGATTTATGCGGGGGCGCACGCTGCGCAGCTTTTCACAATATTTCTAGTGCGCAAGATGTTTTCTGTCGGATGAGAGATGGCTGGGATTAACCGGGTATCGTTTCACTGCGACATGTTTTTGTTGGCAGCGATTTGGCGATACTGTAATTTTTGTCGCCGCGAGCAAGCGACGTCGTTATGCGCGTACTTTATTCTGTCATTATCATAGTAAATGTTTGGACCAATGTAACTGCCCAATGTTGCCAAATAACAAGTCAATATTTACCGCTAATAAAAACTGTTTGACGCATTCTATTAGTTCGCTTTTTATGATCTTTGTTCGATGAGACTTACCAAGAATTATTGAGTGCCTGCCGAGTTGTTAAGTGCGATCATAAAGTAGGTTGATTTAATAGAAACGAGCAGCTGTATGACGAGCATAATACCATGCGGTGTCTGCTCTGAAGAAAACAGAAAAAGTGAACGCATAGAAATAGTCAACGATATCTATTGCGATGTTAGAACAGCCCCTGCTCTTAACTTGCAGAATTTATTTGGTTATTTGTAATACAAGGCTGAAGAGGATACGACGTTTAAAAACAAAACCAAACGTGCCGTAAATTGTCGACGACAGTCACAAATTAAGCAGAATATAAAATTACACCTTTTTTCTTTTGATACATATCCTACCTAGTCTTTTCAAACGCAAAATAATAAATATTGAAATCGATTCAGAAACAAATAAGTAGAATCAACAAATAACACCCTTAAGAAGTTAGAACACGTATTGTGATAAGTCTTGGGTTCGAATCTAATACAAGGACATAAAGTTTTCTAGTCTTTATTTTAATGGCTAAGGCATTTGTACTAAAAATATTCATTTCATATAGTTTTTTAAATTTCCTACTTGAAAATAACCTACTTGATTACGTTACCAGAGATTTAGAAAACTTAGGAATTGTTTTACTTATTAAGTGTACTTATCCTTTGCCTATCAGTCAATTTTATATAGTCATAAGTACATATGAACAACTGATGTACTTATGACTGTATGAAATGACTATAAGTATGACTGTATTGTAATCTTTTTGAGTATGTACAAACACACTCAAAGCTCTAATCTATGTATTTATAAACCCTATTACAGTAGCAATAAGGTACTGATTTATTTTCAAACCTTATTTTAAGTAAACATATTTTTAAAGTGGCTTAACTTGGATCGAAACATCAACATAAAGTCCATATAACTGCCCAACAGGTGCTAAGTGCACATAATCTGTAATAAATTGTCCAAATAATCTATTTTTAATTTGTACGTACCACTATACCTTTGTAACTGAGTTCATAAACATACGTGGCACCAAAATAGATTCTAAATTCTTCAATATATTTGCTTAATAATTGATTTAAAACCAAACAAATTTTAAAAACAACAAACGCCTTGAACTATAATTAATAAGATATAAACGCTTTAGACTGTTAGTGAGTAACAAATGCGTTATTTATTGTAATATTTTTATTCGGCTCATTTCTCCGATTATTCAAAAGGTATTCCATCGAACATGCTCATGGGTGCCTTAATATTTATCAGACATTTGATCTCATCACCTGTTATTACCTTTTGTAAATAATCATTTTCGTTATAAGTAGTTATCGTCAAATTAAATGCGTGCGCGCAGACAACTCTTATAAGACGATATATTCATTCCGCTAAAAGAAATTTTACAATAAAACTTACTCGTAGAATAGGTAAGCACTTTGCTTAAACATTTTATTACGCCCAATATATTTTATATTAGATTTCTTAACATTAATTAAATTAAATACAATCTTAAATTTAATAATAAATAGCGTACCACTTTTTACAGATTCTAATTCGATTATAATACACTCAGTTCGCGTGCGCGCAACTATCACAGTATTGGATACACAACAGTTTCATCGGGAGGCCTTGCCGGCGGTATGCCCGGGATACCACTCGTAAGGCCCGCGGCAGGCCCATCAACTGTGCTTCACTAGATGGGAGTCCGGCTCCTGCGGGGGGCTCGCTGGCGCCGCCAGGCCGTGCAGCCGCCGGTACAGCTGGTGGTACGGACTCGGCGGCGGCGGCGGCAGACGGAGCAGGGGGCCGGGCAGCGCGTACCGGCCGTACACCGACAGCAGCGGCGGGTACAGCCCCACCAGCGATGCGTATGGGTTCCCGAACATCGGGTGCAGTATCGCACCTCGTTTGAACGCCGCCAGCCGTGACCTCGATGCTGCCGTCGACCGCCGCCTCAACTTGCCCGTGGTCCCACCAATAAACACGTCGTCTGACGACGGATCTAGCATCCAATAGTTTCCCTTCCCCGGGTCGTCGTAATGCCGCGGCACTTTGACGAAACACTTGTTCAAACTCAAGTTGTGCCGGATGGAATTCTGCCAACCCTGCTTGTTCTCCTTATAGTATGGGAAATTCTTCATGATGTACTCGTAGATGCCGTTGAGCGTGAGCCGCTTCTCGGGGCTGCTGCGGATCGCCATCATGATGAGCGCATTGTAGCTGTACGCCGGTTTCTCGTTTTTCTTTTTATCTTCGTTCGTGTCTTTCGAGGAGCCCGGTGGCGGAGTCTCGGTGCCGGTGACGTCGAGCTCGGTATCGGAAGGTGAAGGGGAGCGCGACGATGCCTCGGGGAGCAGGTCTCGGATAGCGAAACTGTGCGGAGGACTCATAGTGGTGCGGCATCGCGAGCCGCTCGCTCCCAACTAACAGCGGCGGCCGGCGCGCGCCCCGCCCGCCGCGGCCCGCCCAGCTGAAGCCACTCCCCTTGCAAACGGCACTATTACGAGCGCGTGAGCTTTTATTCCCTTGCGTTAAATAATAATCATATTTTTTTTCAATCACGCGAGGGAATGCGCTTCGCTAAAGCCAGATAGGGTTGCATTAAAACAGAAATTAACCCGATTCGTGACGGGCTGTAAACATTTATTTTTTGTGATTTTTCACGCGTTGTTTAAGTTTTATTTAGTGTGACCGGTTCGGTTACATAAATAGCGCTAAATGGATTTGGAACATAACTATTTATTGTGTTCTTTAAATATTAATGTAGATGTGTCGTACGTCGCTGAAGATATGTTTGATGACAAACATTGTATTAATCATGTTGGAAGGATAAAACTTGAACATTTTTAAGCTCTCAACGGGGTAGCTCTTAAACTTCATCTCACCTGATGGTAAATGAACATTAACACTAGATATACCAGCGATTTGAATATAAATAATTATATTTGTTACTAATTTATATAAAATAACATTAAGTTTATAAAACGTACTCTCTAATTATAGCTACAAAAGTCATAACATCATTTCTGAAAAAAAAAATGTGTAATATAGTAGGAATTTTGAATTGAAATTGCACGACCAGTCTAAATGACTGGTCTGGTAAATCTAGTGTTAAGCAGAAGATGAAAGTGAACTACACCTGGATTCCTCAAATACAAAGGAACTAGCTATCTTACCTCCAACTGTCGCAACACAACAATGCTGTTAACATTATTGTTATAGTGGTTAAACTTTTGTAATAATTAATTAAAGATGTGTGATTTCTAAATTAGATGCTTATCCTATTATATCCGCAAGGTATAATTTTGTTCAGCCAAGTAACATTGGTAAGCCATCATTATACATACTTAGTTGACCCACAAAACGGTTATCTCGATAAATCAATTATTTTATTTGGTACCGAGTAAAACAATTTCATTCTGCTCGTTGTGGTCATATCAGATGGATTGTGATGTGTATATTACTTTTACATTATAAAATCTCTCTAATAGATATACATTAATTTACATTATTATATTTCACAGAATATATGCCGATCTGAGATCTTGAATTTGATTTTTGTTGAGACACTGCAAAAATACAACTGAATAGCATCGAAAAGGTTTATAAGGGTATTTTATAGTTTGTATGTATATGTGACACACCCTTGATTGGTTTTTCATGTAACAATTGCTGGTGTAGGTACCTATATATCAATATATAGCAATAACCTTACCACTGCTCTACATCATAGATTTATAAGCCACCGCCGCTGTATAAACGGTAAAACCAAACTCATTTCTTGTTTGTTTCCGAAAGCATACAAAAAACAGGGAGCTTTATAATTTCCTGAATTTCATCGGTAACCAATGGTTGTGTAGAGGCTCCTCCCACGCCGCCACGCCCACTGGTAGCCCTGTGTGTCTCTACAAGTCAACATAAGTAGTTGTATATGCTTGTACATCGTGTTTGTTCAACTTGTCTCCACTCAATGCTCAACTTTACATAACATTATTTTAAGCTTCAAATTTCTGAAATAAATAACTTACTGGCTCTACCGGTTATTCCACTATAGAAATACACCACCTCATTCCTAATGGTTAGCGCCTTATCGTAAAGTTTCAGAGTAAATACAAAACCACAGGTCCCAGGTTCAATTCCCGGTACCTACTAACATGTGTTAGTATAATTGTAATCAAGAAATCAATTTGTACAAATTGTACCCCAAAAAACTTAATAGATATTGTGGTCGGTATAAATCCCACGGTAATGTTATCGGTAATATGCTTATATATTTATTTATTACTAATTTTACTATTACTTTGACATCTACTGTAGATTAAGAAATCTTATACAATCCCGACATGAAATCAAAGAAAGCTTAAACACCACGAACTGCAACGTTAAGTATGTTTTACAGTTTCAAAAGTATTCAAAATACCGCTTGTCTTATATTAAATTTCAATATCAAAAATAGTATTTATTACAAAAATGAATCGTAGTTAAGTTATATATATTGCATTAAAATAAGATATAGAATATTATACTTTTGGAGGTAACTAGGGCGGTATGTTGCACTGCATGCTGCACTAGCTGTACGAGCATACGGACTCCTCCTACTGGTTACCATCAGGCGGTGTCAAGATATTTGCTCTTTTATATAAAACAAATTAATTACTCTAATACGTTGGACATATAGGTCTGTCTTCTAACATACTACCCTAAACAATTATTTTTTTACAATCTTGCATATAATGATCTTTTCACATAGACCTCTACGCTTATATACGTACATACAAACATAGAAGAGCGGGTAGCTTTAGTATTGGCGGCAAGGAGGGGGAGGGAGGGGTGACCGCGGAGCGTGTTTACCACACGATTGAGCCAATTGATGATCCACTCGGTACAGCCGCCATGATCTTTGGAAAAGTGAGGACAAAGTAAATCAAAAACTTAATTGTTTTCTTTGCTATGAATATATTTTTACGTTGAAAAACCTTGTATAGATTCGCCGTGGGGAAATAACCTGCTACTTCCTAGGGTTTAGATACCTACTACTACTAATCTGTGGTCGTTGTTACCTACTTCGTCCATGCTTGAACGTCTACTGTTTAATGTAAAATTTTTCACTTTTTTTTATTTCAATTTTAATGATTGTTAAATGATAAATTTCGACCGATAGTAATAGTTTTGTTATATTTCTTTGTCTTTTTTAAATGTTGCTGTAAACGTTAGTCAGTTAGTTAATTTTTTTTTATTTCTTTCGGTGATTAAATTAGACATTTTATAATTAAATTATTCCTTTTTAAGTCTTTGCTTTTATACGATCATCATTGTGATTTTATGGCGTAAAGTGCTTTCTATTGTGTAACAAATTTATAGGTAATATATTAGGTGTATAGTGTATTTATTAAGTATATAATAAATAATATAATTATTTGATCTTGCAACTACTTAATCGAATGGTAAAAGTACCTCGATCTATCCCACAGTACCCATAAAGCATGGTGCGCGCAGTGACGCTGTGTCGCCCGCGGCTCGAGTCGTGTTTAGTCGCGCCGTGCAAATATTTAACAACCGCTGCAGCTTTGCCGGTCACGTACCGCCCGACCTCTGCTCCTGGGCCCATGTAGTGGGACACTCGCACTTATGTACACTGACGTCTTGAACAACAGCTCAGAGTGTATACACCTCGGCATAGAGATCATTTTGGTCTGCGCGTCTTAAATAACGTACGTAGCCACGATTCATTGAGAAAGGCGATGCAAGTTTTATTTTTGTTTTTTTCTAATTTAATTTACAATAAGAAACAAAACTAAGTACTTATGTACTTACGATTTATATATACTATATTGTACGTATATATAAAATATTTATTGTTAAAAAATTTTAACTTTAAAACTATATAATCATTATCATCGACCGACGTTACACTCATCTGGATATAGAGTTCTTCTAATGCATGCTACTGTTCCGTATTTTTTTAAATAGAATTATATCAAATACAAACCAAACATTGTAAGTAGTATCATCACTCACTGTTCACTAAGGTCGCCCAAAGTCAAGATATAAGTATATAGACGATGGTTGTCTGATTGAGTTCGAATCCCAGTAAGAGCACGTTTGAATAATGAGTACAAATATTTGTTCACGATTCAGGGATTGTATATTTATGTTATCTATACACATATTTCTCTATTATCTAGTATCCATAACAATCCAATCCAATTATAGTTGTGAGTGTGGCAAATATTATGTAATATTATTCATGTATATATTGGAATGACTTTTTTAAATTTTTTACTGAAAAAGTACAAAACGAAATTCAATGATACTTTTACTATTGAGTTTTTCAATTGGTGCCCAAAGTGATTAGTAGACCCGATGTAGGTACAATATCTATCTTGTCCTACAAACACATGTTATTTAGGTACTTACTGATAACAAAATGACTCTGACTGAAGTAAATGCTCCCAATTCATTCAATTCATTCAGGCAAGAACCCTTGTTGGCTTCATCACAGAGAACCCGACCCACCATTAAAATGCTATCAAATCACATGAAAAACTAGAGCGACATCTCGTTACAGTGTTGCCCAGTAAATAGTAGGTAAATAAATAAATAAATCCCAGCGCTCGTGCTTCGGCACGATTGAAGCAATTACGTCGTCGCACGGCACGAAGGCACGAACTGTTTCGATTTGTTGGTCTCCTTGTCAAAAACTCGTAAATGTTATTCGGAAATTTATTTTGGACTAGTACTTAGTTGGTATGAATCTGTATTGGAACTTAATATGACAGAGTTCCTGAATTCTGATAATTGTTTGTTCATGCCAGTTCCACGGTTTCCATTACATATAGAGGCTTGTCTCGTGTGCACTCTATAAAACGGTTCTTCTTAAACTTTTGCCCATCACATTATATACGCCATTACTATTCTCACGAAATTATACAAATAACTGTAAATAATGTTCTTATTTACTATAATTTTAAATAATATTTTTTACAGATATATTTACATTTCGACAACATACGTAAATACGTTTCGATCGTAGTTGCGTTTTGCTAATAATCGCATATATAAAAAATTATTTATTTTTTGCATACAATTTGACAGTTGATAAAGAGAAGACGGTTCGAAGCGTCCGCTTCGAGTACAGTAGCTTGAATCTCAATATCAAAAGTATTGAAAAAGTTCAAAGAGCTCCATGGAAATATACGTACCCGTACCCGTCATACAATTATCTGACCCTACCGGATTCAGGTTTCTGGCTAAGTAGAAAGTCGTCTTTTTTCATCCAATTAAATATTAATTATGTCAAAGTCAAAATATTTTATACAACTTTGGTACCTATATATAGACTTGTTCAACGTCAATATAAGCTATCTGTTCGTAAATCTACTGTGGAGTCTTGAACAGGCAAGAAACTCGGCAAGATTCGTACCTCCCTTCACACGTCTTTGATGTTTGAAAAATGTGATTATGTGATAGTATTTTGTGAAGGGAGAGTCCCTTCTATCTTTGGCTATCACAAGGTTTTATTATCACTTACTAGCAGGTGGGTGCCATCGTATAGTACCATCTTCTAGCTTGGCATTCTTTCATAAAATGAAAAATTAATAAATAAACATTACCACGGAAACCTTACAGAAGAGAGTATTTTAAAGATTGCGAGATTCATAGCCATTCGTTGCCATGCAGCGGGTTGTTACAAAAACATTGAAACTTAATTAATTGTAGGCAAACATGAAGCTCTGCAAGTGGCCTGATCAAATCAAATGACAACTGATTCAGCCTCGGCCACAGTTACTTCCCAAAATAAACAACGACAAATTATGGGCATCCAATGAGTTTATCTTGAAAGGTTTCCTTCTACGAAATACTCAACTTTGACTTTGACCTGGTGTTCCACTGAAAACAGATGTTTGTCTAAATTGCAAGCATAGTGGAATTCTTACTTTATTTATAGAAAACTCAGCAAATGACTTAATGGTGAGTAGTAGAGAAGTCCATATGTAAAGATAGCTGGTGCAGCATGAGACATACTGCCCTAGCCACCTCCACCACAAAAGTGCTTTTTCATGCCACTTTTGAAGGAGCCCATGTTGTATGAAGGAGGGAATGTACCGGTAAAGAATTCCACGCTCAATCCAAATTAAGAACGTGTTTCGCTGTGTTCAATTCCTGATGTGAGTGTGACAAGTATGTACAGGCTTGGTGAGTGCATCACCGTTGAAGTGAAAGGTTAGATCTAACATATCAACACTACAATAGGCAAGATGACAATTTTGGTGTGTTATTGTTAGACAGCAGACTGTTTCTATAACCAATACATTGGTCAAATAATTGGTATGATAGCTGAAAACTGTCTTAGATATAACGATTTAATAACACATTCTTTGACTCGCCCTAAGATGCTTCTAATATCTAAATGGTGTATTGCAGTATGACGTCACACCGTTGTATTTTGTATGCAACGCGGAGCTGCTCTGTTCGACGGTTACACTAAATATTATATTAATGTAACTGGTTTCACTGCATAGTATAGTGTATAAATGTTGTGTGGGTTATCCAATAACATTTTCTTTTTAATCTATTAAATAATTTTAAATTGGTCTTGCTCACCGAATTACACTTAAACTTTCAAAGTTATCGTTTTTTCATAGTCTTTTTATTTTAATTTGTTATGATAACAAATAATATTTCAATCTGTCAACCCTGTTACCATCCCTATTCTAAAAATATACCTTGAACTAGTAAATTAATTTAAAATAATCCAAACGTCGACTATCTTTAATAAATTAAGTAATAAGTAATTTTTTTTTATTTTTGCTAACGACAACTGCATAATCGGTCTAGTCGTTGAGGCTAGAGGCCGTTAAGTTTACAACAGAACAAACTTATAAACCCACATAAAAACATACACGAAAAAAACTACTATCTTCGAATCTAAGTCAGTTGAATTCACATGTATGCTACAGCAATCGTTTCAGGTAGGGTAAGGAAGTAAGAATTCTGTGTAGTGTTTCTTCTTCTTTTTAAGGCACCATCTCCTACCGGCGCTCATTATAGCAATGTTGATCACCATCCACCACCATCATAGCATCCACCAGAGACAGAGACCTGGTGCTCATTAGATTTTTCAGCCATGATATGCGTTGTCGTCCAAAATTTCTGCCGCTTTGAATTTTCCCCTAGATCATCAAATGTAATCGTTGTTTCTATATCGCTATGTGCTCTAGACACTGTAACCTACGCCTCATAATTATCCTCAAAGCCGTCTCATTCAGTACTCTATCTACGTACGCTAACACTTATTTTTAGGCATCCATCGCTTGTATTGCTCAGTCTACCGCTGGCAAAGTAATACTCAATAGTATTTAGAGACATAAATATTTAAAGTCGATACACCTATTTGCCTTTATTATAATTCTAACAAAACTGCACAGTCAGTGACATGAAGAACCAACAAATAATTATTCACATGAGCAAACGTACGACAATAGAACGGCCGACCAGCCCTCATTAGAGGCCTCGACTTGGGGTGAAGCTGCCCCCAATACCAAGGGCATTTGACTATTCTACGCAACTGACATGAAATTTATAGACATTTTGACATGAACACTTTGTGCGAATTATAAACATGTCTCTTACATACTCAAAATCTACATTTAGATAAATATGTATTTTTTTTAAATGATAAGTGGCTTTTGTTAATAATATCTACGATGCTTACGGACTGCATCTTAGCGTATCAGTTTATTACAGGCGTATAAATCTTGCCGGTAAGAAATTCTAAGAAGATTGGCGTGGATGTTATATGTTGAGGTATAATATTTTGTATTTATCCGTTAATCACTATAAATTTATATAAATATGTACATATAGATAATTAAAATATTTGTATTATATGTGTATTGTAATAAGTAGTTGTTCTAATTATTTAAGTTCCATTAAATTTCTTTAAATTATCAATAATGTGATTTATATGATTAATTAATAGTACCTTTTATGGGTAATAAACTAAATTGTTATTATTTAAGATATTTTCTAGTACCACAATATTGAGGTTCATCTATAAATATTAAATTATGTAGAGTCTAGAAATATTCATAGTCTGAGCTGAAATACGTCACCCGCGGTGCTCCTGACGACGCGGACGTTGCGCGCGCGCAGCAGGATACTGCTTGTAACAGTTTGTTATAACAACTATATCAAAACAATAACGTTATTGTGGACCTAGATACATTACAATTAACAAAACTTGTAATAACTTTATTTATATTTATTATTTTATATTACGTTTGTTCGAGCGGGCTGCAACCGGTTGGAAGGCGCCAGTCCTGCAAGTACATTAGAGGAAATGCTGAGCAAAGGTGTGAAGTTTTTAGGAAGTCACTCTAGTGTATAGCCCTGATAGAGGCACAGTGACGATAGGAACTTCCCCAGGGAGTAGTCAAACAGCAGCGGGGAGGTAGGAGTCAGTCCCAACACGGACCGTTGACATCTAGTTTTTTGTAAATAATTTGTTGTTTATATATTAAAATGTTCCACTCTACACATTGATAGGTTTTTGTATGTCTTTCAAAGGTGTAAACTGCCTACGGTGCATCTTGGCACACTACTGACCACGCTGATGTAAACCCAATGTTCGCATGGTAATTTTAGATTTCATTCTGGTTAAGTAAAAGTTAAGCCGTAGTTCTCGGCTGTAAATAAAATTTCTTCCATGCTTACTAGGCCACCCAGCTTTAGTTAGCAGTATTGTAGAGCTAAGGACGAAAAAGTCATATAAGTATATAATTGCGTTATTCGTGTTATGTAAGAATTGTATTATCTATCAATCATCTACATCCATAAATTTATCATTACTTCAATAATAAATTTAAGCACTCTTTGAGCAGGAAACAATAATAATTAAGACTTAATAATAAAATATTAATCTCAAAGTATTTTTGAAATGACCTAAAAATAATCAAGATATAACAGTCTCCAATATTCTCAAACAAGTTGTATCAAAGAGATAAGTAGGTGTCTCGTCTTAAAAGGAGGGCTCACCCTGAGCTAATGTTGTTGAAATATTGATTAATATTGTAGCCATGTTGGATGGCCTCTCCAGCATCCGCCCCCGAGCCGGAAGCCACGCGCCCTCCGCCGGATAACGTTCCGGTTCCGATACTTTTACAGCTATTGTTCCACGAGAGCACTCAAAAATTCTTTTTTAAAACGCTGCTCGAAGCACGCGGTAAACAATAAAAAATATTATTAGAATTTTTAAATCTTGTTAACGCCAATTGAACAACGTTTTCGAAAACAATACAGAAAAAAGAAAAAGAATCGTCATTTGTTTTTTGTACAACATTTTTATTTAAAAACAATCATTAAAATAAGAACGGTAAAGATATTGTGTGTGTGTGTGTGTTTAAAAATATGTACTTGAAAAACTATTATGTTCCAAATTCAAATCAAAGTGGCCATAGAATGACTGTAGAGTACATAAATTATATTGCACCTGGTGTTCTCTATAGCATATAAAATTACCAGCAAATGTGTTTGGTCAACTGCTGAAAGTCGATTGTAATGTTAGCAGAACTCTTGTTCTGTGTCAGACAATCGGGTGTGGAAAATACGTGAGGCTACTGGAAAGCTATTTGTACGCCATTGTTCATTTCAAATTACTTGTGTCTTTTGTATTATACGTTATTTTTATAACGGCTGTCCGCTTCGTGCTTTTTTTACCATTTACATACAACCAATATTTTATAGCTAGAAAAAAACATTTCAACAAAACTAAATTTAAGAAGTTATCCATATTTAAAAGTATTTTTGAAGTTGGAGTTTCACTTTCTATTTTTTTTTAACTTAGCAGCAACTTCAAAAAATAATTTTATTTCTAATAACGACTCAAAATATTTTTTTAGTGTTGTAAAGTCGATGTTTTTTACAATTTCTGGTGACCGGCAGTGTGATCAACCTGCCTGTTTATTCGTCGTTGGTTATGTATAAACTCGAAAGTTTAATTCAAGGTATATTTATTTACATAAAAAAAGTTATATAATAGTTGATGACCGTTTCGTACCCAGTAGTCTACTTAACCAGAGGGCCTTGGTTCGTATCCCGACAGGGGCAGATATTTATATGATGAATACAAATATTTCTTCATCGATGTTTGTATATTTATTTAGTATATATAATTATATATACATATATACTATCTATATTTCTCCGTTATCTAGTTTCCACAAGACAAGCTCTTAATGCTGCTTAATTGTGCTGGGGTAGATAATATGTTAGTGTGGGGAATATTATTATTATTTACTTAGCATTAAAACCAAATAGAAATACACTTTTGCAGTCAATAAAAAATAATTGCTATAATCCGTTCGACGTCCCTGCACCAAGAGCCGCCTTCACAGTAATTTATAAACAATTTAACCCCCACAAAACGATAAAATAACGAGATTTCTCCGTGGCAACTTTTTATTGCATCTGTCAAAGACTCGTGTCCATTCTGCAATGTTTTTTTCCTTCACCGAACTCTACGTCGATCCGATTTGTCGCCGGGGGGTCCGAATTGTGCTAACGATTGCTTTGAGTTTTGTTAACACTTGCACGTCGTGAGCTTTGATTGTCCGAATGTGACGGATTTGCAATTGTTATTATTCAGTAGAAAGGCCATTTGGTAACGAAAGGGGATTAGAGAGAATCTACTCGATTTTGTACTTATAATTCGTTATGCTTGTAGCAATAGGTACTTACTTCATACCTGGATAGAGACAACTTGATACGCTCTTTAATATTTATTAAATTAAATACTTTATGATATAAATATTTCCTAATTGGTATACGGTTAAAAAATATTGTTTAAGAGACTACCTTATAACGCATATTCCTGTTTTGATATAAATATGAGAAATATACTAAATAGATATAGAAACATCTATGAATCGTGAACAAATATTAATACTCATCATACAAATATCTGCCACTATCGGGATTCGAACCCGAGACCTCTGGCTAAGTAGAAAGGGGTCGTCAATAGAATATTACAAGAAAAATTAATTGCGTGGTTTTTAACCAACTTCTATTTAAAGTGGGTAAATAAAAATATTAAATACGTAAAACTAAAATCAAAAGTAGAATAATTTAATAATTTCTTTATAAGTATTGGCATGATTTAATATACGTACATTTTCCTTTTTTATTAACTAGTTAAGCTTTGTATCACAAACAAACTACCACTAGAGAAATCTATTTAGATAAACCCGTAGTAGTAATGTATGCTGTAGTGTTTAGCATGTCATTTAGAGCATTTTCCATACTAAATAACAAATTTTCAATTGTATATTTTTAAGCGTATATTATGATTGTCCCCTATTATTTTTATTTTTAAACCACCCCTAAATTAAACCGAATAAAACACAATAAAAAATATTTAATTGGTCAAGCCGTTCTTGAGTTTAAGCTACACTAACGAACACCAATTCATTTTGTAGGTAAGAAGATTATTTAATTACATACTTACATTTAAACAGTATTTAGAAAACACTGAGGTTTGTATTAAAAGAAAATTACTCAGTATTTTGTAAGTGTAATATAAATGAACATTTATATTCTACTCTGAACTAGTTACCAAGCTTTTGAAATTTTTAGGAAATATTACTTACACACCAGCAGACGTGGGAAAGTCGTTCTGACATATAAACTTTCCCAAGATCCTATACTAGATCGGAGTGTACCAACAAACCTCAAGAGACAGATCACCCATTGACGTATAAATCATCTGCCCACGATTCCTTAGCTGTTCCGATTTAATTAAGTCTTCACGATGGTCCGCAACACGTGATGGTGAATGGGCCGACGCATTGTCGGCTAGTGTCGCATTGTTGCAATCAGTGGGAGGTTGGCCCGATTCCGAACGCACCTGTCACCGATACATAACCTAAAAAATTTAAATCTATATGTCTTACAATAGAGTCTAAATTGCAACGTGCCTCCGTAGGAGTATGTTAAAAGCGTGGGTCTCATACGGCGACGATGCGCTAAGACGTATTGTCGGCCCCTGACAATGGCCATAATTGATCGTGTCGAGTCTACCTCATGCAGATGCCGCACCCTTTATTCGGATACAAAATTTATTTCGTTTGTTTAGATGTCTTTATGTAGGTTAGGAGTAAATCTTTTGACACTTCGTAGGCTGGCAGTGTTAATGCATGTAACCTATTGTCGGGGCTTCCCACAGAGACCATAAGTGACTTGTTCGATTACGTTGTCTTCGCATGGTAGTCTATATTGCCGTATAAGGAACATCTGCTCGGAGGTTGACTATTTCTAGAGAAGGCGCCAGGAAGAAATACAATCACAAATAAAGTCAACGAGCTGACAATAGTCTTACATAAACGAATGCAAATGTGTCTCCGTAATGAATGATAAATATATAATAATTAATAATGAGCCAATCACACTAGTGAACGAATTTGTGATCTATTAAACTGTCAATAAGACCTGAAATATAGCAGCATGCTCTGTTTATAGGCGTCTACTCAACTGCATGCACTAAATTATAAGAAAAGAAAGATAAGTTTACGAAATTCTATTTTACCATTTTAATATTGTATGCCTCAAAATGGTACTTGTTGTTTCCAGAGTGTAAATAATTGTAAAATTGTATACGGAATCACAATAAAACGGTTATTATATGTTGAAAATTTTTCCAGTCTAAACTTTGTATATTGGAGGTCTTCGCAGCTATAATGTATATAAGCAAGTAATTAAATTCAAAGTTATGTCAGAATGCATCCACAAAGGCAATAGTAATATTTTCATTTCTTTTTTATTCTCATCTATACTAGGAATATTCTGTATATTCCTCGTAAGTACTTATTTAAAAAACAATTACAGGTCCATATTCTTCGTCGCTAGTGCCCCTGTAATGCGATAGTAGGACTGAAACATGCATAAAATACAATTCGTGATTGAACTGATCTAAGAATTATGAAAGTTGAAAAGGACACTCGCCCGCAGCAATGTACGTATCTTGCTTGTGAACGTACTGTAGAGCAGAGCTTTAGTCTCATTGTCTAAGCCTTCGAATGAATTAAGTGTGACGTCTGGTGAGGTGGTGTAACGAATGCCGGATCCTGTTCAGTGGTCAGTCAACACACGCATTTAACTGTGACTCCGCGCACATGATCAGAATGAGAACTACCTCATGAATAATATGAGGGAAATACTGAACAGCAGTGTAACATAAATGAAAATTTTTACGATACTTAAAAAATTTATAGATAGTTATTTACAACATTCATACAATTTTGTTAGTTCGCAATATTTCGGCATTGTGTAAGCGCCATGATCACGGGGATAACTGACGATTTTGTGGTTAAGATATTATGGGTAGAAGAAATATCAATGCATGATGTCTGCAACAGTGCTGACATATCGGTAACTCAAAAACCAAAAGGTACATGAAATAAATATGGTAATCTATTTGTTAATGACCATGAAAGCTTAAAACAACTTACATAATTACCTACGATAACAGCGGTAGCTAACTATAAAATAAATAATTATCCTAATGCTACTAAAATGTAACTGTTCAATGAACCACCACAAATAACAATATATTAATATAAACAATATTAACACGTAATAGCATACATTTTAAAAGCTAAGGAGTTTCTTGCGCCGTTTCTTTTCCAAAGCTAAATTATTCGTCGAAGCGGTGGTAGCCTTTAGTTTTGGACGATTTAAAATAACTTAGCTATTGAGTCCATATAAATATAGAGCGTTTGGATTTCCATACGTTTATAAGTGAAAAATTTTTACTATACGTCTTAAATAGCTGATGTATCTAGTCCATCTATCAGTCATGGCATTAACAATTAAAAAGGTTGTTACATATCTAACAGCAATATCAATCATATTAAGTTTATTCCATTCAATTTAAGTCTTATTTATATTTTGCATGATCTTTACGATTCCTAATTGGTTTAGGAATTTTATACCAATATGTCGTAACGTAAACGATGATATAAACTCATAATACCGATCTGCAGGTAATCATCATTAACAGCATATTTGCGTTCCACTTCCACAGCTTAGCTCATGCTGTCCGGTATGAGAGCTTAAATTTTAATTAGATAAGATATGGGCTTGCTCTACATTCCACTCTTTTTCTGATATAATAATGCATAATGATGCAGCGAGCTTACCCAGGGTTTCCATTTAATCCTGAATCGAAGGAATCCCACTTGTATACTCAACTCTATGGCCGTTCACATTATGAACGATGAAAAGAAGTACTTTGTATATTTGATGTATTGCATCGAGCATCCAGTGGTCCTCTGGTAAACGGACTAGGCATGGGTTCATGTAACTCCTGAGCACACGCTCTGTAGGAAATATGAGCCATAACCCAAGATGCTGGCCCAATGTGGGCTGGTGAGTGAAAATTACTTTAGTTTGATGTGTTATTAACGTCAATAAGAGATTGAAAATATAAATAAAGTTAACGCTTTCATGAACAATTATGGCAAAAGTGGCTTTTTTAATCGAGACCTAAGCGTTGTCCTTGCAACCACTACGCCTGCCAGCGAGGTTATACAGTAAAGTAAATCGAGGTTATTCAGTAAAGTAAAATTGTTGTCTTACTGTACTGATGTTTGTTATGTGTATTAGTAACATATTAGTTACCGCTGTTAGTCACAGTTAGTTTCTACCTACCGCAGCTGCTTGCTGCGTCTGCGCACTGTTTACAATAACCATTACTTGGAGACATCAACATTTAAATAACTATAACCAAGATACTATACTACATACTACTACACTAACATAACAGATATGTCAAAATTCAACCCGTCATAAGTTAAACCCTCGACAGCTATTTGAAATCATCATCATTACAGTCTATATAATATTATTTTTTTTTGTTTCAATAGTGCTGAGATTTAAAAGAAATTAAATGAATTCCAAAAGGATTATGAGGTTGTAAATTTATTTTGCAATGATATCTACTTTCCTGCCTGCTAAGCAAAATATCGTAAGTAATTAATACTGGGAATAATTAATAAATATTAGGTTAGTAACTTTAGTATAACTTCATATGTAGTACAAATAACCAGCGACTTATTAGTTAAATGATCTGAAAAACATCAAGAAGTATTAATCTTTAACTAAAATTATACCTTACCTATAAAACAAACGCATTTTATTTAGGCCTTATTTACTTGTTGTCTGCACACATTCTACATCATCTCTGCTTTCTTGACATGCCAGTTACATAAAAGCACCAAAAAACGAAAGTAACTTTGTATAAACCTTAATCAAGTTGTTCATTTATTTTTAAACAATGATGCCCCAGAAATACCTTCACGATTTCCCCAAACAAAACCTGGCATTCCTTACCAAAATCAAATGGTAACAGCCGTGAATACATTGCACATGTAAATAGGGCAGTCCCATAAGCCTGCGTCATCCATCACGCCGTCCGTCCGTCTGTCAGCAACCATAAGCTACCGTTATCTACCGATCACTTGAATTTTTTCCTCTCTTTATACCAGACAAGCTTTTCAACAATAAGCTAGAATTCTCCGGCTCTTTTCAAATAATGAGTGATTGTGACGTTTTGAGAATGTACACGTATTACTGCGTTAGTTTTATCAACAATTTTACTTGGAATCTGATTCAACAAACAACCACAAATACTTGCGGTGTTATTACGTAACAACCAACTCACGTTAAGTTAACAAATTTAACCCACGTTTAATGATAATTTAAAGGAATAAAAAGAATCGTTGCTACAAATCGCTTTTAACGTTTTAGATAAAATCAAGGTAAGTTGTGTAAAAGTAAATGGATGTCTTCTAGTTTAAACACGATTTTTTTTTCTAAATTCATATGCTTTTGCTCTTTTCCAGCTGGTCATTTACAGATACATATATACTTCACTATAACGAGAATGATAAATTTAACTTATTTCTTTGTAACGTAAAAAATGGATAATCAATTTACTGGATTGTCATCAGTTAAACAAATTATTTTGTAGAATTCTCTGAATAAGAGATGTTAATTTTAAAATGGTAATGTAAATATATTTCTGGCAAAAGATATATATGCAATATATGATTTGTGGGAACTACTCTCAGTCCGAAGAAAAACAATCCCATATTTTAACAATAAACCTAGATTGCGTATGCAACCACTCGAAACACTAATATTGTTTATTTGTTTAAACAAATACGCATTATTCTTGCCCCCAAATGTGAAGAGCAAATCTGGAAACAAAACAGAGATCCAATCCCGCGGACAATGACGATGTGTTATTATCAAAACACCGGCGCACGCATGTCCGCGGGGTGCCAATTATTTACGTTAGCAACCCCATCACGGGCGATTATGCATTGGCAACACTGTTCGTTCGTTATTTTGGAGCAGCCGCGTGCGCAGCAACACGCGACCTTAAACAGATATTTTTAATGAATTACAAATTATGTCGTTGTTTCGTGAGAGCTTTACAAAACGTTACGCAGTCAGAATTATCTACAACCAAAGAAGCAATCTTAGCAATACCAAACCGTATTTTCCACTGATGTTTTAGGAGCCCACCGAAGAGCAGCAGGCCTTTATGGCGTTTAGTTAAAGCAACTTCCTTAGACTTTCACAGAATAGTCAATAAATTGTTCTTCAAGTGTGACAATCGCTAAAGGCCTACCTACCGCTCACCATAGGTGACTGAATATGGTGATTCCGATTAGCCTTTATACTCAAAGATACATTATACTCAGTAAAGCTTTTACAGGGACAGTATTGCTGAAGATACGGTCGTAGTTGTCGTCATTAGATAAACATAATTATGTTGAAGCGTTACAAGCTAAAAAGTCGGTGGGCAGCCATGTAAGAGAGAGGTCTGAGGTCAAGAGCCACGGTCGTTCATACCTTTGTGTTAAGTTTTTTTAAATTTTTATATCTTTTTTATTATAGTTATCTTCTATTCACAATCTAAATGTGTGTGTATATATAGATATGTGTGTTGGCTACTTCCGACTAATTGCTAAATTGCAATTTATTATTTATTGCTATATTATATACAAAACAACCTCATATATGCACTATGTATGCATCTGAAAGTGTCAAGGCGTACAATCCCGTCACAACTTATTTTTGATTGACTCGGGTTTTCAGGAAGTATATTGCGGCTGAATAAATTAATCACGATCATGTTTCACTCAGCTATATACCCACCTACCTATACCAACTCAGTCCTTTCGTATCTAATAACTAATATACTATTGAGGCATTCGTAACAAAATCTCATTCTCAAATTAAAGCCTGAAACAGATTTCCCGTAAGTATTAGATTTAATTAAGTTTTAATTCAACCTAGGCTTGTGACTTTTGGACCGTTTAAGCATTAAACTAACAAAATCGTCGAGATTATGAAACGTTTATTGAAATCATTAATGAATATTTAATCGGTTGGCAAAATCTCAGGCAATCGTTTCTCAGGCTTATTACTTTGAGATTGCACACTCCAGAAATCGTTGGACAATGGCACTAACACTAGCGTCAGCGACCCATTAGCGCCGATCGCGAGCACGCAGCGAGCCGTGCGCGCGCGCACAAAGCTAGCCGTGTTTGCCGCCAAACAGTCTCCTGCGCACCCCTGTTTGTGACGCTTACTCGCGATTGAGCAAATCATTATTCTATTGTAATGAGCTCGAAATCGCCACTCAATTCTTGCTCGCTCGAGATTCCTTATTCGTCTTAATTGTGGGAAAAGACCACTCGTATATTGCAATTCGATTGTGGGAATAATGCCCTAATCGTTTCGATTTATGAAAGTTCCTGAATTATTCAATAGCTTACTTGATTGTTAACGATATTTGAGAGAATCTTTTGTTTGCCACTAGAATGTTGCAAGAAACGATTACTTCGTCTCTATTAATTGTTATTAATTAACATTTGATAATGTTTTACGCAACTCAAATTGCTGAGTTAACGTATAAATTGAAACGTGTTAAGTAATGACTGTAGTAGATACTCATACTTTTAAAAACCAACTTTCTAATATAAAATCAATATTTTATTATTATTGCTTAATAATACTTTGTTGTATTGGAACAAAGAAATAACTTATATTGTCTAATATTACTTTTAACAACAATGTAGGTCGATGAAATGTAGTTAAAAGGGTTACTTCGATGTTTTACAAAATATGTATTTTGTAACGTTGTAATTACGTTACAACTTAATAATGTACATTATCATGCTATTAGATAAATTAACATTACAATCAAAGGGTTAACTTACTGTGTTGAACGTTGGGAACATTGTATTTTGAGATATATAACAGCATAAGACTATAACATTGCGTGAAAACATCGCTCGAACACCGCGCTGTTTACTTTGCTTGGCATCAACGGGTATCGCTCGCACCGCCCCTGGGCAGGATTCCAACCTCTTTCAAAAACAATTAGTTGTAAAAAAATGAGAGGGATTGTTCTCAGGTCGCCAGGGGCGTTTGTGGGAATCAAACGATTGTTTCCCGACAGATCTTTGTCGCTGCTCATACGCGCGCCTGCGTCCGCATTCAAAAACAACTGATATACGATTAGTTGACTGATTCCAGGCACCACATATGGCGTTTTGATTGAGAGCCACTCCGGCGCCGCTTTGTGTGTGACGTCAATTTTTGCCCATCAATGTGGACCGCGATTCCTTTTAAAAACGGATTAATTTAGAAAAATGAGTGAACTTATTGTGATGCCTGTGTCTAGGGTCGTATTGTGAGATATTTTAGCGAAAGCTTTTGTAAGATATTGTGATTATTATTTAAACCTCGGTATACGTAACATATTCTGGGAACATCTTATCAATTTATTCTTAATTGAAACTATCAAAAATATTATTATAATGGTCTATGAAGCGCCACCATTGAGTTCGTAACAATTAATAATTTTAATTGATACAACTCTTATTGGAACCTGGAATCGATTATAAAAACGCGTCTATTTATCACAGCTGCAATTATGTAATAGCTTGAAGAAGAAGTTACTCTATGCTGTACCTATCATTTATTTAAAGAAATTTTGATATTAATCTTTTTTTAACTAAACTACAAAATGTGTTTATTAAATACACTAATTGACGGGTGTTACTAAGTTTTTACCTAGTTATACGTTCGTAAACTGCATTTCTATTCAAATCAAATGCAATGCCGCAGAAACCCCTCACCTAGGCACATCCTTCTTCAATTACATCCGAATACCTTGGCTGACAAGCGTTTGCAAATTTTTAAACAGAATTCAAGTGTCATCAATCAAAAGACCGATCTCCCCGCGCGATCTAAACGATTTAATCAATACGCACTAACCACGAGAGCCTTGAATCTCATAATATGAGAGGGCACGTGCTAAAACACAGCTATGACACGTATCATACAATCGAAGGAGAATCGCACCTCCGCCCTCCCTCAGCAAAGAGGGCGCGTGCCGAATCACTCCGTGCCACAGACTAAACAACTCTGAAGAGGCTAATTGACGCACGTGTCGTGTCTATGGTGATAGACAATGTTTTTTACGCGCGAAACGTTATGTCAGCTAAGTGATAATGAGACGTTTTAAAATCACATTTAATGTAAAGTCAAAGTTATTATTATTTAGTGAGCTGCAATTTTCACCCTGATGTTTCGAGACAATTAAAAAAAACTGCGTTTGGATGGTGGGCTTGACAGCGCAATAATATTTTTAGAATAATGTCTTATTTATTTATATGTATATGTCTTATTTAAAAAAAATCATTTCCTTACTTTTCACTATTCCCGTTGCACTTACCTGCAATCACCAGAATTATTTTGTGTATTCTTATCGGGGTGGCTCTTGGTATTTATCTCATCTGGTAAGTGAAGATAAGGACGAAGACGGAAGCAAACTACAGCCGGACTCCTCAAGCACCGAGTATTTGTCTACCTCCAACTGCAGGAACACAACAATGAAATATTATGAATAACCATACTCGTCGTAGAGCAACTAAATTAACACTTAGAGGTATTAAAATTAACGTATATTTTATTATAATTTTTTTACACAGATTCGTTGTTGTATGTAGCTTTAAATATTTCATTAAATAAATTGGAATTAAAAAATAGTTTATCCTATGGAGACGAGCAGTGTCTCCAAGAAATACTTATTTACATTATTGGTTTCTAACACATCTTTTCTATTCTTATAATATTGAATAGTTCGTTAATTGGTATCGTTAAAACTTAAAAACGACTTGACCGAGTTCTCTTCAAGGATGAAAAAGAAAAGATAAAATCCTAGTAAGAACATGTCTAAGAAGTCTTGTTTTTCTAGAATTAAACATCGTCTAACTGTAATGCCATTCAAAACCGTTCTTGTTTAAAAAAATCGTGACTAGTTGTAGATATTACAACGTCCACTGGTGCAACTAGTTTTTCATAAAATTGTGTAAATTATTTTGTCATACATAAAATTCATTAGTTTTCAAATTATATTTCCTATGCCGCTTCAACTCCTTGAAAATCGAGGGCCTAATCAAATAATTTCTGCAACATTTAATCAATATTGCAGAAATTAGGAACGTGTAATGAAATTACTTTAACGTTTGAATTCGAGTTATTATCCCACTGTAGGTATTGATCATAGCAAAATGTTTTATTATTTATATAAATGAAATGTTCCCTATTAGATGATGATGATGTTGTTATGATGCTCGCCTATTTAGTTAGTTCCCCCCATTTATAATAACATATCAGTATTTTAAAAAAAAATTATATTTCTCTACACTATTGGAAAAAGCTTTGTTCATAATATATATAATATTTAGTTATAAATATATTACTAATCTCGATTCACGCACATTTATAATAGTATACGCAATTTATAAATAACATAAGTAGTTACATTGGTAAAATATGAATTAACACAATGGTATTTAAAAGTATTTACTAGGATAGATGTACTTAGTTTTTTACCAATTTCGAAAATCGGTTGAACTTTAAAAAAGAGGAAGCTCTAAATTCGACTCTTTTTTATATAAATAGCTCAGCAAATGACTCGACAACGCCTGATGATGAGCAGTATGTACAGCAGCAGCAGCTGTATGTATGTAGCAACGGTATATAACGGTATATATATATGTGTGTGTGTGTGTGTGTGTGTGTGTGTACTCTATGTTTGTTATGCGATTTCTCTGTCAATTATGAAGCGATTTTCAATATTTTTATTATTACCACATTTTTCTGTCTGTATGTATGTGGCGGTCAAATCTTGTGATCGAGTTTTCGACCACTTCTAATCATCTGATTGAGCTGAAATTTCGCATGCATGTTTGTTTTCGATAACAATACAATATTTCAAAACATGTATGACTCTATGATTGCCGCTTATTATTTTTGATTTTAATTAAATTCACAGTCGTAGAATTTTACAAGTAGCTTGATTTATGTGTGTTCACTGATCAATCTTCAAAGCTCAGAGAAAAAGTTATTTTCTTCTTTTTAGTCCAATTTGTACTCGAGAAAAACGTGGATAATTTTTTTATACGATAATTTTAATCGATATAGTATACTCCAAAGATGGTCCCATTGTCACACAGTCAAAGATCTTAGATCACAGAAAAATCGAGTGCAACCTACAAATAGATAACTAAATAAATTAAATTTAGAAAACTTCTTACATTGAATGTAAGGAAAAAAAGTATTTTTTTATTTATGTTTAAAACTTTTTGGACTATATTGTGTCTTGCGAGTATAACGCAACCTAATAAATTATATGACTATTCAATCATTACAAATTTTTCTATATCTTATAAGTCAAGAAAATAATCCTCATCCTCATCATTATCAGTGTTCTTGAATGTTTATAATTTTGTTATACAAGTTTATTTTTGATAAGTAGTCCACTTTTCTTATTGCTAACGCCATCTATGAATGTAATTAGCAAGTGAACAACGGCATCTAGCTTGGAGTAGCAGAACTTATAACAGCTGATTCCGAAATATGTGTTAAAGCCATCTAGCGGCAAGTAGTGGCACTCGAAAGCAAATTTGATAAACTAAAAAGATAACTAATTAAAAACTACTAAGATTGAAATAATAAGACTTAATAGCGACTTAAATAACCACTAATAATACATTGAATTTTTTTCGAAAATGCCAACACATTAGTAATTAAATTATTATCACACAGACCTCAAGGAATCTTAATATCCCTGTTTATTAGTAACAGAATTGTTATAAAAATAAACATACTAACAATAAAAGGTCCAATCCATTAAGGTGGGACGTTTGCCACATGAAACCAATTTGGGTACAGACGGACACCGTAATATTTTCTTCCAAATATCACCCACGAGTCTGCAAACAAGCAACCCGATCACTGGTAATCTGCAAAAATAAGCAAATTGCCCTGTTTGTACATAAACCAAAGTAACTAGAACTACTGCTTTGACTTGTTTTTATGAGAGCAAGGGTCAGTCAAATACGGATGTTACATCGGTCACGTTACGAATTACGATCAGCAGAGGGTAGCAAACATTTGAACTGTAATTGTCACATGAGACCGAAAGCTCCTTTTACAGGATCCCCCCGGTGATTTTTTATGAATTTTCAGAAAAGCTTAGCAGGCAAGATAATTTTTAGAGCACGAATAAATCAAAAACACATGAGATGTGTTGTTGTCTTTTGTACAAACAGGTGCCATATCTATTAATTTATAATTTTTTCGTCCAAAACTATTTCACAAATATTTACTATATATATATTTTTTTCATAATGCACTATCAATATAATCATCATATTTTAATTATTTATTGTATGTTTAACGTATTGAAATGAGAATCTCTTATAGATAAAGGCCTCCTCCATTGTTGTCCATTACTGGCATTTATTCTCTGTTTTGACATTAGTGCTCGTAGCTTGAGCGCCGGTGTAAGACAAATCCCAAATAATATATATTCAATTCCTAAAGGAACCATGACTAAATGTCATTTAATTATAGTTAATTAATTATATTAAAATCTGGTTGATTTCTTACACAACCCCAAACTCTTTAGTCATAAGTTTTCAAAATATATAACATGACACGTGACATATATCAATACAATTATAGATTATTCTGTCATTATTTACTTTTTGTTGTAAAATATTAAAAAATGAACGTACACAAGTTATGGGAGTATAGAGAGTATGTGAACGTGAACGGCATGATGTTGACCAGCGAGCTAATATCGTTGTTACAAAACTCACTAACTTTACTCCAAGTGGAGAATCACTTCAGTCACATACAGTACTGGGGACAACTGTATGCTATCGACAACGACTACCATATCGCAGTGGGTATTACAGGAGATGCTATTACAGACCGCAAGTACTTCTATACAACAGACTTCAAATTCTGGGGGCTTCTCCCTAAGCCAAAGAGAAAGTATAAATTGTTATCTCTGATCACAACTTTCCCCTTTAGAGGAGACCCATCTCTTAAAATTAAAGTCTTGGATGAATCTTTGGAAGAAAACCATCCAGAACGTTGCCTTGTGATGAAGGAGGAGAATCGCATTGCTGCGACTATAAGCAATATCAGTGAAGAATCGGAGATATGTGCTCGGGGCCAGATTATTCAGCAGCCAGACGGGAAGGTAGTGATCAATCCGAACTACTACGGACTGACAGGCCCGGAAGCGAAACAGTTAAAGTCGTACTTACATATAAGACAGCCGCAGCAGCGCTGGAACACAAATCTGCTGACAAGGCAGGACTACAACTATAGCATGGACTTCCTTGATTCTATAGATCAAGATATACCAAGTGGATGCTGGACCCTAAGCTTGGAAAAGTCTGGTGGCGTGGCGTACTTAAAAAACCTTTATTGGCCAGGAATGACGTTTTTTCATAAAGTTAAAACCCCTGATGCTGGATTCTTATACGTCGGCAATGGACGTAAAAACTTAGATGTACCGTTTCTTTTATAGATCTTTGCGTGATAGTGTATGGCTCACTATCTTATTAAGCAAATAAATATGCTCGATTTATTTTGCTAATTTTACAATAATGAAAATGAAATTTTCTAATTTATAAAATTGGCAAAATTTTTTAACATTAGTTACACTCTACATTAAAACATGACGTCTTATTTATGCCTAGACGACGGTAGCTTTTTCCTTTAATTTTGAAGAGTTTAAATATTACGTATATCACCTGAGCCTAATGGAAAATAGTTGAAAATAGTCTACTGTTGTAGAGAATGCCGATTAAACCATTCTTTCAATATATGTTTGTCTTGTTTAGAGTAAATAAGAAACCAAGTTTTTGGTGGAAGTTAATGTGTCAGATAGGTACGTTATGTAATTTTAGCATTTGTAATTATTTTGCCGAAAGTTATCGACAAAGTTGGACTTACTGATTGTCGACATAATACTACAAAAATTGGAATGGGATGGGGTTATAGGATGAGTTACACCCTTAGAATTTACCGATCTCCTAAAGCCCATTACCACAATGAAACATGGTTGTAAGGTTTAGGCCCCTTTGCCTTCGTTTGTCAAAGGTAAACGAAAAAAGATTTAGAAATATTTGATTGGTAATTTTGCCGTTTTTTTTTGGTATTTTTTTTGGATTATGTATGCTTTATTTCATATATGCAAAGTGTTTGGTACATACCCTCAAACCGTAACTTACTCATATAAGTACGATGGTGATATCAAAAATTCAAAATACAAAAATTATATTCAAATGTCTCCATACATATATTTCGATCAATAAAATAAAATGTATATATGATTAAAACAATTACACAGTTATGAATGTATTTTAATTACCCCTTATATTATCGTCCACTATAAATCAACATTAGATTAGGAACTAACGAGAAATATTTCAATGATAGAACATTGAAATATTCACTTCGTTCTATACTCGTTTCACACCGTTCACTGATTTTATTTTGTTGGATTGGTATATTTTTTATCATAACCTTATCATTTTGTTATGATTTAGACGACATTTCATCTTCATTTAATTTTTCTCTTAAGTCTTCAAAACAAACAGTTATCAAAACCTTAATGATGCAAAGGAATACATAATACCATGTACCGGTATACCAAAATCATAAATAATGAAAGAAATCCATGGGCTTTAGTACCTCTTCTCTTTCTAATAATAGGGAGAACTTAACAAAAAAATAGAATGGCGGAATTTTGTGGGTGTCAGATGTGTACTGTGTATTTTATTCCGTATATCATGTCCAAGATTTTTTCTCTATCGAAATGGTTATTTGTAAGATTTTTCATTGTTTTCTATTTTTATTAATTTATTTTCTGCTGTGTCCATTTTTTATCATTATCATTTCACTTCATTATCATTAATAATATATTATTCATTCTTTATCAACATAATTTCTAAACAAGGCAAAGGAACACTTTACACCGGTATCCCGATGCCGAAAGAAATAAACAAGTCACGGCTGATAGGCTTTAGTTAGTCTTGCCTTCCCTTTGAATACAAGTATATGGTGGAATAAACAAAAAAAAGATTTTGTTCTTTGGAAATTATTCTAGGGGATTCTATCTAAAAATTTTAATTAATTAATTATATGGGATTGTTACATTTTTTTAAATTAAAATTGTTCGGTATTGACCGACCGACCTATATCGAACTGAGTAGACAAGAGGGACTTGTCGAGATGCATTTCGATAATCGCAAAATGAAACATGTAGGGGATTTAATTATTACGCTTAGTAGCTAGGCGAGAGCTTATGTCAAATTATTTATGCCATTCATTTATACTTTAAACAATTTGATTACCCTAAAATGTATTTGCATAATCGCAATTGAATCGCTTAGTGTAAAAATGTATGGGATTAAAAATATGTTCTCGATTAGCAATTGAGCGTGATCGTCAAATCCTAGACATATTTCATTTCGCGATTCGACTGCGATCATTAGAATGCATCTAGCCTGAACCTTTATCACCTACCCATATCCGTCTCTTTTTATCTGTGAGCTTTTAGTGAGGCGAGATAATTTTGTTTTGTAATCTGTGGGCAAGATAGAAAATACGTTTATTATCGGCTTGGCGCCCTAAAAACCGGCTTTTGGACGTTTATACAATTTCATTGTTAAAGTAATAATTTAGTGCTTAAAAATTTTGTAACCTTCTATCTGAGATTGTAGTAAAACATGTCTACAAACGGCATAAACACCGCTGAAGATGCTGACATGACCGACTGCGACGGAGAAAAAGTTGTGACTATGATGGACGTGTTACAAGAACAAGAGGAATTTGAAGAAGATGCTAACGCTGTGCTTGGAGCCTCAGACGACAAAAACTGCACTTACGTAAAGGTACTATGATATATAATTGTTATTCACCCAAAATACTTTCTACAAAATGGCTGGCGAAGTGAAAGATGAAACGTTCCTTTTGACATTTTAACACAAAAGAAACTGAATATTTTACATTTCCACATGTAACTTTTTACTTGGGTTGCCAATGGATAATTACTATACCTATGTGAAGAAGGTTGTTTGATATTTATTTAATAATTTACATGTCAACATATAGTACAATGTTTTCTGTAGTGTATTTAGTTTAAAGCATACTGCTGTACTTAAGACTCATTATATGTCTTTTTTAATTTCTATTTTGAGAAAGTATATTCTGTTTTAGGGTTACATTAAGCGGCAAGCAATCTATGCTTGCCTTACCTGTTGTCCTGAAGCCAAAGATGATTCTTCAAAGAGAGCAGGCGTATGCCTCGCCTGCAGCCTCAATTGCCATGAAAATCATGAATTGGTTGAATTGTACACTAAAAGAAACTTTCGGTGTGATTGTGGCAACCCTAAATTTGGCTCTCACCCATGCCAGTATGTACAAAACAAACCTGACCTCAATGAAGAAAACAATTACAATCAGAATTTCAGTGGACTCTATTGCACCTGTAAAAGGCCTTATCCTGACCCTGAATACACTGAAGAAGATGAAATGATTCAGTGCATAATTTGTGAAGATTGGCTGCATGCATCTCACTTAGAAGCCATGATACCTGCTAATGAACAATATAGTGAAATGGTTTGCAAAGGATGTATGGAAAACAATGAATTCTTACATGATTACGCCCATTTAGCAGTCAATAATGAATCAGGTGACATTGATATTGTGAATGTAAGTAGTATTGAGATAGCTGCAATTAATGATACCACTGTTAGAGTTCAAGACCAACCAATGCCTGATAGAATTGAATTCTCAGACAGCAAAGATAAAGAAAAACAAAATGAAATGGATTTTGATATGTCTGACAAAATTAAAGCAAATGATATTTTATACAAGGATGAGCCTTGCAATAAGGAGTCAGTAATTGAAGAATCAACTGTGCTAATTGTTAAAGCGGATGATCCTGTTGATAAAACTGAAGATAACAATCAAATTGTAGAGTACAAGATAACTTCTGATCAAAAAGTTAATAAAATAACTGATGAACCAGTAGAAAAACAACCATTAGAACCTGAAAACAAGATGGAAGATATTGTTAGTAATTCTGAAACAGAAGCTAACACAATAAATCCAGATGAAATTAACAATACGAATGAACATCAAAAAATGACTGACGAAAGTACAATTATATCAGATATAGTACCTGCTACTGAAATAATGAGTGAATCTCCAGAAGTTTTTGCACCACCACAAAAAGCATCAGAACAAACTGAATTAAATATAATTTTAAATAAAGTATATAAAACAAGTAATGATGCTAGTGGCTCAGCAGATACAGATAAAAAAGAAAGTAGTGAAGAATTTAATAATACCATTAGTACAACCAGTGTCAGTGAAATGGAAAGTGGTGAACATAAAACTGAAAAAGCAATAGCAGCAATGGAAACAGTTGTAGAAAATGATAATAATACGGGAAGTGATAGCAAAGAAGAGCACACTGAAAATGAATCTGCACATAAACAGAAAGAAGAGGTAATGTGTAACGAAATTATTCGTGAATCCAATGATAAAGATATCATTAGTAATATTTCTGTTCAAGATGATTATGAAACTAATAGTAAAGAAATCGGTAGTGACATTTACAATGATAAAGAAGTTGAAAATAGTGTAAACAATGTCAATGAACTTAATAGCAGTGAAACTAATAGTACAGAAGTTAGATATGATATGAATGACAAAAAAGTTGATATAAGTGAAAGTAATGGCCCAGAAGTTAGTAATAATCTAAAAAACAAGGAAGCTGATATTAGTAGAAATACAGAAGTTGCTAGTGATGTAGACAACAAAGAAATTGTAAGTAGTAGTGAAATTAACAGTGAAGTAGGTAATGATGTAAATGACAAAACTATTAATGAAGTCAATAGAAGTGATAAAAAGAATAAAGAAGTTGGTATTGGTTACACTGGTGACGAAGGAATTGAAATGGATGAACTCAAGACTGATAATAAACAAGTTCACCAAAATGGTACCTCTGAACACTCTCCTACAAATAATGACCATTCTGAAGATTCTCATACTGGAACAATAAAACAGGAGAACAAAAGAAAAATTTCCTGTGAACACTCTGACAGTGAAGAAGTAACCAGTAAAAAGTTAAAATTAGAAGAAACCAAGTCATGTTCAAGACCTAAAGCTGTTAAAAAAAGATATAGAGGAGCAACATTTTGGCCTGCCAACTTCCGGCAAAAACTTTGCACTTGTAATGAATGTATTTCTATGTATAAAGATCTGTCAGTATTATTCTTAATTGATCCAGAAGATACTGTCACAGCTTATGAAACATTAGGCAAAGAAAGAATTGATGGAACAGCTGTGTCTCAGTATGAAAAGGGTCTGGAAGCTTTGTCATCTTTAGACAGGATACAGCAAATAAATGCTCTTACTGAATACAACAAAATGAGAGATAAGTTGTTGGATTTCCTTAAAAGTTTTAAGGATCGCAAAGAAATAGTCAAGGAGGAAGATATAAAAGCATTCTTTGCTGGAATGAAGCCTAAACGTGAACCAGATGGTGTTTATTTCTGCAGATGAATTGTTAGTGAATTAAGTGTTCATTTTGTATTTTTTCAGTTATTCACTGATAGCATTCCTTGTGCTTAATTATTATTTTTTAACTTGTCTTAGATGTTTTCTAACAGTTGATTTATCATTAAATACATTCTTTTAGCACACATGATAGATGTTTTATTTTCATCTATGTACCAATTTTTCAGTCGACAATATATTATTTATTTATAGAATATTTGCGCAATATTGACCGATTTTCTACAGATTCACTAAAGAAAACCGGCAATATGGCGCAAATATTTTATAATAATATATTGAACTTATTCAATACAGACAACTAATGATCGATATATTGTAAATATATAATGAATTCCTATTCATCTAGCTAAAATAGAAAAGGCTAGACTAATTTGTATTATTCGTGTTTAATTTATTCACAATAACTTATAGGTACTTTAAGAAAACTAATAAGGAAATAAGAAATGCTTAATTTAATATAATTATTTATGATCAAAATAATTGGTGGAGTGGAATTATTTTCATAGATTCTATTTTACATCACACGCAACATAATTTTAGTTTCTGAGATAAATAAAACAAAAGCTGGTAAGATAATAGTTTTATTATATTAATGCATGGCAATCACGCATATAGTATGTCATAGTGGCCTGGTCTGTACAGCAAATGCACAAGTGGCTTAGCCCCTTCTGGAAAGACGTGAGCAATCACCTGCACATAATAGAAAACAATATAATGTATTTACCATAAAAAATATATTAATTAATTAAATTTTCCTAATGTCAATCAATGAAGTTATGGTCCCTTTAGTTCTTGAATTAAATGAATAGCAACATTTTTATGGGAAATATATTGTGTATTGAAATTGAAATATAAATATTGGGATAAAATATACAATAGTGATTTCAGTTCCAGATTATTATTTTTGTACATAAAACCAATAATAAGATAACATTAATAAGGTGTTTATACGCTTTTTTGTAAAGAATTATTTTGATGTCTTGACATATTGATATATTATAGATTAACTGTCAATTTATCAAAGGACACTGTATCAAAATTGGCCCGCACTCAGAAGTGTTTGAATAAATAAAACATTACTGTGAAATATACATTATTCTATGTTATTCTATGGGAAATAATCACAATTAATACTAATATTTCTGTTATAAGCAGTTAGTGGAAGCAGGACTTGCTAAAATAAATAAATTGTATAGCTTCTTATCTTCTTTAGTAATTTCCTGTCATGTAAATAATATGTAGGGCAATCAAATCATATTATCTTTTTATGATTTTATGCCTCATAAAAACCTGTGTTATTAATTTACAACACTGGTTAGCTAGGGGCTAAGTCATCAGATAACTTGATCAGTCTCCTACTACTACGCCTTTAATGAAAGATTATCTTGAGACTATAAAAAATATACTGCCCAAATTGAAATCCATACATAAAAATACACTAAATTAGTAGTTATTTGTTACCTGACTCCCCTCCCCACGGTCCATGTATTCTACTCTCACACCAACATTCAAAGCATTACTAAGGGCTATGATGTGGATGTGGTCAGACTCTTTGTACATCGGCTCCACTTCCTAACAACAAAGGAGAAAGATTAAAAATAATGAAAATTCATAAATTTCATTATGAAGACTTTCATATTCTACACAGTAACTAGCAAATATACTGAAAATTGACCTGATTGGTAGTGAAAAAATTTACATATTTACAAATGAACTGAATATCAATTTCTGTAATAAATGAACTGATATTATTTTAAGAACATTTTGGCTTAAGAGTTGATATTGAATAATTTAAATTTAAATACCTGTCTACAAAACTCAGTAACAGTGCGGGGGCCTTCAATAAAGTTTTGATAAAAGTCTTGCTGTGTCTGCAGTTGACCCGAAGTAACCAGGCGCAGATAAACCACAATATAGTCAGAGTAACCTTGCTTGTTAAATTTTTCATGCAGCTCTATACGAACAGGCTCTAAGCCATCTGGGGCTCCACCTGCTTGTTCCCCTACTCGTTGAACTACTTCCATAAACTGAAAGTAAATTTGTTTAATAATTCTTTTATAACTTTACTATTAATATATATGCCTATTTACAATTGAACCCTTTCAACAAAATGCTCTATCACAGTGTAAATCCATCAAATTGCAATGTATAAAGAAACAGAAAAAACAGATAACCTTTAAACATATAACTTACTGTCTCATAAAAATCTTCAACTGTAAATTGGGAAAAGCCTAAAGCCAAAAGTATATCTTTGGAATTTTTTGCTAATTCATAAAACTTTTCATATTCGGCCTTATCTGTCAGAAGGTGCTCTAAATATGCATATGAAAATGCTCGAAAGAAGCAATTCCCATCGGGACGAGTTCTTCTAATGTTTTTATACTTGGACGAAAGATCTTTTACTTTAGAAAGATAGATTGGGTCTTCATTATATTCTTTTTCTAACGACGACAATAGCTCTTCAAGTTCACCAACTAGCGGTATTGTCTCTGATATCTAAAAACAAACACAAACAGACGTCATATAAATAATATTTGCTAACGTCGTACTATCGCATTAAACTCCTAAAAATGAAGTGTATCAATTAAATTACCTCTTTTTCTATCTCCCGCTGCTGTTTCATAATCAACTCATCTTGATTTACTGAATTATCCACTAATTTACCGGTACAACCGCTACTGCTTGAAGCATCGTCCGCCATTTTTAAATTAAATAAAATGATATTTGACAAATGACAATTGAGCGAAATTATTTACTTATTGTAGATGCGTTCTTATTACTTAATAAGAACGATTCATTTTTAATAAAATAGATCTTCAAATAAGTTATGTACTTATCTCCTTCATAGTTCAAATGTAACTCATAAAAGTAATATAATTGATTTGTCATTTCATATCAGAGAAACCATAAAATATATTAGAATTGGCTAAACTATTTACACTATTGCCTGTCTCAATAAATTCGATAAGTTTTTAGGCCATTTGCTCAGGTGGTTAACAAACAGCAACATTACAACTTTTAAGGAAAGTAAAAAAAACAATCAAGTTTTAAAAATGCATTCCACTCCAACCCAGATGTGTTGGATTGGTTAAGGAAGAGAATTTTCTACTGGCTCATTGGGTATACTAGATTAGCTTTTTATGTTCCACTTACATCATATGAAGATGCCCAAATTAAATATGCAATCACAAAAAAGCCAGGGTTATAGCTAATTTTGCTTATTTGCAATGAATTTTTGAAGATTTTCACTGTAATTCATGTTTAATCACAAAGATGATAAAGAAGATTATCTTCTTTTATAATCACATTAGTGATATCAATTTTCTATGTTATTCTTTAATTTAAATTTCATTCATCCCTTAAATTCAATATCTATATGGCTGTATGGGCTTGATCTACTTGCCGTCAAGCAACGAACAAAGAATACAAAAACCATACAGCCATACATATTTTCAGTACTGCTTTCAACACTACCTTTGCCGTATTAAAAACTACGGATTAAAAGAAAACCGGCTCGGTATCTACCTTAGTTTGTTGCGGTTTAAAAGGGTAATAAAGTTTTAGTTTATTCTCCAAGTCCTAATTAAATCCAACATAACTTGAAAATCCTAATAAAATAAGATGTGCCTACAAAAGTATGTCATAAAAATACAGAAATTTACGAACATATTGTTTATTGTTATAACCTACTTATTATTATTTAAGTGTTACTAATCAGCAAACATGTCTTCAATTTTCTTTTGCACTTCTTTTTCTGATTCTGAATTAAGTTTGTCTGGCAGTAGCTTGACCGCTTCTAAGTCTGCAGACTCGCCATCATGTGCTGGTGTCTGTCCCTTGGCCTAGAAAAAATTTATTCACAGGGTTACTCAAACTAATGCTCATTCTATTTCCATATCTGAGGAGCCTGATTATTGACTATTTTAGAAATTATAAAATATCAAATCAAAAATATACTATACCTTTTGAAGTTGTATCTCAAGCTGCATGATAGCTCTCTCAAGACGGTAATTGTCCGAGACAAGATGTGCCCAACGACGGCGCAGTGCCCGCAGTCTAGCTCCACTGGCAGTTTGTGATCTCTTACGCTCCCAATTCACTGCAGCTATCTGCTTTCTGGTGTGTATAAACATTAGTTTTATTACTACTTGTAATGTATTGCTAGTAAAGCTTATCTTGGGTGGTTGATGAAAGTAAACAGGCAACAAAATTTGAGGTAGTTTAGTGAGATTAGCTAATGCTCAGGTTAATATAGTCTTATGGGACTATACCTAAGTCAGTTATTGATATATGAATTAGAAGTGTGTTTATTTTGTAATGTGATACAAATGTTTTTACCCTTTTTTTTAGCTTCATAATGTGGAATTAGATTTAGTTCTATATTTAACAGTTGTAATGATTGGATATAAATGGTTTTTTTATTATAATTATTATTTAGCAGACTATGGCATACTGGTAAAGGACAAGAAACCCTATAATAAAATAGTTTTATGGTGGAAGTATACTGTTGCTTATAGTGTATTAGCCAATATATGATTAATGAAAATTTTTATGCAACAAAAAGCTTACCTCAGCTGAGTGTGCACATTCTGAGATCGTGCCACTAAAGCCTGCAATATGTTTAAGTAGGATCTCCAAGCTTCTGAGCCATATTCCAATTGAAGCTCCAAATTCAAAACTCTTATGGCTTGATGAGAAAGTTGTGCATGTGAATTATCTACTGATTCTACCCAAGCCGCAGGTTCACCTAAACGCCCAGCAGGTGGAGGCGGCAGTTCATATCTGTTGATAAATTTTAAATAGAGTAGTGATGCAACACATCCTATTTTTCTCGACTTATAGACAATCAAAGAAGAAAAATATAATATATACACACATGACACATTTTATAAAATTTAAATTTCCAAACCTTTTCATTGACAATGGTTCCATAGGCAATCTCTGTTGAACTCTTTCCATTTCTCTCTGTAAGGCTTGTGTTTCGAATGAAGTGTTTAATTCAGGTCCAGCATTTTCTAAATAATTTTTAGTTGGTCTATAACGTCTACATTCTTCCTCCACCATAGCCAAGGCCTAGTCGGAAACAACATTGTAAGTATATTATTAATTAATTATGCTATATTTACTGTTTTTAATACATATAAGATACTTATTTACCGCTTCTCTGACTCCTGGGTCATCATACCCTTGATCGATATAAGGTAACGCATCCACAACAACTTCCCCTGCCATATTTAATCTTATAAAACCTAACAAAATGTCCCTTTTATTTACACTCTGAAATAGAATATATATACATATTTTGTACTGTTAGAAGAGGAATAGTTAAAAAAAATGCAAAGTAAAGAATCTACACAACTGATCCACCACAGATTAGAAAGAGTATGTCCACAAACTAAATAGAGAACTAAAGAACCACAAACTGTTTTTTATAAATTGATTTAATCGGCTCTGGCTTCAGGACCTTCAGCCGCGATACACAAACTACTATATCTATTGTACAGAAAGAATATGTATGCTGAACAAGGGAAACTAAAATTCATGCAGACATGTTCAAGTCGTTATTTCTGACTCCGGGATACTGCTGTAAAGTGGGATACTTTGTTTTATGTTTTCGAGGAGTTTTTGACGACTTATAGTAAACACAACCAATTTTGATGACTTACGATCAATATGTAATGTACATGAAATTAAATTTAATATACAGAGTGTAACGGAAACGTGTAATTAAACTGAAAAATGAAAAGGATATGTAGTCTAGACTAAATTCTTAACGATACTAACGTAATACTAAATAAAGTATTTTTAATCTTTGAAAAATTAAGAGTTTTTAGTAGGTTTGTTGGTTTGTGTAACCTTCCTTCGAGCCGGTATGTTGTAGGTTGTATATTTTATTTCGTATATTGTGTTGCAGTGACATTTTTGTTATGAAATCGGTGTATTTTCATACCAAAAAAGGATTACAGATGAACGAGAGATTTTTCAGTGTTTCATTTCCATTTATTTTGTAAGGTAAGGTCATTTATTTAACATAATTTCATTATTTTATACTCATTAGATTGTCATTTCATCATAATCATAAACATTACATTCCAATTAGTATTATTTCATTGTAATCGCTAACACTGCATTGCATTTTCAGACATTAACAAAATGGTAGTTCCTACTATTAGTCTCCAAAAATTCTATGGGGCAAAGGGGTATGTTACACCGGTATCCCGGAATTCTAAATAAGACATGGTTGTATGAGCTTCAGTCTCCTTTGCCTTCTCAATAACAGGGAGAATTCAACAAAAAATCTTTCTAACTGTGTATCAGTGTAACTTTGTATGGGTATTAAAGCATACTCTGTCTAATCTGTGACAGCACCAACTTTAGACATACTCTCTAATCTGTGCCAACTACTGTATGATGGAACAGCAATTTTGATAACTTTTCATATGTAAAATAATTTAGTATTAATTAAATTTCAATAATGCAGGAAACCATGACAAGAGATATGGCAAATTTAGATTTTTCTAAAGTAAGAATTAGGCAAATCAGTTTTGAAATTTAAGAAATAATTTACTAAACTAAACATGGAATATTCTTATGATATTTCAGGTAGCAGCAATACAACAGAAAAGGACCTTAGCTTTTGTTAATCATTTTTTACTAACAACTGTGCAATTTTTGAACAATTTTGCTAAGAAATGTGAACAAAAGTTGATGCACTTTGAAAGAAAATTGGAGAAGGTTGAAGCAGATATGGTTTTGTTAGAAGCTCGAGTAAGTTTATTGATATAATTTTATTTGAAACTATGCAATGTTCATAATGATACTAACAGTGTTTATCTTTTATAGTTGTCATCTATACCCGAAATAAACGCAAACAAAGAAATAGAAAATCCGATACAAAGTTTATCTGTTGATACTAAGGAACCCATTTTAAAAGAAGAGTTGATGAAAGAAGAATCAGTTGAAACATCAGATACACAAAATCATTCATATCCTGAATATGAAAGATTTGTAAAAATGGTCCAAGTTGGTGTGCCATTGCCAGCTGTCAAGCTAAAGGCATCTACAGAAGGATTAGACCTTAAAATTTTAGATCAAATTCTCAATAAAAAAATTTGATTTAAACTTAGGATTTTCACTTTTTTGGGGATTTTTTTTTTAATGTTCTCTATGAATGCAGATACCACTACTAGTATCATTTGGTTTTTATTAGCAACATAAATGGCAGACATAAGAATATGTGTTGAAATACTATATCCTTAATTTAAATAAATCAGATAAAAAAATGATAATCATACTAAATAAGTAATAGGATCTTTACAGTAATATTGTAAAGATGATTAATAATTTATTTTTTGCAATAGCATATAGACACAATAATGCCTGCATTAGTAAAACTGTGTTGTAGTTGTTAGGGCCCACATCCTAGATTCACTTTTCATAAAATTACATACAATATAATATTACTCTTATTTATAATTTAGTGTGCCATTTTACTTCTACAACATAAATGTAGTTGTGTATTTGATGGTTTACTTAATCATATTTACCCTGTTAAACCATACAATTCAGAAACAAACTAGTAACTGCTAGTAACCAGGATCAATTTTTATAAAATAGTTGGGAAGTATGTTATTTATTTGATATTAGTTATGTTAACTACAGCAGTTATGCTAATATATGTGCATAGGAACTAGGGATAGAACTGAATAAAACTATTTTATGAGTTATACTTATTTATTACAAACAGCCTAGAACTGGATCATCTGTCCCTTCCTCTTCTTGTCTCCACCAAGCTCAAAGTGCTTGCATCGCTTTAGTGCAACCTGTGATCGCACCTTGCAGTCTGCACACTCAAGACGCAGTACAATTTTCTTTGTGGTTTTAGCCTAATGTAAAAATTTAATAGATACTTAAAACTATTAATTCTAGAATACCAAATCTAAAATTTTTGTGATGTTATTGAAGTAAAATCTAAATAAAATAGGCCTTTGAAAAACTATTATCACAACTAAATAAACAATTAGTAACATCTGTATATACTAAACATTACTGTGTCGATGAAACATCGATTGTAAGCCGGTTGTACGGAGTTAAAGAGATCAAAACTGTACCTTCTTTTTGAAGATGGGTTTGGACTGTCCACCATAACCTTGCTGTTTACGGTCATAACGTCTTCTACCCTGGGCAGCGTGCCTTTCCTTAGACTTCTTGTACTGAGACACTTTATGGGTCTTGTGGCATTTGCATTTTTTGCAGTACGTCCTGCGCTGTTTTGGTACGTTCACCTGAAATCGGCAACAATAAACATTGAAATATAATAATTATTCTATAGCCACATAACCTTTGAAATAATATGACACTGTAACGAAATATTTAACTAAACAATCTTTATGATTTCCATGGATAACATTTAAAGTTCACCAACCATTTTTGATTTCGTTCAACACGATTTCAGAGAACGTCAAAAAAGAGAAAGAGACAAAATTATTTGGTTTGACAATGACATAAGAATAATGATGTTTCTACCCTTAAAAAAATAGTTTTTTTTTGAAACGGGAAGTTAAAAGGATGTACCCTATACAGTCATATTTTATGTATATATAATTTTTATAATTGAAATGGAACGAAAATAAAAAGGTTATAATGAATGAATTATTTAACGCTTAGTGTCTATAGAAAACACCATTAGCATTCTTACTCTATTTTATGAACATTTTAGTCAATTATAATAAAAATCTTAACTAATTATTAATAGGTGTAAATTAAACTCTAGTATTTTCCTTATAAATAGGAAAACCAAGGATGTATTCTAATTTAAAAGCGATATATATATTTTTGATATTATACATTACATAAAAATATTATAATTTCGTGTATAGCCATTTTAAAAATATTTTATAATTTTCGGACAATAGAAATACAATAAGAATGGGCACGAAAATTTGTGAATTCCGATGGCACGGTATTGTGTTACTTAGCTCACAGCAGTAGCTTTTTTTTAATTCACAAATGCCCCAATAATTATTGTTGCAATATTAAAAAGGATATGAATTACCATATCCTAATTATTAATATCCATATCCTATTTATTAATTTTATTATTTGGTTTATAGTAATTCTTAACAAGACGTCAAACATGCATGAATGATTTCAATCCCTTTCCCTGAGAATATTAAAACATTGTTTCGCGCTTAAATCTGACAGCATATTTAGTTGAAAAGTTCATGTTTTTAGAGTTTGCTTTGCGGTTTACGGTAACTTTGTGTCCAATTTTGATATTTTTATTACATACTTAAAAATACTATGAAGTTTGCAATTCCGGAAATATCATGGCACAACAGAGATCCAGTTTTAAGTGTAGATTTCCAGCCAATAACTGAACAAAGTGGACTCTTACGACTTGCTACTGGTGGCACAGATTCTCATGTTTTGGTTAGTTCTTTAGCATAGATCAATTTTTTTTAGGTAATAATAAAATAAACGATATATTTTCATTAATTTATTGAAGGTATAGTTTGCGATTAATTTTAATCACAATTATTGAAGTTAATTATATAGAATTTTGTTATTTCTAGATTTGGTATTTAACAACAACGAATTCGGGTTCTGTAAATATAGACGTAGCTGCAGATTTAACGCGTCATCAAAAGGCAGTTAATGTGGTCAGGTGGTCACCAAATGGTCAATATTTGGCTTCAGGAGATGATGAATCTATTATATTTATATGGCAACAGAAGACTGATAAAGAACCAACTCCAGTGGAACAGGGTGAAGAGCAATACAAGGAAACTTGGGTTATTTATAAAGTAATTATTTTATGGAATAATTGTTTCTATTCCATATTTTGGAACATTTCTATGCTTCAAATTAGTATTTGTAGTTATTCAACGGAAGTATTATATGAAAGTTTTAACTTTCAGACACTTCGAGGACACATGGAAGATGTCCTCGATTTGAGTTGGAGTTCCAATTCTCTGCAAATAGCTTCTGGTTCAGTTGACAATAAGCTTTTAGTTTGGGATGTGACTCGTGGCCGATACAGTTCAATCATAACAGATCACAAAGGATTTGTGCAAGGAGTTGCCTGGGACCCTAAGAGCTGCCTTATAGCATCAACCAGTAGTGACAGGTAATGTCTCTTTATTTTTGTAAAATTTAAATTGTGTAACTTTTCTAGCCAACAAAGTGTTCACTCTAATGATGCTAATCTGTAAATGAAATCACAATATGACTGGTTAGTAATTATTAATCTTAAAAGTTGAATATAAAATAAATAATATACTTATTCCTTAATTTAAATAAAGCCCTTAATATATAATAAAGCTCTTTTGTTCCATATTTGCTACAAATTCAGCAATACATATTTCCAAGCTCTATTTATGATAGTTTGTCTCAGAATTCAGTGTCTCTTGGCATATGCCTCCTTCAGCTCTCTCCACTGAGCTCTATCTTCTTCTAGTCTGAAGGAGAAGCATATAAATATATTTACCTATAGGACTATTTTCCATTTACTACACAATTGGTCCGAAATGAGAAAGCAATCTAATTAAAATGTGACCACAACAAAGAAAACAAGTTTTCATCATAAAATTTTAAAATTACTCTTACATCTTTATCATACTGAAGCCATAAAAATAATTATTACATTTACACTGATATGCTAGCTTAAAGTGAGTATATAAAAAGCCTAAATTAATTAGATACTGAATACAAAATGAGAAATACTCATGTTTATCACTCAAATATCTGCTCCAGCTAGGACTCGAACCTGGGACCCCCAGAGTTACTAACCATTATGCCAGTCAGTCATCCCATTTACTATTTGAATATTAATTTTTGTGTTACTGTTTCTTATCAACTCAGTGCCAATTTGTTATTCAAAGCCCCTCATTGCTAGTTTAAAAAATGTAATAAGCTTGTAATTATAAAAAGTAATAAAGTTATAATAATAATAATTTTAATCTCATTCAATCCACCCCAATCAATCCAAAGTATATTTTACTAGATCCACAATTAAACAAATAACAGTTTATATTATAAATTTACCAAAACGAAATAATTTTATCAAATATTAAGTATATTTGTTTTCTTAAGTTACCAGAATTCTGTGTTAATATTGCAATTAAACATTTTCAGAGTATTCCGAACATTTGATGTGGCAACCAAGAAGGTAGTATCTCGAAGTAGTAAAGCCAATTTGCCTTTCCCTGATGGCCATCCACTACACAATGTGAAGGTCCGTCTATACCACGATGACACCTTGCAGACATACTACCGCAGATTAAACTTCAGCCCTGATGGGTTGTTAATAGCTGTGCCTGCTGGAAAGATTGAACCAGAGCAGGGGAAATTAGACATGAAACCAATAAATGCAGTATATATTTATACAAGATATTCACTCAAAGTGTAAGTTTTTGACCTAGAACAAAATAGTGACCTAAAAAAAAACTGTGTATAGAACTTTTATATCAGAATACAATTTTATTTTTACATAAAAATTATTCTTAACATTACTGAACAATTTTTTGCATTAATCTAACTTTTTACATTTTAATGAGTTTTTTACTAAAGTTCTGGCTTAAAAACTGATGCAGTCTCTATCTACAAAATGAAAAAACCCCAATTTTAGGCAAGGACTAAGTTTATTAACAGGAATAAGCACGTTTACAATTTTTCTAGATGTATGATGAAATAATATCTATTTGGTAATTTTAAATCCTGGCCAGCCTATTTGATGGAGCGTGCGTGCTGCAGCAATAAGTGGTAGATATGTTTGTGCTGCAGGCCGGTGTGCGTGCTGCCGTGCGGCGAGCCGGCGCTGGCGGCGCGCTGGTCGCCGCTGGTGTTGGCGGCGCGCCCCGACGGACCGAGGCCCGCCTTCCCCGGGACCTGCCGCATGATACTGGCCGTCGCCACTAAACGCTCCGTCCTGCTCTACGATACGCAGCAAAAGACGCCTATCGCTATCATATCGAATATACATTACACCAGGTATAAAACTTTACTATGAATTATATATCAATAGAATTAAATTATGAATCATCGCTGTTAAAAATTTTGATTCATATTTCTTTTTCTTTAGTCTTTGGACTACAAAGAATTTTAGTGACTTGTTTATTTTTGTCGCTCATTCCGAGTGTGGAATTCTTTGTATATATACTCACATACTGCTTACCATCAGATTGTGTTCAGTTTTGAATACTGTTGTTAGAAATCAGATATTCATTATCATGTATCAAGTGTTTTAAATTAAGCTCCCCAAAGGAGTCCAATGTACAGTATCCAACTTAATGAATAAATTAACATTATATTAACCTTTTGTCCCACCAGGCTGACGGACCTAACATGGTCCCCTGATGGACGCACACTGGTAGCGTCCAGCACTGACGGGTTTTGCTCCGTCATTACCTTTGGCGACGGCGAACTAGGGGTACCGCTGCCTCAAGAGGCGCTAACAGAACCTATTCCGACAGGTCTGTTACAATAATTGAATTAACTACTTATGCACTGCACTTCCTATGATTATTTATGCCTAGGGATAGGCCATAACCCTTAGATTCTCTTGGTCAGATCAAAACTTTCAAACTAAATTGCTTATTCTTTTAATTCAAAATAAGAAGTGTCTGTCTATACTAAATGTTTTGTTCATGCCCTAAAAAGCCGAAACCTACCCATATTATTTAAAAACCATTATATACTCGTAAATACCAAGGTGTTGCCGAAAATTTAAAAATGTAATAATTTCCCATACATTTTGTTTTACTGACAGAACTATTTGTATACATTTTTTTGATAACACCGTAGTTTAATATGGCATGAGACATGAGTAGGTTTTGTCTTGATTGGGCATTTACTAAACCACTTTTATAAATTCGATTGAGAAAAATTGACAGATTTTTTTTTGTGAAAGAAGTGTTTGATGGCCCTTTTACTTATAAGTTGTAGGTTACTTTCTAAGGCTCTGCCTGGTCAAATTAAGGGCAAGTGTTGCTCCCAACACAAATCTCTGACAACTAACAGAAATAACTGGGAACTGTTCAACATGATGCCAATGTAATTTACAACCATACCTTAGAACTGAAATGCAGTAAACAGTTTCAGAGGGATTTCCTCTAACAAACATGTGCAGCTTCTTCAAAAAAGGAAAGATCTTCAGTATCAAAATCTATCTTGGACCGAACCCAACTTCTGCAACATAAGTAGGGAAAATTAATAACTAGGTACTGCTAAAGAAAGGTGTAACCGACCCAGCAATTTTTGAACTTTCTTTCCTTTCTTTTTTAAAACTATTGAATAGTTACCAAAGTTTTATATTTAAACATAATTTTTTTCTTTTTTAGCACCAATGGATGCTGAAGAACCATGTAAATCTGAGCCACAAGACAAAACTCTAGAAGAAATCAAACAAAGCAGTAATATAAAAAAAATGGACTCATATATCAAATTTAAGACACCAACACATAAATCACCGAAGAAACAAAAAATTGTGGCAAATCACAACAAAACACCAGTTAAAATGGACTTCCTTGAAGATGTTGCTATGTCGTCTTGGTCAGACAACTCGAATACGGAAATAATTAGACCTAAACATGGTGAAGCTATGGATGTGGACACTCATAGTGATAAACCGTCAGATATTATAGAAATAGAAGACAGCGAAGACATCAAACTTGTTTATGATGAGACAGAGACTACACCCATATCTCCCAAAGAAAATGTTTCTAATGACGTAACACTAGAAAAAAAGGAAGAATCTCCGGAGCAAAATACGCCGAAAAGTTCTACAAATAGAAAAAGTGTTGGTAGTAATTTCCTTAAACAAGCTAAAGTGACAGACGTAAAGCAACCTGCGACCAAAGCCGCCCCAAGCCCTAAAGCGCCTCGCCGAGTCAGCTTCGTTACTCTATCAAGCCCTAAAAACGCTAAGAAAAAGTGACACATTAAACATAGAAATTATTTTTCTAGGGTTAAGAAAAAACTGTTTTAAAGTAAACCTTTATATTAAATATTTACAAATTCAATGCTATCACATTTCAAATGAAAAGACAGTATAATATTAACAAAATATATTTCCATCAATAGTGTCATACTTACCTAAATTAAGGTTGACTCATCCCGGTTATTTCACAAAATAAAATCTATACAAATATTTAAACATAGTGTTATTTAAAATGTTAATTTCGCACTGAAACTTAATTATAATAAAAGGTTCAAGAATAATATAAATGGTGGTAGTTTTATTGGCCGATATGAATGTAGGCTGCACAGTACTACTGCAACTAGATTTCAGCAGCAATTTTGAAAATAAACCTGTTATCTGTTAAAATTTCTGTCTTGTCATCTCGCAGATGATATGAAGTCATAATATATTTTTAGTATTGTACTAAAACTACAAACAAAATCAAGAACATATGCAATTTGCAATCTATTTAGATGATTCCTTATGTCATAGACACCAATTAATTAATATTTTTAAAATACACTGTACTGTATTGTTCTTGGGATATTGCTCGATACACACATAATGTGCCCTGGTCAGTCTTGAAGACTTGCAAGTGTTAGCTGACAGCTGTCCCACTGCAAGGTTTTTCACTATGTTTATCTGTAGAGCCTTACGAACTCCCGGAGCAGTCGTGTCATCTCCTTGCGTTTCTCTGCCCTGAAAACATTTCAAGGTTTTCATTGAAACCTTTCACTAAATATCAACGATTTTTAAAGGTATGGTTTTACTGTCATACTTGAAACAAACCTATTCAAGTGTAATACTACTTTATATTTTAGTCGAATAGTTCTCATATTTATAGTTGAGCTGGAGCTGACCTCATGGCGCACTGGTGGAAGTGCTGACACTGCAGCGGCGTGGCGGCGGGCGGGGCGCGCGGCAGCCGCAGCAGGGCGGGCTGCAGCCAGTCGTGGGCGGGGCCGGGGGCGGGCGTGGGGCCGGGGGCGGGGGCGGGGCCTGGCGTGAGGCACTGGGCGCGCTGCCAGGCCAGCAGCTCCAGCAGCACGTCGCCGAGGTCGGCCAGCATGTAGGCGTGCAGGTGCAGCACGCTGGCCTCCAGCAGCGCGTACGTGAGGTCCGCGCCGTGCGCCGCCAGCGCAGAGCTCGCCAGCGCTGCAACCACACCGACCACCGTGTCACTCTACGACTTCCCTGCAATATCTCAATAATAAGGGCGCACCGCTTATTTACTTTGCATCTTAAAAACTTGTTGACGATAACTTTATCTCATTTTAGGTAAGCGCTAGGATTCACTCCCGGAATGTTACGACCCAATGGGGTCTTTTGTGCTTCCCTTATCCTAGTGTCGTCTTCTGTTCTGAGTACATCCAAAATGTACTTACCGTGTACGCTTGGAGTCAGCAGCCAAGTCTTCGGATAGTGATAATAACATTCTCTCTCACCTTTTCATTGCCAGGATGTGTATCCAGGTACCTAAATGAGACTTACTCTGTTATGCTTACCGAGCCTGTTCAGCGTCTGTATAGTATTTAGGATAAGACTTTTGGTCGGTACTGAAGATGTAGATGGATTTTGACATGCAACCAAATACGGCTTTTAGTACCTGACCTTACCTTTTAAGGTTACAATGTTAAATTAGAGCTATGATCAGTTCCTCTGTAGTGGAGTAATTATTTTCGGATCATCTCATAAGGTAAGGTGAAAGCCTAGAGCTACTCCATTAAGCAAAAAAAACAGTAGCAGCTTCATAAAGTAGAACATGTGTATGAGGGTACCCCTGACGTCGAGGTTGGAGGAGCGCTGCGCGGCGACGCAGAGGTCGTACAAGAACTTCATGACGGAGGAGTTAGCGTCGCGGTGGTCCAGCGCCACGGCCAGGCGCGCGCACTCCAGCACCACGGGCAGCACGCCCGACGACAGGAACTCCAGCGGGACCCGCTGCAGGAACCTGCGCCACGTCATACGTGCGTTATTGGTTTGTGTTTCTGCTTTATTTGTTTCTCCCATTAAATCTCATTAAGAATTCTTTGAAAAATGTTAAAATTCACTGTCAATAATATAATTATGAATGTAAAAATAAGTAAAATGATTGTGTTTTTTAACAATGGCAATCATAGACATATAAAAAAATATATAATGTATATTAAATAGTCAACAAAATAAATTAATCGCCTATAAAAAAATTGATTACTTCATGCATTTTTTCCATCAAAATATTCTTGAAGCTATCCTGAACATTTTTCATTAAATTACATAAACTTCAAATTTGTTCAGTTTGACAAAAAAAAGATCATTGGATTGTGATGTAAAAAATCGACTATGGTGTCTGAGCGGCTCACCTGATGCACAGACGGAAGAGGTCGTCAACGGTGTCGGGGTTGTCGGCGAGCCCGCCGGCGGGCCGCAGCAGCGCGAAGGCGCGCGGCAGTAGAGCGGGCAGCAGCGCGATGAGCGTGGGCACGCAGGCGGGCTGGTGCGCCAGCTCGTCCAGCAGCACCGACGACAGGTACAGCAGGCAGCTGTGCGCGTGCAAGTGGTACAGCTCGGCCAGCGCGCCCGCCAGCGGCGGCAGCAGCGGCGCGCCGTGCCGCCCCACGCAGCGGACGCCGAACCTCAGCGCGCGGCACGACCGCTCCATGACGCGACCGTCGCCCGAGAACCTGCCCGCGACCCAACCGTAGCATTACATCGACACTCTACAGCGGACGCCGAACCTCAGCGCGCGGCACGACCGCTCCATGACGCGACCGTCGCCCGAGAACCTGCCCGCGACCCAACCGTAGCATTACATCGACACTCTACAGCGGACGCCGAACCTCAGCGCGCGGCACGACCGCTCCATGACGCGACCGTCGCCCGAGAACCTGCCCGCGACCCAACCGTAGCATTACATCGACACTCTACAGCGGACGCCGAACCTCAGCGCGCGGCACGACCGCTCCATGACGCGACCGTCGCCCGAGAACCTGCCCGCGACCCAACCGTAGCATTACATCGACACTCTACAGCGGACGCCGAACCTCAGCGCGCGGCACGACCGCTCCATGACGCGACCGTCGCCCGAGAACCTGCCCGCGACCCAACCGTAGCATTACATCGACACTCTACAGCGGACGCCGAACCTCAGCGCGCGGCACGACCGCTCCATGACGCGACCGTCGCCCGAGAACCTGCCCGCGACCCAACCGTAGCATTACATCGACACTCTACAGCGGACGCCGAACCTCAGCGCGCGGCACGACCGCTCCATGACGCGACCGTCGCCCGAGAACCTGCCCGCGACCCAACCATAGCATTACATCGACACTCTACAGCGGACGCCGAACCTCAGCGCGCGGCACGACCGCTCCATGACGCGACCGTCGCCCGAGAACCTGCCCGCGACCCAACCATAGCATTACATCGACACTCTACAGCGGACGCCGAACCTCAGCGCGCGGCACGACCGCTCCATGACGCGACCGTCGCCCGAGAACCTGCCCGCGACCCAACCATAGCATTACATCGACACTCTACAGCGGACGCCGAACCTCAGCGCGCGGCACGACCGCTCCATGACGCGACCGTCGCCCGAGAACCTGCCCGCGACCCAACCGTAGCATTACATCGACACTCTACAGCGGACGCCGAACCTCAGCGCGCGGCACGACCGCTCCATGACGCGACCGTCGCCCGAGAACCTGCCCGCGACCCAACCATAGCATTACATCGACACTCTACAGCGGACGCCGCACTTCGGCAGCAATGACAACCCTGAAGTTTTGTCATGCCATGTTTGTTTTGTTTTGTCAATTTGGAAGCCGCGCATTACGGTAGTCGTTTGTTAAACCTATACCATGCTAAAATGTGCAGGATACTTCTCTAAGAGCATGATCTTGAAGGAGCTACGCTGTGATACATCGAAACCGTGATCAAATCAAATTCGGAGAAAGAATAATAAATATAAATGTAAGTACGACTTACTTCTGCATGACGTCCCGAATGACCGGCCAAGCGTCCCCCAGGGCTGCTAGGCACGGGTGTGTCCCCTGCGCGGGCGCCACCACGTCCACGTCTCGGAATAGCGCTGCTATCACGTCCAGCCACGTCACTGGGTCTGTCGCTGTACCCTTCTTCAGCTCGCTATCAGACTTGAGCAGTTCTGCTAGTGGGGTCAGCTGGATGGCTACGGCTTCACGCATGGCCACGGTAAGCTAGGAGCCGGGACAGTGAATGAATTACTGATAAATATATATATGGATACGGTGTGGATGGAGTCGTCACACCACTCCACTGAACATTGTCCGAACTTGTATATACTAATGTGTATTGCAAAATTCGTAAACGTTATTCAGGCTTTCTATTACGTATATAGTCCTTACTATATTTACATTGCCTTTCATTGAGTATTTACTTAAAATTTCAATTGCATTGGTGCTTCTGGAAGATGTTATACCTCTAACTTCTCACGTGTTTATTCCATATATGAAAGTGTACCCAGCTTAGTGAAATAATGTATAAAACTGAATTTCATCACCATAATCATCATATACAACAGTATATATACTCACTGCTTGGTACAGGCCTTCTTATATTAGTGAAAACATGTAGAGTTTGCGGGTTGTTGGGTGAAAGCGGTTGTTTTATAACCGGGATCAACGACTTGAAGTGTCTTTTGAATCACGGAGGAGCTGACGATAAAACAATTTTGTGTGACCCATCCAGGGACCAACCATGGTGATTGTTGGTTTGTTTTCGTAATCGAAACCAGAGCGCTAAAACTACTACGCCAGTGGAGGAGCTCCTCAAAAAGGAAATCTTGAAACGGAACGGAAATTTTGGAGTACCATGAGTTCACAAATTATATTGAGTAATATCTTATTGTCTTTTAAAATTTATTATTTGATTTGTATTATAATTTAATTATCAATTTTTATTCTCCCATTAACATAATTCTTTTACATCTTTTTTCTACTTACAACTATTTTTTAAGCCTTATAAAATGTTCTTTTTAATATTTTTACTCAAAAATCTTTACAGAAAGTTTATTCTTCTCAGCACTAGTGCTTTCATCCTGCATGTAATATCCAAATGCATGAAGGAGCTTTTTATTCAAAAACTTTTCATTGTGAAATGACTATTTCACAGCGTAAGTACTATTAATACATGAATTAAATTAAAAATAGTCTAATAAAACCTTAAATTGACCCTCCAAAACATTTAATATAACTCTCAACAACTGTTTCAAATTGTAATATCAATTATTACTTGACCAAGTATCAAATGTTACTCATTGATTTCTTCGGCTTGGGCCATTGTTAGAACGGGACTCGTCAAGAAATCACAAACTTTTCGCACTTGTAGCTAAATGTCGTAGTATAGTATTATTTTCTATATAAGTGGTCGATAATGCTGGGTGTGTGTGTGGTGACAGTAATAGGTACCTGGTCGGCGGGCAGGGCGCCCAGCGTGGAGGCTAGGGCGCGGGCTAGGGCGGCGGCGGCGGGCAGCGGCAGCGGGCGGCCGCTGGCCTCCAGCAGCGCCTCGGCGTGGGGCGCCGCCTGCACGCGGCAAGCCTTGCAGATGTTCTGTACAACCACCAACAACACTTACTATACCCTCGCTATAGCAACAGGGCCTCCGCCACCACTGACCAAATTCACTCCACAAAGGTCAACAAACATTCGATCAATATTTTCCATATTTGTAAAACAAATATTAACACATTTTTAAGGTTAAAATAATTAAGTTTAATTTTGTTTCTACCGTTTTGGCAAGCCATATGCAAAGTCACTGAACTCATATAAGTTTCATGTCAACGTCACAATTTGCTGATAACTTCATTCGATTCTTATTTTGTCTTGGACTGTTCACTATCGAACTATACATTAACTTCGGTAACATGGCCAATCTTATTAAACCATTTATCCATGGATATATACGGATACGTCTAAGGCCACAATGGTGACATACTTTTTACATAAGTAAATATGCTTTATACCTTTAAAGAATGTCGTGTAGAAAGATTAAGATTATGTGTTAAAATAAATTCAATTCTGCTTAAAAATTAATGTAGATCACTTATTGCTTAGGAAATTAATAAGACATAATTTACACACCATTGTTTGATGAGCTGCGCTGTTTTATAACGTGTCTTCATTGTGAAGCAATGGCATGAATAATAAAATGACAGGTTACTGCTTAACTTAGAACTTCGACTAGCTGCTTACTCAATTGATAAATATAAAAATATAAATCCTTACCAATGAAGATAGCTAACCACCAAAAATAGTCTTCTATGTATAGCATGCAAGAATGAACTGTTCATGTCTTGCTGAAATGCAATACTGCTTATTACTGGGCCACCTACCTCAAGTAATAAGACTTGGTGTTAAAGCGGGGCTCCTGGAGTGATCCTTTACTCTCCCACATGATAAGGGCGTGATACAAGTCCTTCTGGTGAAAGACGAAAGAAGGAAGGAGGAGACGAAGACCTGTAGGGCTAAGGCAGCAGCGAAGGCCAGGTTCTGATCGTGCAGCGCGCGCACCAAGCAAGCCAGGCTCGGGCCCAGCGCCGCTCCGTGCTGTTCAATCCACTCGCAGAGCTCGCCCAGCAACAAGATACAAGTCTTCCGCACAGCTAGATGACTGTTCTCCGGCATTGATAAAATAGCTTCTACTACTTTTGGAACATACTCTTGTTCTTCGCTGTAAAGCAATACATTAAATTAGTATTTAAAAGAGTAGGATTTAGTAAAACATATTGGTACAACACTTTTTTGATTTAACACATCTCTAACCTAGTTATTTTAGTTAATCAAATTATTTAGTTATTTAGCATTATTATGTCTAAATGGTTAAGAAAAATCAGAAAATCACTTATATAATATAGAATTTTCTTCAATATTGTCACTTTTTCATTTAAACAAGTAAACAAGAGCTGTTTGCAACACTTTTTTCATTTGTTCACTCTGGGATTTATTTAAGGCAATTGATATATTAACCAGAAATATGTTGTATATTCATAAAAACTTAAACACTAGAAACCAAAATAAATTTGCTGTTCCAATCTTTACACTTCACAAGTGAGGTCACTCTTTGATGGGGAAACATATACATTTATAACAAAGACCTGCCAAATAAAACTGAACTGTCTTTACTCAAATTTAAAGTATATGTTAAACAAAACTAAATGAAAAAAGGCTTCTTTAAGGTTCAGGAACATTTTGATAAGAATGTGTTTTGACCAATTGAAATAATATTTTAAAAATGGCATTTACATATATTTTATTGTTTTATTGATTGCCATAAAACCATATAATTTAATTATACATTATTGTATTATTTTACCACAGTTATTTCATTTATTTTTATATTAAAAGTTTTTTTTACTGTATGTTTTAACATTTTTCAAACAATTCTCAATGTGAAAAGGTGTGACAAATCTTGCTGAGTTTCTTGCCTGTTCTTCTCAGGGCAAGACTCCTAGTAGATTGCATTTAAGTTCACATAATAATTATACTTGGTATTTAGTTGGTAAATTGATTCTAATACAATACTTACGGCAAGATATTTTTGGCAACAGCCTGCATCACAAACAGAGCAGCTTCAGTCTGTTCCCATGACATGTCTGCCTGGAGTGTGGCAAACATTTGTTTAAAAACAGAGCTTGAGCCAACAATAAATACTACATCCTTTATCACCCCCATCACTTTAACGCGGAATTCCTATAATGAAATTATAATTATTAATAAGTAGTTCAGTTTATAATTTTAGAATGCAACATTTCTATAAAAACTGCACCTAAAAGCCAAAAGAAGTAACAAAAGGTAGGTTATAATCATATTACTAATATTTCTAAATGAATTTTTCAGAAGTTAATCAAACTATTATTCTTATTTATTTTACTCATACTTGCAGAAAATAAAATAGGTAAAATTAGGGCTGACTTTTCAAACCTCCAGAGAATGGCTTGGATAAGATCACAGTTACATATCAAATATATCTGTTAATACAATAGAAATACTGTTTACATGACAGTGAGGCATTATCCAAATGAGATTGCAAAAAGGAGAGTTAAGTTATTATTATATTGTTTAATCAATATTGATTTCAACAACTTTTTGAAATAGATTATACTCACAAAAAAATCATCCCCCTCATCAGGTAATCTAGCTTGATCTGGTTCACACTGACAATGTCTGGCCAACGCCTCGATGAGGCGCTCAACATGTGGTTTGAATATGTCTGTCAGTGGCTGATAATCTCGCTGATATACTTCATCAGAAAGTTTATACCACAGGTTGAATGTTATTTCTGCTACCTGTGAATTGATAATAAAAAAATTATGTACTAAGTGCTATAGCTAAGTTATCTTCAACTGTGTTTTAGTATTTAAAAACTAATAGTGAATGAAATTAACAAATTAATTATTGGTGTTGAAATATAATATTAAAAGACAATTATATTTTAATTTTACCTCATAATCATGGTGTCCAACACAAACTAATGCTAACTCCAAAGACCTTGCAGCAAAATGAGTGTTGCCATTGGCTGCTGCATTCACTACTTTCTTTAAAAATGTTTCTCCCAGCTCTGTGAACACTCTAGCATAATTTGCAGCCTTTTCTTCTTCCTCATGTGCTACAGCCATATGATAACTTTCCTCTAATGCAGCAACACTTTGAAATAGCAGCCTTTCAACCTCTTCATACTCTACATTATCTTCCAAACAATGCAATAATGCACATATACAATCACATGCAGCATCATGTAACATGTTTATTGAATTATGATCCCTTAAAACTTGTAAACTAAGCCCAATTACTGCATTTTGAGGTATTTCTTGTATGTTGATAGCTTTCACTTGTATCCATGATGTTAAACATTTTACTATTTTCAATGCTATATGAGTATTTTGAGAATTTACAATACTTTCTTTTAAAAACAGGTTAACTGTGTGAGCATTTGATCTTAATTCTTGTTTAACATCTTCTCTTCTATTTTCACCAAGTTTCAAAGTTGAGTAGTCTATTTCTTGAGGTAAAACAGTTAAAATTTCTAAGAGGGCGTAGTCATTTTTGTTGGAAAATGATTTAATTATATCAGAAATGCAATTTTGCCAAGAAGGCATTTGTAATGCTAAATCAGCTAATGCTAGACTGAGTTGGGTCAAGATAGCGGAGCTTGTGTCTGGCGAGGTTCCCTCCAGATGAGCTACTAGCGAGTCTCGTAATGAGATCAGTGATTCAGAGGGTAATTCTGACAGATTATGTTGAACTTTTGATCTCATTGTTTGAGCAGCAAAGTAGCACGAATGTATATCTTTTTTTTGTTGCAACAGATCATCAGCTATTTTCCATGAATGTATCTGAAAAAAATTGTATGGTATTAAATCAACTTTTGTGCTCATGACATGTTATAGTGAAGAAAACATAAAGAAATCAATTGAAGTGGAGAAAGTATTAAAACCAATAATAACTCACCGATTTTTGCACACTTGCAAGCCACATTGAAGCCTTTTCTTTTTCACTTCCATTGGGGTTATCGTACAAGGCGCTTATAGCCTGGTAAACGGTGTCTATTGCAGGGACTTCTTCCATGTTGATTTCAGTGAATACAGAAAATATATTAACGATCAACGTACACTCCTCGATAGTATTGCACTTTCATATCTAAATTAATAATCTTGATTATAAAATTAAACAACCGCAAAGTGATGCTTGACGAATGAGATTTTGACAACCCCATTCATTAATCTGTGCCTTTTTGTTTTTTTTTATTATTTCTTCCAATTATAGGGAAGGCAAAAGTTACCCATATAGTAATATATTCATTGAATATTTCTTTATTTCTGACTCCGGGATATCGATAGTTTTTGGCATGAAACTACACCAATTTCAAAACATAAATTTCATTACAGCAATATATATGAAATAAAATATATAACATCGAAACGTTCCCGTCACGCGCCAAAACTCATTTTATTTTTTATTCTCGCTATTACAGGAAAGACAAAGAAAACAGAGTCCATATAGCCGTTTTTAATTCTTTATTTCTGGCTCTGGGATACCAATGTAAAGTATCTCCTAAACTAATAGACATTCCGGCTAATAGCAGTTAAAGTAGATAACGTCGTTAAACAATACAATGTATTAACATTGTATTGTTTGATTACGTAATTGTGGATTTCGGGTATAATTGGCTTCCATCTTTGGCCTCAGGATGAGATAAAGGCCAAGAGTTACCCTTTAGATTAAAAAAGTTTTTTATTTTGTCGATACCTGTGTATTGCTTCAAACTTTTCCATCCAATTAAAAACTCGATCAATCATAAGACAAGGCTGTATGGCTATTAGCTTTCTTGCTATCCCTTAAAAAAACTGAATTTGTCAATGTCAATCAATTGAACTGACTTCAATGTCCTTGTCCTTGTCCTTCCAAGAAATAAATTTGTATTGTTGAGTGAGAGGATCGATAAGAGGTGGAGTTGACAAAGAATTAAAATACAGTAATCAACTACAAATGTTGTTGCCGTGTCGGTCAACTGTGCGCGGTATATCGGCATTCATTAATCTAGCAAGCTGCCGTTCAATACACATAACTCCGTTAGCAATGGCGCCCGTCAAGGTATGTTATACCAAAATTCTGTTTGTTTTTGCAAATTACATAATTAGAGTTCTACAAATGAAATAATTACAGGTTGGAGATCAGATTCCATCAGCAGATTTGTTTGAAGATTCACCAGCGAATAAAGTTAATGTTTGTGATTTAACTGCTGGTAAAAAAGTTGTTCTTTTTGGTGTGCCCGGCGCCTTTACTCCAGGCTGCTCTAAGACTCATTTGCCGGGTTATGTCCAAAATGCAGACAAAATGAAGGCTGAAGGCATCGCTGAGATTGTTTGCGTGTCTGTTAATGACCCTTACGTCATGTCGGCTTGGGGAACTCAGCATAATACTAAAGGAAAGGTAGGTTTCAATTATTTCTCAAAATTTTTATAACATAGGAAAATTTAAATACATGGTGAGGTTTAGTTAGGTTACTGATATTGAATAATTTAAGGAAACATTAACTATGATGTGTATGTTAAGTAAAAGATGTTCATTAAGTAATTAATATTTTATCAGCATTGACCAAAATGGACCTACAGCACAGTCATGAGTGTATGCTACTTGACCTTCAACCTATTGAAAGTTAAATTATGCAAATAACTTTACACATGTGATTGGTTGACTTATTTATTTTAACGTCTGTGTGATATGTAACTAGTTATGATAAGATAACTTTGTTTTTCCAATCATTCTTATTTTTTAACAGTTAAAAAAAATAGTACAGTGATATGAATAGCTGTTAATTTTATTTATTATATATGTCATTGTGTAAATAACGGATGATTTCTGATTCTGGTCATTTAATTTTTTATTTAAATGGCTTATTTGTTCTTTTTGAAGTTTATCTGACTTCTATTAATTATACTTAGGAATGTGGTGGCTTCTAGACTTTTAATTTTTTTATTGGCTTTTTGATTGTTTATTTGCAATACAGATCTGTGTACTAGTAGAAACAATAATATTATGTTTTGTATAAATAATTTCTAACAAAATATAGTATAATAATATATTTTTTATCATATGACAGCACCAGTGGGCTGGTAAGAGACAAAAGGTTAAAATATTGATATTTTCTTACTAAGTTGCTTAAAATAAAAACATTGAGTGGTGATATAGAATTAAAGATTGTTTGTGATAGTAGATTTTTAGATGCTGATTGTTAAATTATTACTAGATTTTCTAATTGGTGTGATTTATATAATTTAAAACTTAAGTCTGTATTTATTAAAAAACAACATACAGTGACATGAAAGACTATAAATCTATAACCCAAGTAGTTATCCACAATTCTTTCATTATGTAGCATAACTGTTCTCGGTGTTAATATTACCTATCCTCATGATGTATCTAGGTATACCATGTTATGCCAAATTTTATAATCTGCCTGTGACATAATAATGTGTTTGTATAACATTTTAATTTTTATTCCAGGTTCGTATGCTATCTGACCCAAATGGTGTGTTTATCAAAGCACTGGATCTTGGTACAAACCTGCCTCCTCTTGGAGGATTCAGATCCAAACGTTTCTCAATGGTCATCAATGACAGCAAAATTGTGGAATTAAATGTGGAACCTGATGGTACTGGACTTTCTTGCTCACTTGCTGACAAACTCAAAATTAAAAAATGAATTTATAGATTAGACATATACCACAATGGTTAGTTATTAAGAACTTCCTCGCATGTGATTGATGTTCAGCTTTACACTGCTGTTTCATAGACTGTTGAAGCACTCCTTTGTGATAAGACGAAAACTCATCAATTACTAATAAAAGTTTGTGATTGTAAATAAATGTTTGATTTTGCACCGACACACTGTCAATGCATTCCAATCCTGATGATACCTACTATTTTCTATGACTTATTAATGTTCTCAACTCATATTTATATCTATATATTTGTTTTTACTCGTATTTTTATACTTATATTTATATAATTATTTGGTTAACTTTGGTTTATTTTATTAAAATACGCGGAATTGCGCTTTATTAATATAAACATTTTATTGAGCATTTCATTGTAGAGATAAGCGTGAATTTCACAGACCTAGTAGAGATGGTACAAATTTACTCTTACTATGAGATTAAAGTTTTAATGCGCTTCTACTCTGCTAGCATCTGATAGAGTACTGGAGATATTAACATTAATTTTGGCGCGTGGCATTGATCAGCCGGCCCGCCGTTGTAATGAATCCGGTACCGCCTCAATGAGATTTGCCGTTCAATAACTAAAGAAAGAGTTGCAATGACCGAATAGGCAAATCTTATGAGTTATACATTTTTTACAGGATCATTTTAATTCATCAGATTTATCATTGATATACTGCTATTATCTCCTGCAAAATTTGCAGTGCACTTTTTCAGCGAATCACCTACTTCTTACTTCGTATTTGTCTTGCGTGTAACGGAATGGAGCGGAAACGTCAATATCATGTCGACCAAAACAAACCTCTGGCTATCCTTGTTTATTTTTGTAAAAGTAAAATTATCAGAATAATGTTATGAATATAGACAATATGGATAATAAAATAAATTATTTTGGGACTACTTTAGTTTTGTGTATAGTTTTATATTTGGGACGAGTGGTTGTGACTGAGATTTTTGAAGACGAATCAGCGCTGGTTGATGAGTGGCTGGATCAGAATGATCTTGGAGATTATAAGAAGCTTTTCCGGGAATATGGTAAGTTTTTCATAATGTTATACTTAGTAAAGTTAGTGAAGTAAAAAATAGCATAAAGACAATAACAAATCAAAATTGTTTACTTGGGTAAACACGTATCGAAATTCTCTTAGCTTTATGTAATGTAAAATAACTAGGATCATCTAGGATTTTTGTATTACTTATGACAAGACCCCTGCACGCGTAGCACAAGACACTCGAGAACCGTTTTGTCTACACCGTCATGTCATTTCTCTCGAGTTAAAACTTCACTCCCATACAAGGATCTGAGAAAAGTGACGTTTCAGTGTAGACAAAATCTTCTCGAGTTCCTTGTGCTACGCATGCTGATAGATTACGAATAGATGGCTTAGATTGTTGTTCAATAAGTGTATAATATGTGTGAAAAAATATTTTGACTTTTATATGAGTAAGAGATAAAGTTGAATGTGTATATAGTATTGATGATAATTTAATTTTTTAACTAGTTATTAGCTATTTAGCTAATGATTAAAATATTGTATCATTATCATGAAATTAATTTTCATATCGTCATTGAATAAATTTTATACAATTTCTATTATAGAACCAATCTATTTTCACTTTAATAAAAAGAGTATATTTTACTTTGACCACTGCGAAAGTTTTTTTAGGTATATTTCAGACAATTGGCTTCTGATTGTTTTAGTGACTCTTAATATGGTTTTTGTATATTATTAAAGTTGGTTTTTAGTTACATTGCATCAAACTTTTAGTTGTATTACATTATGTTATTGAGATACAGCAAAATAATCTACAGTAATGGCGGTAAAGATAATTGAATATAGAACTAAAATATTATTGCTTTTTACAATGACTATTGTTAAAAATAGTTAAACTATTTGTTTACTTTACTTTTCTATTATTTTCTTTTATAATAGGTATTTTAACATTAAACTGTTACCTTAACCACTTTGCTATGCTCAATATTTCAACATTTTGTGCCTGGATTGTGTAAATGAATAGTGTGTATATGTAGATGAGATCTTGGAAATGGTCACTTCATGTATTTGGCCATTTTATGAAATGTTTGTATTTCATAAAATAATAGATAGGATAGTAGGATAATAATTGATAGGTTTTTGTAATCTCTCATTGGTGTAGGCTGCTGATGATGCATAATGTTGCAGTGCCTCCCAAAGTAGGTTGTCTTGCTGCTGTGCAGGCTGGCGCAGACTCCAATGTAATGTCCTCTAACAATGGTTGGTAACTGTAGGTACCTATAGAAAAGCTAATTTAATATTATAAATCCTTAAAATTTTAGTAAGTCAAAAAATTAAATAAAAAGTAAAATCTTTACTTAAAATCTGCATTTAAAACAGGTACTGTGTGGGTGTGTGTGTTTATGTGAGTTTGTGTATGTGCACATTTTCATGTGTCTGTGTACATGTGATTGTAGTTATACTTACTTTTATTTGTAAGCTAGAAAAGTTTCTTGCTTATCATGTTGGTTTTTTCATAACTAATATTGAATAGAGAAAAAAAATTTTTGGGAATAAATTATGATGATTAATTCATTTCAATTCTTATATTTGTGTTCCTTAGTATTATAACATTTACATCTTATGAATATTACTGGCTCTGAACTTTATTGGGCACAGAAAATTTTAGGATAAACAGATTACATAAAGATTACAGATTATATAAAGGAGAAAATAGATTACTCCATATATTAATATCATTGAGCCCTGTGTTTAATTTTTATTATTTTCAAACATAATAATAATTAATTATTGTATATATACCATTATATTAATTTAAAATATAAATAGTGTATTTATATGACAGTAATTAATTTTAATTATGTCAGGAATATTAAATAACTAGATTTGCCAATATTATTTATTGTCAATTATTAAAAAAGTAGAATTACTATGTTAATAGGGGTATTATGACATCAGGTTATGTCAATAGTTCAACATTTAATATTGTAGTATATGTTTATCTCACCTTGCGCATACAGTCTTTAAAGAAGAAACTGTTTAAAGCAAAGACACAACTCCAATAAAAGTTATTTACTACAAAATAATAAACTAACTTAACCATCTATCTGACACAAGTGGCACACTTGACAAATTAATGTCACTTTCTTTTCTTTTTTATTCATTGTAGAGAACTCATTGGTCAATGCATGGCTACAATATTTTATCTGCTACATTAACAGCCAGAGCCAACAAGAATGTACACAGCTCAACAGAAGTAAACATAAAATAAATGAATTCAATTTCATAGCTTCTATATCTGTATCTAAAAAAGTACTTGTATATAATACAAATGATGCTAGTGGAATTGCAAAATAAATTGCTATTTAGGATGGATCAATTAGATTTGGGAACCTGCTAGAAATAAATGAATATATAATGTGTATAAATAGCGAAAATGTAAAGTTAATTAAATTCTATTATTATTCATATTTTTAAATATTTGCTTAATAATATTTAAAATAATGTTATAAATATTAACAAAAAGATCTTTGATTTGTTATTATAAAGACTAGTTTGAGTCCACATCTAAATTTACTATTTATTTTTAAACAGCTAAGCTTAAGAATCAGAAATGTTTTTTAAAATACAACTTGGTGCAGTACTGATTCCCGCGATTCTCGTGATTAAGGTCCCGAGCTCCGTCCTATGACGTTACCGTCTCCACTCGCCTACCTCCCCATTCCACGGATCGTCGCGGTGGGTGATGGGGAGCTCTAGTCGCGCCGCAGCCTCCGCGTCGTGCGCACGTCTCCTGATCAATGCATATCTTAGCACATCACTAAACATGATCGCTTTAATAATCTTTGTGATAAAATACTAATTAAATTGGCCGGGTTCATCTGTCACATTAAAGATTTTCTACATATTACAGTTTATATACTACATTCGGCAATCTAAATAAGTATTATTTGTACTCGATGTAAATACGGTAATAAAAACGGTTTCATGTGTTGAATCTTGTTTTAAGAAGGTTTTAATGTATCTCGGTATTCCAATACATAAATTAGACATTAGTTTTGGTCCCGGGATGTGGCAGTTCGAGGATTCAGAGATCTACACGATCGGGATGGTACACCCGTCGCCCAGTCGCAACTCCGGCCTGTCAATGTTGTCGAGTGTATCGCAGTTCTCAGGTATATTTTGTAGTTATATTCTTCATATAAAAACAGTGGGCTCTACAGTTGTATAAACTACATATCACTGTAAGATCGGGAAAGATTGTTGTAAAGTTTTTTAAATATTTTTAATTTAATAAATTAAGCTGAGCTGCATTAATGAATGCCCTATTAATGTTATTGACTGAAAATCTTTTGAGTATACAATGTTGTTCATTGCGAAATACTTTTGGTAAAAATGGTGCATGATTATGAAATTTTGCGTAAGTGCAGAGAAAGCGGAGAAAGGTGTAAAGAAAGTCCAGTACCATCTAATGTGGTTGTGCAACTAACGTAAGGACAATTGAAACGGCAATTTCATAATTAATTTTTAATGCCCATTAATATTTATTAGGTCTATAACTCTCAATTTGTCAAACTGACTTTGACGAGTTTCGATATTCAGACAAATTTTCGGATGACAATTATTGTTAATTCCTGAAGTCGGATATTTGATTGTATCTGCCTCCAGAGTAGAATTTTAAGTACTATTTGGCCGTCAAACGTAACCTCTACAGTTTATGTTAAGCTGTTCTTTAGTCTCACTTAAACATACGCTTAAATATAATCACTACGCTTATCTGCCACGAACCCCATCTATCTAGTAATCCGAAGAGGTGGAATGGCTGAAATGGCCGTTGTGTACAGCCTTTCAGTCAGACAGTTTTCTTTACTAAAGATACCAATTTTGATGTTTTTAGGTTTTCCCCTAAAACATTATTTTTAGACCACCCCCAGGATCAAGACGTCCAGGCGTTTTTTAGTCCTAGGGAGTCTAACAAACAGCTATACATTTTTATATATAAGATCTTCTTAACCTTAAGCGAGTTGCGTTTTTATTTTTGTTATAAAATTTCACTTGATGCACCCTCACAAATTATGTCGGACCAACATTCGCCACATTATCTGTGATTTGAAAATCGGGCTCCCATCAAATGTTATTGCGCTGTATTACTAGAACTTTTCATACTCGATGTAACTAGCCTTTACACGTCCCACAGCTAGGCACAGGCTTTCGTACATGATGGGTTTGGGTCATAACACCACCGCGCTGACCCAATGCGGCTTTTATGGTGAAAGCGGTTGCCATATCAATAGGGACCAACGTAACAGGAGGAGCTCGGGATGACATATTTTGATTAACCCATCCATCGATCAACCATGGCGAAAGATGCTTTCTTTTCGTTATCGAAACAAGAGCGTTCGAACCACTACCCTAACGAGCTCGTCCGAGTTTTAACTTCTTTCTTGTAATTAAAATTTTGAGGAGGAGTGATTGTGCAGATTCCCCTTCCTGTGTTAATATATTGATTTTGAATCAACTGCTTCTGTAGTCTAGTGGTTGAAGCCATCTACCACATATTTTGAGATCCGGAGTTTGATTCCCGGTGGGGGCAGGAATTTTTTGGTCGGGTTGGTTGGTTGTAGGACAAAAGAGTAAAGTGAATATGGGACAAAAAAAGCATTGCTTTTTTTATTAACGTAACACATCTAGTTATTTACTCCATGTAGCACAAAGTAAAGAATAAATCCATATTTCCTGACCATTTTTAAACTACAAGTACACTCACATGTATATATAACGTATATAATGTGTAGTAATAGTGCTTATGACAATAAAAATTAATTTAATTTTGTTTATGTTAATAAATAAAAATTCAATTGGTCCAAGCATTCTTATCATCTAAATATTCCTGAGCCTTATAATAACCTTTTTTCATTAAAATTTGTTTAACATAGACTTTACATTTGTGTAAAGCTAAGTTCCCTTTGGCGGGTCTGTTATAAATGTGTATACATTTCCCCATCAAAGAGTGACCTGTTTTGTGAATTCTAAAGTTTGGAACAGCAAGTTTGTTTGTATTCTTAGTGTTAAAGCTATGGCGATGTAATAATACTCAAGAGCTTTTGTAATTTAGAATATAACAATTTAATGGGCTCGATGTTCCAGGAGTATACCGTGGCTTAAGTTTAAGTTCTTCTAATTAAAGTTGTTTTAATTATATGTTATTTTAGTTAGTTGTTTTATTTTGTTTTAGCAATATAATAGTATATTGCTCTAAAGTGACATCTAGTGTGCATTTAGAGAATTACACTAGGAACCTACCTAAGTCTACCGCCATAACGGTACTCTTAACAGACTTGTGTGCTCCGGCATTAGGAAGTAAGATAGCCATCTGTTGTTTGTTTGTAGAATTCGGATGTAGCTCACTTCTATATTCGACCTTATCATCAAGTGAGATAAAGGCCAAGAGTTAAAAATATTAATACGTACAGTCTAAAAGTATACATATAAGTTTATAGTCTAAAATTAAGCAAAATTTCGAACTTTAAAACCCAACTAGGGACTTAACAAATCAGTCGGGTGGATGGAGAAGCAATTATAACATTATTAACTTTGCAATAGCTCTCTTTGCATTCATTCAGATTCATTCTATCAGATAGGATCATAAAATCTCGCTTAGAAGTCTACTAAACAAAATTTCTGTGGTTTTTATAATATTTTAATAAAATTACAATTTAAATTTTCTTATGTAATTTAGTGGCAGAGGACCGGAACTCCTAATTGATAATGAAAGTTGTAGTTGCAATTAGTAAGGGCATTCTAATATTATCTAAATAATGTTGGATTTTTTGTTGGTATTCACATTTTTAGCCAAATAAAGAGAAAAAGGGATAGGATGTTTGTCTGACTAACACTGCTATTTGTGGTTATTTTTTCATCGGGTACTGTAGACTATTATCAATGTGTATCGTGTTATGTAGATAGATAAAGTCTTTATTTCAATTTCTACATCACACACAATCCATCACAGTACATAGGTTAAAAGACAAACATTTTATAATAAAGGTATCAAAGACCTTTGTGTGCGCTGCAGAAGTGCAAAAGGGTCGCAACTCAGTGACTAATTTTGTTCACGTCGGGATGTGAACAAAGCACTGATATTCTGCTACAACCCGAGGGCGAGGCTATGTGAATATGAAAACTAGGATGCGTGTCATATTGTGTGTCATTCACACTTGCATAGTATTACATAAAACAGAAATTGCCCTGCTGCAAGTGTAAACACGAGTTACAGCTTCAAATGTTGCGAGTGCAACCAGAGTCAAATGGTCCATCTGCAATAGGAGCCTGGAGCTGGGCCAAGCGCGAGGCCGGCATGGACTATGATCGCTTTCACTGCTGGCGATATTGAATTTTTTCATGACCTTTGTGTATATTATTCTAACTTTGTTGCTACGCTAATTGAAAATTAATATCGTCAAAGAAATCTTTACAATCGCAGGAATCGTTAGCGGAAAAATTCATCGTGTAGTTTAATTGAAATTTAGTCCATTTCGTAACTTTTCAGATGTTTCCTTACAAGTAGGTATATAACTAAGTTAATTAAGTTGAAATTTCTATTAATTGCATCCCTTTGATTGCGTGGTAAGCAATTTAGGTAAACTTGGAAGGTTTTCAAAGCATTTTTACCTAACATTAAATCAAGTTTCATTCGTGGAATATTTTTCTTTTAGATTAAATTAGAAACTAAATAAAAATAAAATAAAAGACTATATATTGTTGTAAAACCATCATTATCAACAGTTCACATACATCCCCACCGAGGGCCTTGAGCTTACCCTAAGTTAGAGCGATTAGGCCTTTTTTTTTTTTTTTTTTGTGACGCTGAGGAGAAGCTCTACCAGCCGATCCCCTAACCTCCGGGGAGGAGGAAGAGGGGGGTGTGTGGGGCTCTCACCCACTAAACTCCTCAGCGACGCACCTACCTAGCCGCCTTCCATCGACAACACGGGATGGCCCGAAGACATTTCGCCGTAGTATCGATGGAGCGGCCCGACCGTAGTTTGGTCCCATCTCGGATCACTTTGCGGGGGATAAAAAGGAAGGGCCTATAAAAAAAAACAAGGACCCCCCTCCCCGCAAACCATCCGGTGTTTAAAGTCGACGCACCGTGCGTAGGTACGCCGACTGGGCTGTGCAGTTCAGGTAACGGCCCCCAGCCGTGCCCAAAGCCCAACAGGTGTTACGGCGGCATAAGACGCCCAAAGGCCGTCCTACGTCGCCCCGTCCTACGGCAACGGATACCAGAGATGGCGGCCGCTTCCCGCACTCTCTCCGCATCCTCCTTCGCCCCCATCACGGCCTCACAGAAGGTGTGAAACGCCTGCCATGACCTGTCGCTCTCAACCATCCTAGTGATGACGGTTGAGAGGGAGAGGTCGTCCCCCACAGCAGCAGAAAGTGCCCGTCGCTCCTCCACCCATGCCGGGCACTCCGCAAGCGTATGCTGTGCTCCCTCATCAGGGCAGCCGTCACAGTGGTGGCAGGTGGCAGTTGGTTCCCTTCCAGCGATTCGACATAGGTATCCTCCAAAACATCCATGTCCCGTGAGGACCTGTGTCATGTGGAACGTCAGGACACCGTGCTGCCTCTCCACCCACTGCTTAAGGATCGGACTGACCGCCCCAACCGTGCGTGCGCCCACGCTCGTGCGTGTGAGCCTCCGCGCCCACACCTCTATCGCTGCATCCCGTAGCCCTTCGCGTCGGTCTTCCACCACATGTGGCGCCGGATCCTGTCCCCTGGAACGTGCCTCCTCGCGCCAATAGTACACTGATGCGAGGACCCCCGCCTCCAGGTCCCAGGGGATAGAACCCGCTAGCACTGCCGCTGCATCGCCAGAGACCGTCCGGTACCCCCGTATGACCCTCGTAGCCATCGCTCTCTGCGGTTTTCGCAGGAGAGCAATTTCCCGGCCGTTAAGGGTCTCCGCCCAGACAGGGGCGCCATACAAAGCCATGGACCGAACGATGCCTGAGTAAAGCATCCGGCACGCTGTTTCAGGCCCACCCACATTGGGCAGCAACCACCCAAGAGCTGCAGACGCCTTCAACAGCCTGGGGACCAGCAGTTCAAGATGGGCGCGGAAATTCCAGCGCCCATCTATTTGGAGCCCCAAGTATCGGAATGATCTCCTCAGGTCGATCCGCACTCCTCCAACCACAATTCCAGCTCCACTAGGCGGGGATCTGCGGGGTCCGTGAAAACAGATTGCCTCCGACTTCTCGAGGGCAACCCGTAGTCCCAGACGCCTTATGTGTACCACCACTTGTGCTACTCCAGCTGTCGCCAACACCGACGCATCCCTATATGTCTTGCCTCTAGCAAGCACCAGCGTGTCATCAGCATAGCACACCAAGCTGATCCCTGGGATGTTTGAACTCCTCAACACGGAGTCGTAGCCGATGTTCCACAGAAGCGGCCCTAAGACCGACCCCTGTGGAACACCACATGCGACCTTTGTCCTCTTTAAGCCCTCGCTGGATTGGTATACAATATATCTACGAGCGAGGTACTCGGATATGATTCGACGGAGATAGAGGGGTACTTGATGAAATTCCAGCGCTCCCTTAATGCACTCCCAAGGGAGGGTGTTAAAGGCGTTGGCGATGTCTAAAGACACCGCCAAGACGACCTCTCCCCTGGTTACCGCCTCCTCCGTTTCTGCCTTCACTCGTAATATCGCCCCCAAAGTGGACCTCATCCGCCGGAACCCGTACTGCTGTTCTGAAAGATCCGGGCCAACCTCCTCTAGATGTCTTCTGAGGCGGACAGCAATCACCCGCTCCAGGAGTTTTCCTGCCTCATCCAGTAGGACAATTGGGCGGTACGCCGATGGCGATTCCAGCGGACGTCCCTCCTTGCGAAGCAAAACCAAGCGGCCCACTTTCCACCGTTCCGGGAACTTGCCCTGCTGCAAACAGGCCGTAAAAAGTCGGCGCATGCGTTCTTCCAGCGGGCCCAACGCTAGTGCCCACACCTTGCCATGGACACCGTCCGGGCCGGGGGCGGTGTTCTTCGCTTTCATGCGAAGCACCGCTGCTCCTAGCTCTCCCTCGGTGACTTCCGGTACCTCGTCAGCCCTCGGCACAGCCGGCTCTACTGACGGGTACTGCAAGTAGGGCTGCCCCTGCTCCGCCCTTGGTGGGAAAAGGGTAGTCACTATGTTCCCCAAGACGTGGGGTTCAAGGGTCTCCGTGAGTGGGGGGGCCCATGCCCGTAATTTGCCACGTACTCCACGATATGGCCAGCCCCACGGGTCCCTGTTCAGGGTCGCCAGTTGTTCCTGCCTAGCTCGGGTCTTCGCCTCCGCGATCTTCACCTTGAAGGCTTTCCGTGCTGCGGTGTAGGCGTTGTGAAAATCCGCCTCTCTGGCAGGGTCCCTTAACCTCCGCCTCCGGCTGCGGGTGTACTGGCGACGAGCTGCAGTACACGCCTGACGCAACAGTGTCAGCTCGGCCGACCACCAATACACTTGCCTTCTGTGGGCATACGCCTTGGCCCGGGGCATAGACGCGTCACACACCTGCGACATAGCCCTTCGGAACCAAGCTGCCTCTCTATCCACTTCCACTTCGGCAGGCATCGGGAGCCATGACTTTACCTGCACCGCTTCTCGGAGCATGTCCGCGTCCAATTGTTTCAGGGCCCATCTGGGACCAACCTCTCTCCGGGTCGCCCGGCTTGAGCTCTCCGGCGTCATTGAGGAGGGGGTGACATTGAACCGAATGTACCGGTGATCGGAAAGTGTCTCCTCCCCCTCGAGAACTGCCCAGTCCTGTATACAGCGTATGAGAGTCGGGCATGCAAAGGTAACATCCACAATGGAATTGCCTTGCGGCCTTACGCACGTATCTACCGAGCCTCTATTAACAACCACGAGTCCCACTGCTACAGCCCAACGGTCTAGCACTCGACCACGCACATTGGCAGCCGGAGAACCCCACGATGGGGAGTGAGCATTAAAGTCTCCAGCAACGAGCGCCGGGAGTGGCAAACGTCGGCCGATTAGCGCCCCTACTGCGTCCAACAGCCCCTCAAAGTTGGACCGGTTCCAACTGGGGGGACAAGAGCGATTAGGCCTTAGTCAACCACGCTGGCAAGTGCGGGTTGGTCGACTTTACGCCTAAGAATGTCGTCACAGTTGAGTGCAGGTTTTCTCACGATGTTTTTCTTTCTATCTATCTCTATTCATTTCAGTTTTTATTTTGTATGTAAAACTTAAAGTTAATCAACTTTTTTCAATTGAAATTTTTGAAATTCATAACGATATATGAGGGTGTAGCGTGGAGAATTAATTTCACATAGCAACCAGACGCGACGCGACACGAAAGCGAACTTGGGCGAACTTGAAAGGTTTGTCTTTGGCACATCCCGCATATATGCAGCGCTGCAGCATGACGGAGTTTTAACAGGACCTGCATATTTTATATGTCAGTTCAAGCTGTACGCTTAAGTAATACTCTATTCAATAGTTGTATAGTATACTGGTCGCTTTCATTGCAAGAATACTCGCATTCAGAACAAACAGAAGAAAAAACCAATTTTGTCCCTTCTTTGTTATAACAAAGCGTGCATAGCATTTGGACACATAATGTGTACAAGCGTTTTTAATACGAAACATGGGAGGGAAATGACTCTACTCTGCCTAATGATAAGAGTGGGTTTTTAAGGCATTTTTAAAGTCAAGGTCAAAGTATTATTTGGTTTCGTTCGCTTATTGACCGTCAAATTGAACCCATCTGTTCATAAATCTATGGGGTTTCTTGTTCTATTGCAAAAAGAGCTATGTTAACAAAGATTTGCTTCCACTTTGGAGCCCGATAAGGTGCCTTTTCGTGTGTTTTAAGGAACCTGTCGTTTCTCGCAGTATGTTCTGGTAAATTTTAGTGGAAGAGCGATAAAGAACAGATTCTTCCTCAACTCGTGATGTTTCTGATTTCTCACCACTAGAATTTGTACTAATGTAGGAAGCCAGCACTGGATCACTAAAAATCTCGTATACGGCCTGCTTAGCAATAGACCCTTTAATGTGGGATGTAATGTTAAAAAAAATATATTTGATTATTTACATTCTAGGGTTCAGTTTCTCATTCTAATCAGATTGTTACCAAATTGTCAAACACAGTAATAAAAAATAACTACCATAATAAAATAAAAATGTTTGTGTTTTTGTACCGTATGTGATGATTGCAGTTGCAGCCCTTCCTGTGCAGGCACCTGTAGCGGCCCGGTCGCGGGTCAGTGGCCCACTTCCGCGTAGGGTTGTCAATATTTCATCGGCGAAGTATTTTCGAAAATAAGAAAAAATAAACAAATATAGTATTTTTGCGTACTATATATTTCTCCAACATTATGAAGTCAAAGTCAAAGTCAAAGTCAAAAATAACTTTATTTAAATAGACTTATTTACTAAGCTCTTTTAATTCGTCACAACAGGGAATATGTATAAGAAAATAAATAAATAAAATTATAAAGGCAATACTCATAATTTTACTGGGTATCAACCGGGCATTTACTAATTGTCCCAGTTATAGTATTTCAATATGTACTAAATAAATTGTTAGTTTTAATTTTAAAATAATACTTATTTTAAAATTAAAAATAACACTAGTATGCATATTCCCAATCAACCCTACTACCGCTTCGACGAATTAGTAGCTGCAGAGAAGAAGCGGCGCAAGAAACTCTCAGCCTTTAGTATTTATAATGACATTTACAAATCAATTATGTCATTATGTATTAGTATTATAAACATATACATGTTTTGTTTTACAGTGCATTAGTGCTAGTACGCAGGTACAATACTATATATTATAGTATGGTTGGCAACCCTACTTCCGCGTCCTAATTCCGACCCCGCCCGAGCAACAAGTAACCTACGTACCCGTTATGTAACGCAACCAGGCCAATTACTTGACAATACTAACTATTCAAACTATAGTACAACTTATGAGCAATCATTTACTGGCTTAGCATTCGGAGAAACGTCTGTGATATATTAGCTTTCTTTTGCACGAGGTAAGATTGTTCAAAGCTCCTCAGTAACATCAAAATTGCAATCCCAAAAAACAAACGGATGTGTAAAATAAAATCTATTCTTTGCATTCCCTTTGCTTGTAATAATCACAGAAGCTTTCACACATAGCTTTTATGTCCGGTCGAGTAAATCATTTAACAATATACATATATAACAAGGTCAGAGAGACGATATCGCATGGATTTATTTCACTGCAGTGTAAGGCAGGTCACGAATTACATAACTGAAGTACTGCATTTAGTCTACTACTAGATAATTTCTACACGTGGAAGCTTATAATTAACCATTGTGTATATTTATACTGTGAACTAGGCTGTAAGCTTTTCTAATAAAATAAATAAATGTGTTTTAGGGAATTGTGTTTTTAATTGGCACATTACTTTTGTTTTACGTGGAATTACTTTGGCAGCAGAGGATAAGGAGGATAAGGAGTACTTTTCTACACCACGTAACTTTTCCATACGGAGTTCCAATAATAACTATATAACAATATTAAGAGCAGGAATTAATTTATTTACTAACAGACATACAGAATATTTTCTAATCTGTGTAACCTATTTACTAATCTGTGATTTGACATGATGATAAGAACGACAAGCAACAAACAAACCGAAGTTACTAAACTCATAAAAATTATCACAAAGAAGATCTGTTTACAATGATATTTAGATAAATATAAATAGCATTAATATCAACTTATCTTGACCAATATAAGTAACCGTTCGGGTTTTAAAAACCTACGGCACGAGCCTAACACAAAACGAAATCAAGCTTATACCAACTTTATGGTGAGATAATTAAGTCCATATTTCACATTTGGAGAACACTCAATTGCGCAGAAGGAACAATAGAAGTAACATGCTGCAGATTGTTGAAATTAAGTAACATGAGGAGTCTCAATGCTATCAATGCAAATACAAACATATATATACAAATATATATATACAAATATATATATATACAAACCTAGTAAAAGACTGCGTGGAAAACTAAACATATTGGGGCTCTGGAACAGGACTACTCTGAGTTCCTGGTTACTCTGGCGTCATAGATAATGAAAAAGCCGATGAACTAGCTAGATCTAAGGCTCAGGGACAACCGAAAAGCCCTGAACCATGAGTTTGCTTTGAACCTTCTCAAAAGCAAACTCATACAAGAGTCCATAGAACAGTGGCTATTGACGCCTGGTTTGAAACACTCAAGGTCTTTTATATAAGCTACTGTGGCAAACGTACTGAAGAGCTGATAAATCTCAACAGGATCATGCAGATGGATACAAACTAAACAAAGATAATATAACAATATTCAAATATTTTTATATATTACCGGTCGAATTTAAACTAAAAATGACAGTTGTAATAGAGCAACTGAACAATAATGAACATAAAAGGGAAAGGAAGCCAAGGTACCCAACCCGAGCAGCTTTTTTTTACGAGGTGGAATCTATTTACGGACCTACCCGCCACTGGCTAAGCGACGGGCGTGTGTGGGGCTCACTCAGTACCTCAATAGAGCGGCACTGAGAATACCCACTAAAACTCCGCGGTAACTCCATTGCCCTTCACGGGGGTTACCAGCCTTCCTGCTCCAGCGTATTGTGAGAAGTTCACAGAAGTCCTACTGCGCACGGCCCGAGAAGTGATAGGCCAGAGTTCGCGTAAAGATGATGGAAAATACGAATGGTGGTCGCCGGAGCTAGATCAGATTCGCCGTAAAGTCAGTAGGGCTCGTCGTGACTGGCAGCGATCTCGTCGTGTGGGAGGAATAAGAGAAGAGCTACTCCATGACGCGGTACGCTCCATTCGATTGATCTACAAGGAGGCTATGAAGAAGGCAGAGCTAGATTTCTACCGCAAGATCGCAGAGTCAGGTAACGATGACCCCTGGGGGGCAGCATATCGTGCCGCGTGCGGGCGCTTTCGCGCGCCGCCTAACATACTCAATGGCTTGAAGCTGCTGGAGGGACACACGGCCGCTTCCAATGACACCATGTCGTCGCTGCTCACCTCGCTATATCCTGATGATAAACCGGAGACTGACACACCCTACCACCGAGACGTGCGTGTTGCTGCAGCGTTTGCCCCTTAGGGGACCGACGCGTTGGAACCTAGCAAACTATCGCTAGAGAACATTATCCGCGCACTACCGAATACCGCCGCCGGTGCTGATGGGATCACCGCCAGAATTGTCAAGTGGGCATGGAAGGCTGCGTCCGACGAGATGTGGCACATGTATCGGTCGTGCATCATCCAAGGGGTCTTCCCGGACATCTGGAAGACCGGAAAGCTGCTCGTGCTGCCGAAGGGCAATGGTAGACCTCTCTCAGATCCCAAGGCCTACAGGCCTATCACTTTACTGCCGATTTTAGGTAAGATACTGGAACGGGTCATAATCTCCGGCGCTCCCTGCTTGTATCGTCATATTTCAGAAGCTCAGCACGGCTTCACCCGTGGCCGCTCCACGGTCACGCCGCTTAAACGAATCAATTCCATCACAGAAAGCAGTGCAGCTTCTTACGTACAGCTGGTCTTTCTGGACATCTCTGGTGCATTCGATAACGCGTGGTGGCCAATGATTCTTGTCAAGGCCAAACAGGCTGGCATTCCACCTAACATTTATAGAATCTTGGTCAGTTACTTCACGAACCGACGGGTGGGTCTCTTTGTGGGGAACCAAACGTCGTGGAAAACCTGCACCATGGGCTGTCCACAGGGATCAGTATTGGGCCCGACACTTTGAAACCTCCTCCTTAATGACCTCCTGCTGCTACCGAGACAAGAGGGTGTACACGTGGTGGCATATGCCGACGACGTGACGATCGTTATCGAGGCTTCGTCGCGTGCCGATATTGAACGTAAGACCATGTCTATGTTGGGTCTCATATCCGATTGGGGTGACCGAAACCGACTCGGTTTCTCCCCAGGAAAGAGCCTAACAATGACCTATAAGGGTAAGTTTAAACGTCCGCCGATCATTAAGTTCAACGGAGTCTCGGTAGCGAGCGTCACTCAGGCGAAGGTGTTGGGTGTGACCCTGGATCATGCTAGGTCCTACGCGCCACATGCTAAGCTCATAGGCGAGAGCGCCTCCATGAGCTTTGGCAAGGTTTCGAGAGTTTCCGCGTCGAAGTGGGGGGTCAGGTATCAAGCCCTAAAGGTCCTGTTTTCAGGGACCTATGTGGCAGTTTTAACCTATGCTGCGGCAGTATGGTACCGACGCTCATCCTTTTATGTCGTGAAGAGAGCTTTACTCAGTACGCAAAGACCGGCGCTGATTCTACTAACGAAGGCTTACAGAACGTGCAGTACCGCGGCACTTCCTGTGCTAGCCGGAGTTCTCCCTGCCGATCTGGAAGTTGTTCGTGCAGGACGATTTTCGGAGGAGGCAGTCCAATTGGCCCCTAGGGAGCGTCGGAGGTTGCGGCGCACCATTAGAGAGGAAATCATTGCCATTTGGCAGGAGCGATGGGACGCGAGCGAGGATGGCCGTGAGCTGTACAGTTTCTTCCCCAACATTGCAAAGCGACTCTCTTACAATTGGGTGGAACCAGACTACGTTGTTTCGCAGATGCTCACGGGTCATGGTTGCTTCAGGCAGCGCCTTAACCGACTAGCGCTGTGCGAGACCGCACTGTGCCCCTGTGGAGAGGATGGAGTCAACGAGAGCCGAGACCATGCTCTATGGGAATGTGCACTGTATGCTGACGCCAGAGAAGTCATGCTGGAACGTTTACACAGAACAGAGCCTGGCCCGGTGTATCACCAGGACCTCATCAGTAGCCGTGATAACTGGGAAGCAATGCGCGAGTTTGCGCACTCCTGGCACACCATCAGACGATCATACGAATAGGAGGAATCAGGTAAAACACACAGAGCAGCCCGACGCGAAGTCACATATTGTGTCGTCACGCCCCAGAAGGGGGAGAGTTGGCAACAGAAGGGACGCATAAAGATAATTGTAGGGAGCACAGATCAGCGCCGAAGGGGAAAGAGCCCTATGCAAGTACCCTCGCGCTCTCCCGTGATTCGGTCCGTATGCCGCAAGGTAGGCAGGACCATGGGTTGGTGGAGGGAATGCCCTTCACGGGGGTAACCTGGGTTCTACGGAGCATTTCACCTGGTCAAACCCAACCCGAGCAGCTAAGATACCTAAACTTGTTGTTCCGAAGGTTAAAAATTATTACATTAGACGGGAGAGAAGACTGCTAACGTCTTCCCCAGAGTTTAATACAAAAAGTTACTTTATTAAGTAAATATCAACTAAAAAGTACTCTAAGAAAATATTATATGTGGCTGTGTGTTTTAGAACTCACTGGTCACTCATGGTTGAGCTACTGTGTGTTAGCGATAGTTAGATAAGAAAATATATTATAACTTGTAATCCTCTGGAGCCGCTGCCGACAAATTGTTATGCTGATCGGGAATGTTGAAATGTGTATGTATAATATACATTAAAATTTTACACAATTTTTTTTTACAAAATAACCAACATAATATATTATATTTTTTTTTTGGAAAAAAAATTGATATAGGAGATTCAGATATGAAAGGTAAAAAGAAAATACTTGAAAGAGAAATAGAAATAGATTTCGGCTTTTGGCACCATGTCAAAGCTTTGTGGGATTATATTTACTACGAGCAACGTCACAGTCTTAAACGCGACCCTCGTAAAGTTTTGTGTCTTTGTCTTCAATATATTCAGAATATCAATTGGTGTAATCAAACTGCTGTCTCACGATAAATACATTACTAGCGCTTTCCAAACTGTTGCTTTGCTACGTTATAAATGTTGAATATTTTAGTCTAATATTTATGTTCACTATTCGTTTGTATAAATTTCTGTTTTCCATGCCAATTGGGATCTAACGATTGCCCTCTAGAGTTTAGGTTTCACTTTAACCCCCACACATAAAACTAAACAAACACTACATAGGAATATAATATTTCGCGCTGCTCTGTGTATATTTAAATTTGAGAGAGAAATGATGAGTAGTGTTTGTTGTGATAACCCTAATAATGAGTAGTTCGTTGATAGTGTTGTAATTTTTTCAGGTCACCCTAGATGGGTTTTATACTTTTAAACAATACTAGAAACCGACTACAAAACATTTTTTTTTATTGAATAAAAGATCTAAGAATTGAAGCTCTGACTTAAAAAATACTTTTTAATAATGTACGTAAATTCTTAAATAAAATTATTATTCGTTTTTAGTGTTTTGAAGTCTTTTTTGTTGTATAAATCCATAACTGCATGTCATCAAAATATAATTATATCTATATATTTTATACAAACTAATAATATTGGATAAATATATTTACCTAAAGTTAGGATGGAAATAATATTTTTATTATATCCAAGCTAAGTTCGCGTGTCGTCGGGGTCGTCAGCTATTCGTGATTTTTATGTAGGTACCAACCTACAGTTTCATAAAGGCATCGCGTGACTCAAAAATAACGGGTTTGCATATTCGTAACACTTTAACTTCTTTGGCAAAAACAAAATGAAAATCGTCTAACCGACGTGCTTTCCAAAACTGTCATTTCCTCCACAGGTACTTCGGGTTACTTTTGGTAGTTGGCGTTGGTGGCCTTATATTCTATACGTGATACAAAGTTCATTAGGTTTACTAGCATAATATATTTAACCAAATTTTACTTTAATACCATCACTGATGCTGTAATAATAATACTGTGGGGTTAAAGGACTTCTAGGTTCCTAGCGTTTCTGTTCAGCCTTTGATCCCATACTAACTATTCCAATCTATACAAACATTTCACGGTACGGCACGGTCTCCCTGTTAAGATAACTGTTTTGATCCACCAAACTGCTTGCCACCAACTTGGGCCAGCGATGTGATCTTATGGCCCAACTTCTGATGTTATTCTCCCGTGGTTTTTTGTTTATTTTTCTTACTTGTTCTTGACATTTAATTGGACTGCATTTTTATTATTATTTTTTATAGACTGTAATAATCATAAATGTTATATTGTAACAGACGAATAAAGAAAGACGGTACTGTTTTAAAAACATGTTATTTATTTTGTGAGAAGTTACCTTGAAATATGAATATGACCCAAGGTGAAGGTCTCGCTGGGTATCTTAGCAACCCGTCCACAACACACCATCTCATTTATAATGAAGAAATTAACAAACAGAAATGTCGACTTATCACGGCACGTTTCAGCTAAATTTTCAAAAATATACAACACCCCCTTATTACTTAATGCAGTTTAATGTTAGACCTTTATTTTTTTACCCTTTTTCTTTTAAACCATTCAAATTAATGGCTGTTTGTGGGTCTCGCTAACACTCAAAATCCGCTTAATGGATTTGAAAATTGTTTTTATATCTGTACAAGATTTGAACCTTTAATTCAGTAATGTTGTAAATAACTGGGTATATACCAAAGGAAAACTTTTAAAATGTAATTTTTTTATTGGTAATTTACGTGCAACTAATCTGCTAATTCAAAACTGGCATTTCGTCACTGCTTCTTCGCAATACTTTTGATTGATGGCGTAGTTTGTTAATAGAGGCAGAAAACGCAGCACCAGGTTAAACTTAATGCCACTATTTAGAATAAGGTGGTATAACTTCCACAAACAAGGAGTCCCACGTTGGGTGTCAATATAATCTTTGTAGGTTTCCCAATTTTAAAAAGTAGCAATAGCTTCATGTGTGTAAGGCCTACAAACCACAGTCACTGATGAGACCTTGAGCACCTACAGGCTGTAAAACATTCTGGCATAGAAAGTTATGGACGCTCTAGTTTATTTTTAACAGCGTGCACGACTTTCTTGGCACCTTCGCCAACTAACAGCGGCTCAAGGTGTTTTTCTAGGCTGTAGACAAGCCAATGGATTAGTACCTTAGTTAGAAATGTGAAATATATAGAAGTACCTAAAATGCTTAAACCAACTAAGTTACTCTCAAAACGATTTAGCTAAGGATGTAACGGGGTTTTTGTTGGGATTGCTTACCCTATCCATTTATTATAGGACTTCTTTGTTCTTCCTCATTTGCTAATCAAGTTTATTTATATGATATAATTGATGTAATTAACATTATGGTAGGCATCTCGACGTTGTCTGGCTGCGGGTCGCCGGAACACCTGGACCACCTGCCGGAGCTGCCGGCAGCGGAGGAGCGGCGCCTGCGTCGAGCCGCGCACGTGCTGCAACAGCGGCTAGTGCTGCGTCAGTGGATGGCTACACATCGGCTGCAGCATGCCTACTCCAAGTATGTAAAGATGTTTATTTATTACCTTCGATTTAAGTACTGGCAAGAGATGTCTTACGATTTAATTCGTACAGTATGGACACGAAGAAAAACAATTGTAAAAACGTAGTTTACACAATAGAATTATATTACAATGAATTATTGTAATTAGTTTAGTCACGTGACGTGTCATGTGGCTTGGGGATAGGCTGAGAACGATTCGAATCGTGGGGTTTGTAACATGTTAAAGATAGTTAATTTGATCTTTTTGAGTCCTATCTAGGACACCAAAAACAAAATAACAATGATGTCGTCATTCTAATCTGACAAACAAGTCTTCCATACGTATATTATTTCGTGTTATTTTTCCCGAACCTGTATGATACGCTATTTGTTGTTCCGAATACATTTATGTTCAACAAATATAATAAGCGAGTGAAATATATTTCACGCTATTTTAGTATAATATACATTACGTTACTCCAGTAAATACTTATATGTGTATATAGATGAACATATGTGAAAAGTCAAGCCGTTATAAAGTTCAAAACATTTCAAATTGTTAATTTCGGCAAGGTATATAACACCCTCACATTTTGATCCGAACAAACAAATTTTATCGGTTCGCAAAAGGTCGCGTTCCTAAACTCAATTCCGACACGGGTCACAGAATATCTCTGTATGTAACTATAAATATCGTAGTTGAATAATGTAGTGTCGGTAAACGGAATTATGTATAAATTGAATCCTTTTTTTATGGCGTGTATTATTTTTAGAAAATACAAATAGGTATTGATCTTTCATATTGAAGTTCGTCAATAAGGCTTCCTCAAAATAGAATGTATCCAGAATGTCGATGATACCTTGATATTGCAAAGCACCATATGCGTTAGTTTGTCATTTAATCATAATATAATAATATAATATAGGGTTACCCTTCTCACGAATCCCGGAGTAAGTCTCTTCTTCCATCTAATCTGAAATTCTATTCAGAGATATTCTATTCAGGCTACATCGACCAACGAATATACGAATATCCCAGTTTAAAACTTTACTAACTAGTTTTTTTTTCCTGACAAATCCAAACACAGAACAGTGAATTTAAAAAAAAAATGATAATTAATATTTACAATTTATATTGCTAAATATATGTATCAGCAGCCATGTCTATTTTTTGAATGGTTTCTCTTACATAACAGAAAGTAGAGTTTGAAATAAAATTGTGTTTCTCTTTTCTCGTAACACAATCAAAGAGGTATAAAGATAATGAAGTCAAGCTAAACTATGGTGGCTGTACTTAATATTAGCTTGAGTTAATGGATATCAAAATTCGTAACACGAACAACCGGAAAATTTAACGAAAATTGATTTGATGAGTTTATATTTAAAGCTTCGACTGTGATACTCGTTGGCCATTATAACGCCTACGTTTCCCAACTATGATGAGAAAATCTCTTTCCATTTTATAAGTACAATATTTTTCGGGAACATTATGTTGTTTTTGTTTTAATTATTTGTTGTTTGTTAGTTGTTTACTCTTGGTACAAAATTATTGCTATTTTCTCAATTTAAAAATGATTTGTTATTGTTACTAAACATTGTGTTACAAATATAAACGGAATCAAATTGAAGAGTTTATACTTACCAGTCTAGCAATCCAAAGTATGGCGCATATTTTTTTACATCACGTTTCAGTCGCTGTTAACGAGCTCAACCGTTTTGATATTCATTGCGTCCCCCTCGCGCTCTCTGGGGGCGCCGCCCAGCGAGGTTCATAACAGTTGTATTGAAATCTTTATCTGGGAGCCCAGTACCAGAGATAGAACGTTAGAAATTTCATAAAGCCGGTATAGAAAATTCATAAAGTCAGTCTTTTTTATATATGTTAAATCAAGCGAGCAAATAGAATTGATATTTTCAATGTTTAATTAGACTAGGTAAACTGATTAACCTAGTGTATTTAAACATTGGAATAAATTATTTATTGCTTTACAAGATCATCAATCAATTTGGTCGATCTTATCAAATCTTGTTAAGGTTCAAAAGAAGTTATGCTCCATTTATTTTCCCTGTATTACACAGAATAAGATTAAAAAATATATTTAAATACCACTCATTTATACATTATATTGTATATATATATATAATAATGACCAACCTCCACCTAAATATATGCCATTAATTTAACCTATCAACCCCATACTGCACTTGTTTGAGATAACTTCGGCAAGGAGTTCATTCAACAGCGAGCTTAAGTAAATAAAGGTTCTTCTGATTTTTTCATGTCTAAGTATTTCATTATTTTTGGAGGAGATGTACTATAATCAGTAGATAAATGATGAACATTTTTAAAAGATTTGTGAAAGTAAGAATGTGATATGCTTATCCTAAATATATTACTTTCTGCACCGTAGATACAAGTTATGTCGTAATCTATTAGATGTCAATTCAACCAAACATCTTGTTATTTTTTCTTAATGCATTGGTGTATTGAACGCGGTAAATAGTTTTCGTTCGATAGTGCGTTAATAAGCTCTCGTCTACAGAGTGAACATGAACCACGTCCATCAATTTTTCACCTGCCGCGGCGTGCATTGTTCCAGAATTAGGTCAATGCGGTTGTTTGCGTGGTTCCACTGATATTACTTTGCATGATATTCAGCATACCTTAGCCGTGGAAATTAATTTGGTTTGTAATTGATGATGGCTTAAGATTTAAAATCTTAAATGACTATCAACAGTTTCCTAGTGCTGGGGACTGAAAATATTAATAGTTATTATGTTAGATTGAATAATTTACAGTAAAAGTAAGTGCTTTACAGTAAAAGACAGAAAAGTTTCAGGAGAGGGCAGGGAAAAACAACAAATAATATGTGCTTATTTAGATACTGCTTGTACAGAATAACATACACTGTAAAGTTCCTTATATTTCCTTAACTTAGTCCGTCCAACGAATAAGTAGGTCGACTTCATACAGACGCACCGAGCGCGGCTTGTTTGTGTGCGCGTCAATACCTACGCATCGCTGCACGCACACAATGACAAAAGTTATCAATGCTAAAAGTGAGCCAGGTGTGATTGCCTGCACTGTACCCGTTTCGCCTCTTTTCATCATTCATCAACAAACCATACACGTGCCTACCGAGGGGCTCGAGCCTACCCTAAAATAGGGGGATTAGGACTTAGTCAACCACGCTGGCTAAAGGTTGGTCGTCTTCACACACAACCTAAGAATTTCTTCACAGGTGTGTGCAGGTTTCCTCATGATGTTTTCCTTCAACGTTTCCTTCATGAATTAAAAATTTAAAACCACATTGGTACGTGGCGGGGTTCGAACCGCTGCCTCCCGCAAATATTAGTATTGTAAAAATGAAGAACAATTTTTAGTTAGGTATCTTACTGCGACATTAAATTAGTAAAACTTGGTTTTTGACTTCAGATAAATTATATTAAAACCTGAATGTATGAAGAGAATGATCATAACAATTAAAAAACACATTAAATATTTAATTCTAATGGTAAAAGTTAATGTGACGACTGAAAGCGACATCCCTACAGGAGTACGCTATTGTCACTCGTACAGGGTCTCAGTGGGTGTTTTTCCTTTATTTACTATGCGTAGGTGCAACGATAGGAGCACAATAATTTCATTCCAATACGGAGTGTAAAATTTCTTAATTTTATATAATTACAGATTATTTTTTAATTATTATTCTAAGCGGGGTAGCTCTTGACAATCAAATCACCTGATGGTATTTGAAAATTACCACAGAGGAACTTGCTATTTTACTTTCGACTGATGGAACATACCAGTGCTGTTAACATTATTGTTATGGCGGCAGACTTAGGTAAGATGGTGATTCAGCTTTTCTTCCATACGCTGGTATTTCACTGTAACAAGCCAATCAAATTCTTTTTTATAGTATCTCTTTTCAGTCTTTTTTGAAGTCGAACAAGTAAGTACTTTGGATTGTTTTAATCTCTGATTATAAAATTTATCATCAAAGTTATTTCTATGTAAACCGAAAATAGAGAGGAGATTAACAAAGTTTACTTAAATCTGTGTGTATATTCATGAGCTGAGCCCGCAGGGTGTCATATCCGGCCCTTAGTGGATATAAATGGCTTTTGCTTCATTGATTTAGTCATGCGGGAAATTTGGCTTCTCCCACTTATATTATTTTTGTGTTATAAGTAAACGGAGCCAACATTGAATTTTTAAATTTCTAGGTTCAGTTATTTGTTATAATATCGAGGTCGTGACTATTACTTCTATGTTAGGAGGCATCTGACCGTGACTATATAAATTAGCAAGTTAGCGGCTCAGTGTAAGTTGCGCCAGTGTGAGTTGTGCTATCAGTTGGAACTAAAACAATATTTAGTTTTAACTAATAGCGATTTAGATTATTCATAATCCTATATACTTTGTATTAGGGTACAAGCCTTACTAAATTGGAGAATCACGTAAGGAGTTTGGGCCATGACACCATAATCTGGCCCAATACAGGTTGGTGGATGAAAGCGGCTGCTGTAAGAACCGGGACCAGAGGTTTAACATGTCTTTTGAAACGGGAAGGAACTCAAGATAATAATTTAGATTGACCCATCCAGGGACTAATAACGGCGATGAAGGCTTTGTTTTCGTAATCGAAATCAGACTCCTCGAACCACTACGCCAATGAAATCCTCGAGATTGAGATAATTGACTGCAATTTTATTTTTAGAATTCTGTATCAGTTAGCATATATCCCTTTTCATAACAAAATTGAAAAAGGTTACCAAATATGAATCTAAAACCCGGCTGCCGATCATGAAGACTAAACTCCTGCTAATAGCTACTACGTGACACAACTTTTCAGAGCTGGCAAGCTTTTTGAAGGTTAAGTAAGCCACGTTTAATAAATTTTTGTTACATTGATGAGTTCTTAAGTTCATTATTTTTGTTAAATGCTTTATTTTTGTTAAAACCTTGAATAGATTGTTACCCAAGTTGCACATGGTTAAGACAGATTTCTTTGAAATGCGTCGAAAAATGTGTGAGTGTTTGTCTAAATAATGAGTAAACCTGAAAAAAGATCACATCAAAAAAGTAAAATAAAACTGTCTGTGGGCACCGTAGTGAGCTGGTTACTAGACGCTTTAATGATTCTAAAAGGACTAGCCTCCTAAAAATGCTAGGGTTAAATACGAGAGCTTTGATGCTCTATTGGTAATGAATCTCAAAGAAACCACTCCTTAGACTAAACACTCCTTAGTGTTTATAAAAAAAGGTAACGTGACTTGCGATTTTTATTCATAATTGAAAAACTTTTCCTCTGTAGTGAAAACTTATAACTTAACGGACCCATTTAGTTTACTCTGCGAAAGTAAATTAGATTTATAAGAACTTATCCAGTTCTGCTATAATATTATATCTAGCTTAATAGCATGAGGCGTCTCCGGGGATTTTTGTTAGTAGTTAACAAGTTAAGGTCTCTTTATTATTCAATTCCCCTATTATTAATCGCAGTTAAAGCACTAGTTCTTCTTACAAATACTAAAAATATATAACCACTGGCTGGCTGAGTGAGTAACCCTCATTGCAAGCTACTCGGCTTGTGATAAAAAGGAATATTTGTATCTTGGGTCATAGTTGTTTAATATGAAATATTTATATTTAATATTTTTCCGTTATCTAATATCCATTATCTTAATGATGCTTACTTTGGGCTAGGTGACAGACAAGTGTGAGTGTAAAATATTTTTTATCTTATTTAATGAGCGGTATTATACCTACGTTGAAAGAGGCCTATTTTGTTTATTACAAGTTTTTATATTAACTTGCACTGTTCGTATGTAGGTATGGAAATGGTCCGTCAAAATTTCATTATCGCCATCGCTCAAAGATAGTGGATTACATATATTTCCTCAACCCCCTTATGGGTATCCAATGAAAGAACTTGGAGTGTAGAAAACGATAACTAACCTTTAATCGTTTTCTACTCTTCAAGTCTTTGGGGTCCATGAAGTCCACGCATGATTGTTTTAAAATCCTCCTTCGTAGAGATTCTTATGATGGGAAGAAAACAATTCACTAGAAGCCATCGATAGACCCTCTCATGGTCACCGTGTAGAGTTAGACAAACGGACTATCTTAGGTACTGAGAACCTTCAACTGGACATTGTATTACTTTATTCTTCTCTCCTCCACGTCACGACTCACCTGAGCCGAGGTCCGAGCCTTTAGAGGCACCCTCAGGTTTGTCCCTGGAGAATCTAAGAGACAGCGGGACACCTCCCCCGGATGTGATGCCTGTCGATTAGAACTCCTCCAGAGGCGAATCGCCCCTTAAGGCTTGAGGACTCTCGAAGGTTCTCGCCTCCTTAAAACCCCGGTAACGCTGTAAGACCATCTGCGGCCAATAGTTGTCAGTCCAAAAAAAAAATTACTTTATTCAAGGTACGAAAATGAAAACGTGAAGTGCTTTATATCTTCTATCAAGTGGATATACAACCAAGACTTTGGTCTATTTGTCGCAATCAAGAATACAGCGCAAATTATAATATTAAACTTCCCAGCTACATTATGAATGACTATTTGACGTAGTTCCACAGGCATGTGTTGCTATAGGAGTTCTGTGGATGGATCCTTGGGGTGTGTACTTACTCCTCACTGTCCAAGGAGGCAGGACGTGTAACTAAATGTGGTTAGCACCCAGTAATGCTTTCATATATAGTATTTACTCCAAAAAACCTTCTTGGCAGAGTTAGTGTGTACTGCTAACTATTATCATAACATCCTGTGATTGTGTGATGACAGTGCAGTCGATTCTTCGTTTTATGACTAAGAAAAATCAAGCTACAAAAAGACAACCAACAAAATATCGGATTTAATAATTGTGTTAAAATATCTGTAGGGTAAAGTTGCGAAGCTTATAGAAAATTTACAGTTTTGTATTGATTTATCCATCTTTTTCTGGCAGAATTGAAAAGAAAGAGATGTAAATACTTCAAATTAACTCAAACATGGTAGGATCGGCTATAAATCCGCCCACAAGCCCAGTCCCCTGTCCGGTTCATTTCCCCCGTGCCCTAACGCAGGCCATCAGCCGCTCCGGAAGCCGCGAGGTCGCATGAATAATTTCTCTGGTGCTTTGTTATTCCCCTGGTGTGCCCTTAGTCTGCTTGTACTCGCTTATTCAGGCTAAAGAGCGCGGCTACGGCTAATCTAGTAGGCAGCAGGAGTTAATGGACCGATTGCAGCGTTGCACGACTTCCTTGAAGACTTCATTTTATCGAATTAATTATGTCCTGTCGTTTGCTTAATTGGGCATATAAATGTGTATTGTAATTTCTGTAATGACTTGGCAGTTTCTTTTCGCTCGCTTCGCTTTGTTTAGTATTAAAGAGAAGGCTTTTGTAACTTTTTGTCAATCTGTTAAGATATGACAATAACCTTATAAATTACGTAAAGGAAGTAAGTTAATTGTTATTTCTGTTGAAGTGACATTAACATAATAAAGAGTCTTGTGGCTCTTGGCATTAAGTTGAAACTTAACATCCAACATTAATTTAATATCATCCTGAGTGGTTATGTGCATCAACCAATTGTACCAACAAATTGGTACCAGAAAATTAGATTTGTAATAACCCGAAATATTTATTGAAGCTATATTCATTTGATTTAGTGCAGAAATAGTGTTTAAACGACAAAGCGTCAGCGAGCGCCGCGGACTTTACCCAATTAAACCACGTTCCTAGACCGAGTTTATACGTTGTATTCGTAAATGTTTCGCATAAAATTGACGGGAGTGACGAGGAATAGCGGCGCTGAGTGTATATAATCATACTTTGCATGGAGGTATATAAAAAATATAATCAATTTGACATTCGTTATTGCTCACATACTACCGATATTTTTAGATCGACAACAGACTATTGTATATTACCACTGCTGGGCACAGCTCTTCCTTCACGAGAGATACATCAGGAAACTCCTCATGTATCTCTCGTGTATAATAGGCCACCAGGCCATAATACCACCACGCTAACCCAATGCGGTGACAATTACTGCCACTAGTAATAACTGGTGCTAACTGCTCAACGTACGTTACAAAACGAAGCAGTTCGAAATAACAAAATTGTAACCTCCGTTATTGTTATATATATTGTATATATTATTGTATATATATATGATTTTTTTGACTATTCCATGAGGGAGCTCCTTCTAGATATACATGTTATATCATCGTGGTTGATAACTATTGTAAATAAAAACTAATGATATAGAATCGACTAAAGATGACAGCCGGCATCATTGCAACCATTGCAATTATATATATCTATATATATATTATGAATTATTAATAAATATATATTATTATTTATTATTATATTTAATTACTTATTTTGAATTATTTTGACTTTAGAAGTGTTTTCAAGTCGTATTTATTTGGCATCATGTTGTTTACATATGTTGTTATAATAATTAATGATATCAAAAAGAATCCTATAAGGGTACCTCAATATATTTAGGTAAATTATAAATTAATCCACTGGCAAACTTATTAAAAAAAGATTAGGAGTACCAAACTTAGAACAAATTGATTAACAATAACAAAAATGATACAGATAATATACAATATATAATATAGTGAAATAACAAGGTACTACAGTCAAATCATAATATATTTTATTATACTTATTTCTCAAAGCTGTACCTTTTACGGCTCACAAACCGTGTCGGTATGAAATCTGAAATAAAATGTTAAAGTATTAAGTCAATCAGTTTGTTATATAATAATAGTGTTTGAGTTATAATTTCATTTTTTATCGTTAAAAAACTAGTTAATATTGTAGTAACACTTGTCTTATCATAGTAGCAGTTTTAATGATTTTAATTTATACAAGAAAATTACTTTTAATCTGTCGGTAAATTATTGTATATTTTAACTGCCACTTCAGGAGGGCTTGTACTATATTATCAATTTAAAAGTCAGTAGGATAAGGTTATACCAGGTTTTGTCGAAAAGCGTTGTATTAGGTCTGATTTTTGAAAAAAAGATTACATTTTAACACCCGCCCTTAACAAAGGCCCTTCAATAAACTAAGCACTATGGTTTTATACTTTTCGAAAATTTTCGGTCTCGCCTTATGTAACCTTTGAATATATAAATGATAACGATGCATTTGGCTCTAGTCTAGTAGCAGCAACTAACAGCAAATCGCTGAATATGTTGGTATTAAGGAGGCGGCTTAGACCACGCCAGTCTAACATTTGGCAGCGACAGGAGATTCTGCTGTGCCAAATGAGAGATCACCGTAAGATTTGTATTTTTCTTAACGTGACAAAGGTTTTCTAGAATATCATCGAAACATGCATAAGAATCAAGGAAAATATAAATAAGTATTTAAATTTAGCTCTGGATTCCATTGATAGGTCAAAATTATTAAATTATATAAATTTAAAAATATAAGATAATAATACAATAAGCCAAGGGCTAATGACCTTGAATAATATAATAGTTATTATTAAAAGCCCTTAGCATTAGGTATTGCATAAATATATTGGCATTGTTATGATAAATCGGGGTTTGTGAGACATACAACATAATAATATACAGTTGAACTCTTTGTAACTTTGAATTTTTTATTCGTGTCCAAAACAAAACTAGTTTGTTTCTGAATATGTGAAAATCATCATAACAAAAAGGTATATTGCTGCGAAAGCGGCCTAATCTAACCTCATGTCGCACTGTTGATAATATTTAAAAATATATAAAGACGTATATAAATTTATACGAGACTAGTTGACCCGGTGAACTTTGTTTCACCGACAAACTACCACTAGCGCCATCTATTAAAAGATACCCGAAGTAGCCATGGAATAAATGACAGTTTTAATGTTTAGCGTGTCAGTTAGATGATTTTCCATACAGTTAGTTAATAATATTCAAATGATCGTTCCTTTTTTTTAGAGATGTTTTATCCATTAATATAATTATCAGTTTTTCACTCTATTGTATTGTAAGTCGGATCGGGCGTACTCCATTTATAAAGTAGCATGACTCGGTGTGATTGCACCGTTTGGTTACATTAGCGAACGCGAGTATGATACTTAAAGAACGCCGCTGAATGAAATTCGTCTGGCAGATTTGAAGCTATTTTTGCAAGGCTTTGCATTACTTCAGAAAAAAGCTATATACCATACTCAAAAATTCCCTTTGAGAATTTCATGTATACGCCACTAGTTCCCACGATGAACTCGTGGCGTAATGGTTCGAGCGGTCTTATTTCGGTTACGAAAACAAACTGTGGGCACAGGTTTGTTTCGTAGTCCGACGTATATAGTCTGCTGATAAAATAATAAACATCTTTGTATATTATGATTAAAAATCTATCAAATCTCTAAATTGTTCCAGACTGCTGAGTCTGGACGTGTCGTCGTTAGAAGATGTGTACTGGCTTGAAGACTCTACGGCTCGGCATGTACTTGAAGCGAAGGATTTCAACACGTGGTCCGCGGCGCGGCAGAGCCTGCCCACCGGCAAGGAGGCGCTGCAGACCCTCAAGGCGGACCTCTGGAGTGCAGTAGTAAAGAGTAGCAAACATCAGGACGCATGGACTTGGGGTGAGTATCTAGATGTGTGGAAGTTTTATGACTAACCGATTAACTTAATATTATTGGCTATGTGGTATGTATTCGTCATAAGATATTTACATTATTACTGCGGGAAAACTAAATATAAACTAATTAATTCAATCAATAACTAGTGTTATCATGGCATTTTGTTTAGCAAATGTTGGTACAGAATCCGACCTTAGGAAATTTTTCAATTTAATTTATTACTGCAGTCTACTGCAGAATTCAAGTGTCCGTCACCTGCCATATGCTGGATAATACAGAACTGCAGTTCGTAATTGGTTTAAGGTTAGGACAATTGAAAATTGTAAGACAGCTCCACTGCCTCTGGATGGTAAGTAACCGTATATGGTGTAACAGGCGGTATGCTGGTGGTGTCGATGTCCGTGTGTGGGCTGGTGACGCTGGCGGCCATGACGCAGCCGTCGCTGGCGCCCGAAGCCAAGCACTCGCTGCTGCAGTACGTCACCGGGAAGTACCTGTACCCGCCCAGTTGCCGGGTCAGTGGCTTTGGCCAAAATTAGTTCTGTATCCTATAATACATCGCTTTGTGTAAATCTTTTTCATTTAAAACTATTGCAGTAGACCTTGTTAAATTTCTCTATTTTCTTATGTTTACTTTATGCAGCATCTTAAACAATTTTTCAATGAATTAGCTAAGTTTCTATTCAATTGCATTTGTTTTCAGGTGGATTGGGGCTGGGTGGAGCCGCACGTAGTTGGTGAGACAATGTGCTTTACGGTGGTTTGCTTCCAGAGGAACGGCCAGCCCTACCCCATCTGTGACACTGATGAGCTTAATGTCATCATTTCACACGGCACTAGGAAGGTACAAGATTTTCAAATAGTATAATCAGATATTGAGTGGTATTTGGTGGAATATGGTAGAAAAAAGTCAACCAATGAATTATTTTCCATAAAAGTGGAAGTGAGTCCCCTGGGTGTGCGTAAGGACTCACTAATCAAAATTGGGAAGTTTCTCAATATTTTTGATTAGTTCTAGGAAAATTGTAAAATGAATCATGCCATTTGCAAAATAAATAAATAAAAATGGAACGATTTAATAAGTATCCTGATTTTATAAGTATAAAGGTTGTTCCTCTATTTATGTCTCAAAATACGCGTAAGTTAACTTATATAAGAATTTTGAAAAATTGTAAAAAACCGATAAAAATACTTTATCAAAAATTGCACGCAATCAATTTTAGTCTGGTTCAGAATGTGCCCGAATTGTGTAGCCGACGTATCTCATGGCTCACAGTTGCAAATAAATCTCCCGCTTTGCCTTATACATGTTACCCTAGTTTAAAACATTCGTAACGTGGGTAGTTGAAGTCATCATTAGCTCTTGTAACTTTTTAGTCTAAATATCGTAATAATCCACATTTATAAACAAATTTGCAATATTTCGATTAGACCCGTATAGACGGAATTTTAAAGGAATAAATCCCAAATAAATATCTTTAATTCTGTTGTGATTAAACTCATCTTACATCCTAACCACAATATGGTTAAGTGCAGTGCCTGTGGAAACGATTTGAAAGCTAAAGAAAGCATATCAACGTGCTCCAGATCCTCCTGCAAGCTCCAGTATCATAATGTGTGTGTTGGTATAAAAAAAACAGACACAGTTGTAGCATCATCCTGGATGTGCCCGGAATGCAAAGCCAGGCAACCGCGCCGTGGTGACAACACCAACACACCGGTGAAGGACTCCTCCAGTTCCTGTGATGATTTCGTAAACACAAAACCTAGGACACAATCTACAATTGGTGATGACAGTGATTTCTCCAGTAAATACCTAAAAAATATGCGAGCAGAAATCGAACTTGCATTTCAACGACAACTACCACATTTTTTGGCAGAAGTCACCAAATCAGTAATAAGTGGCATTGAAAATAAGTTTAATGAACTTGAAAAATCTGTTAAAACGCTAAGTAGCCTATATGACTCTGTTAAGAGTGCAGTGGACAAAAATTCGGCCACTATTAAGAAGCTCCAAACGGAAAATAGCAGCCTCAGCAGTCAAATCAAAGCTCTAAAAGCTAAAGTCGACAGCATGGAAGAAGCATCGTTGAAGCAAGAACAATGGGCCAGGCTACAAAACATCGAAGTGGTTGGAGTTCCTGAGACAGGCAGCGAATCACTTTCTGATATTGTGAATAAAATCGCAAAAGAATTGAAAGTTGACATCCATGCTAATGATGTGGAATTCGTTCATCGGGTTCAAGCAAAGAGGCAAGTGAAGGGGATACCTCGTAATTTAGTAATTCGTCTCAAAAATCGTATAAAAAAGGATGAATTACTTTCAGCTGCACGGAAATGTCGTGGTATTACTACAAAGGATATCGGAATGAAGGGTGAGCCTAAAACTATCTATATTAATGAACACTTATCCATAAAAAATAAACTTTTGCTAAATAATGTCAAAGCGAAGGCTAAAACCAGCGACTATAGATTTGTTTGGACAAAAAACTGCCGAATATATACAAGGAAAGCAGAAAACACACCGTACATCCTGATATCCTGCGAGGAAGATCTAAAAAAAATTGCTTAGTATATTTTAACTTAATATGTAACATATATATATGTCACTTAATTGTAACTTGTTTTTTTTCTCACTGGTCGTATATTTTCAAAGCAAACTTACCATACAAAACAACATTCAGATCATACGCATGTATTCATTGTACACTTCACATTAACTCACCAATGCTCGCTAGGCGATACTGTTTAATATACGCCTCAGTGCCTACATTACATAAATATGTTATTACACTAATGTTACTAATCTATCTAGTGATTTGTAAGAATTTGGTGTACGCTGAGATATTGAGCTATTGCCCTCATGTTATTGCAATAAACGGAAATAATAGTAACTATCAGATTTTGTTGCTATTGCTTGAAAGATTGGGATCTGATATCTACATAAATAAATGCAACATTTGAATGTTTTTTATCAAAATGTTCGCGGTCTCAGAACGAAAACACTAGAATTATACAACAACCTTTTAAACTCAGACCATGACATTATTATGATTACGGAAACATGGCTTAACGACAGTATTTATGACGCCGAATTAACCGATAGTAGATATGAGGTATTTCGTAGGGACCGCGGATCGAATGGAGGTGGCGTTATGATGCTGTGCTCCCGGCGACTGAACGCTCGCCCGCGCATAGAATGGCAGCGCGATAATGTGGAGTGCCTTTGGGTTACGGTGGAGGGGCGATCAATAGGCTCCAAACAGGATTTACATGTAGCGTTGGCTTACATGGCACCGGGCCAAAAGTTACCCACTCGTATTTATGATTGCATACAAATATTTGCAGACGTTGCTCAAGCGCATAAGGATGATTTATTTATTTTGGCGGGTGATTTTAATTTGTTCAACATGACTTGGGAGTTGTCTGGCCCAACATATTTAAAAAAAGGGTGTGTCGAACTACAGAATGCTGGTGTTTATCTAGTTAATCAAGCTAACTTCTTTGGTCTTCATCAATACAATACTCTTGTCAATAATGCTGGTAATACCCTGGATCTTCTTTTTGGTAATTTTAATATGGACTTATTCGTGTCAAAGCATCCTCTAGTCAGGGAAGACATTCAGCACAGTACTCTCGAAGTAAAGGTAACCGATATTTTTATGAAAAAATTACCAAAATGTCCAAGAAAAAAATACTCATTCTTTAAAGCAGATTATAGTATCATAAATACAGAACTTCGAATTATTGACTGGGAGGAATCGCTTTCACGAGGTACATTGGATGAGGCTGTCGATACTTTCTATTCTATCCTGAATCAAACTATACATCGGCATGTTCCCTTAGTGGACACAGCTTATTCTAGCCGTTACCCTTCATGGTATAGTCGATCATTAATTCATGTGTTAAGAGAGAAACAGAAGGCTCACTACCGTTGGAAACGTTATAATAACCCGATAGACTATGATATTTTCTCTATGCTCAGAAAAAGATCGAAAGTTATGCAAGGCGTTTGCTATCGTAGTTATGTGTCATTTTGTCAAGATAATATTAAAAGAAACCCAAAGTTTCTTTGGTCATATGTTAACTCCAAGCGTAAATGTCTGACAGGCTACCCTACCACAATGACGTATGAAAACAGAAAATTAACAGAGAGCGATTCTATATGTTCGGCATTTAGCGATTATTTTCAGCGTATGTTTATCCAACCAGTAAATGAAAATACCTTCCTAGATTATATTGACATTCGAAAAGATTCTAATGACTCAATTCAGTCAATCTCGGTCTCTCAAAACGCTGTTTATAAGTTACTTCTGAAGTTGGATGTTGAAAAGGGTGCTGGTAGCGACCAGATCCCTCCAATATTTGTTCGTAACTGTGCTGAAACACTTTCTTACCCGTTGTTTATATTGTTTGAGCGCTCTGTATCAGAGGGAGTTTTCCCGTCAAAGTGGAAAGAAGCTCACATAGTTCCTATTCACAAAAAGGGATCCAAATGCAGTATAGAAAATTACCGTCCAATATCAATATTGAATGTTTTCAGTAAGTGTTTAGAAAAAACCGTCTATAATAAGATATATCCTATAATAAAAAAAGGAATACCTGATGAGCAGCACGGTTTTATTAAGGGTAGATCGACGGTCACTAATCTGAGTGTATTCGTTGGAGATGTGCACAAGGATATGGGATTTCAGTCTCAGGTGGACGTAGTCTACACGGATTTCGAAAAGGCATTCGATCGTGTTGATCACGTCATATTATTGCGAAAACTTTACCATCTTGGCATACATGGTGATCTGCTGCGGTGGGTGAAATCCTATGTCTCTAATCGCAGACAGGCGGTGGTCGTGGGTGGAAGTCGTTCCGACTGTAAATCTGTCCCCTCTGGCGTGCCGCAGGGCTCGCTACTTGGTCCGCTATTTTATATAGCTTTTATAAGTGACATAGGTTCATGCTTAAAATATGCAAAACTCATACTTTATGCGGATGACACAAAAATTTACATGAAGATTAATTCGTTACGGGATTGTTCAAAACTTCAGGAGGATTTGGATAGACTTTCACTATACTACAGTAATAATAGAATAACGGTTAATGCTGCGAAGTGTCTACATATTCAATTTACAAGGCGGAAAAATCCTATCCAATATGATTATAAACTTAATAATGTCATAATAAACAGAGTCAACTGTGTGAAAGATCTAGGCGTGCATTTGGACTCAAAACTTACATTTAATGCTCACTTTGAGCACATTATCAACAAATCGTATAAAAACCTAGGGTTCGTAATTAGAACTACTAGAGACTTCAATAGCATTTCTTGTATAAAAGTATTGTATTATGCTTATGTACGAAGTACTCTTGAGTACTGTTGTTCCATTTGGAACCCACAGTATATAACGCATGAACATGCTATTGAACGAATACAGATGAAATTCCTGAAATATTTGAACTTTCGATGTAGTAACGAAACTGACAACTATTTTGAGTTATGCGGAGTGCATGGTCTCATGTCACTCACTGATAGGCGCCGTTTGCAGGACATGTTTGTACTACATGACATATGTTCTGGAAGGATTGACTGTGTTGAGCTATCCAATAGAATAATTAACTTAAATGCTCCCTTAAAGAGAACCCGGCACGCTCAATTTTTTCATATACCATTGGTGCATACTAATTATGAGGCCAATGATTTCTCAGTAAGACTGCGTAAAACATACAATAGATATTGTTCTCATATTGACTTGTTCAATACATCTAGGTTTAAATTCAGGACTGCGGTTCACGAAGTTATGACTCACAAGCACAGTAAGGGATAATTACATAATAATAATAATAATAATTTGTTGCGGACAGTAGTGGCAATAGTGATATTACATACTAATAAATAATAAGATTGTGCCTTACGCTTGATTGTTCTTACGCTTACCCGCTTTGATCTAGTTTGACTTTTTATTTTATTTACTCCCAAATTTACTGCCTACTCACTAAATGATTAAAGTTTAATTTGACTTTACTCCTATTTTCTTTCTTTTACCAATAAACATAAAAATATAGATAGTTCATTTGTTAGTGATCAATTGTTATTCTAAAGTGGTTAAATTACAACACTAAAGATTAAATAAAATAATATTAACTGTCGCTTCATATAAACCATCCTTTGATAAAGCAAGAACTTGCTTACATCGCGAGTAGGTGCGCGCGTATAAACTAGCGCACACATACATAAACACACATACACTCACACACAAACACACCACACACACATGCGATAACTGACTTTTGTTTTGTTTTATTGATATTTTTTTTATTGTTTTATTTTGTTTTTGTTTTTGGCTTCTTGATGATTCTTTGGTAAAATAATGTGTTTCTATAATTGGCTTGTGTTTTGTTTATTATATTATATTTGTGTGTGTAGAAAATTGCTGTTGAAACATTGTTAACATAAATAAATAATAAATAAAAGACTATTTCGGGGAACCGTTTTCAATTCTAGAAGGGAAAAAAGACTTAATAGCTCGATACATTTATTTAATCATAACGCAAACAGACTCAGACCAAATGTTCAATAGTTTGAATAGTGGCGTTCCTTACACACACGTCCCCTACTAGTTGTACGTATTGTTTACGTATGTACGTACGCTTGTACGTATACTGCTCGTTTTTAGGAAATATGAATGTCAATTGTTCGCAATGTTGCGTAGTAATAAAAATATAATGTTTCCCCAGATAACACCAGTGATAGAGTTGGGGTCGGGTGACCCGGCGCAGGCCAACACGGCGCGGGTCAAGTTCACAGTCCGGACGGCTGGGCTCCACGTCATATCTGTTACTATAGGCAAGAGCTTCCACTTGGCTCTAGGAGTAGAAACTATTTGACTTCAAAATATCTTTATTTAAATAGACTCATTTACTAAGTTCTTTTAAATCGTCATAACAGGGAATATGTATGAAAAATATAAACAAATGTAATTAAAGGTAATATCAATCACTGTCATATATATTTATCTATGTACACACGAATGGTGTAAAGAACTTACATACAACTATTCTTCTATTTATCGATCGGGTGTACTTCGAACGAGGGAATACTTCAACTTCAACGAGGTCTGTAAGATCTGTAAGAAGCGGGTAAGCGACGAATGAGGCTTGTGTGGTTGCAGGCGGCACTGGTATCCTGGGCAGCCCGTTCCGGCGCCGGTTCCTGGCGGGCAGCGTGTGCGCGCGCCTGTCGCGGGTGGCGCAGGTAGCGCAGGCGCACGCGCTCGTGTGCACCGCCGGCACGCCGCGCGCCGTGCACGTGCACCCGCGCGACCAGTACGACAACCCCGCGCCGCCCCCGCCCCCGCCGCTCGAGGTCAGTCACTACACAGGTAGCGCAGGTAGCGCAGGTAGCGCAGGCGCACGCGCTCGTGTGCACCGCCGGCACGCCGCGCGCCGTGCACGTGCACCCGCGCGACCAGTACGACAACCCCGCGCCGCCCCCGCCCCCGCCGCTCGAGGTCAGTCACTACACAGGTAGCGCAGGTAGCGCAGGTAGCGCAGGCGCACGCGCTCGTGTGCACCGCCGGCACGCCGCGCGCCGTGCACGTGCACCCGCGCGACCAGTACGACAACCCCGCGCCGCCCCCGTCCCCGCCGCTCGAGGTCAGTCACTACACAGGTAGCGCAGGTAGCGCAGGTAGCGCAGGCGCACGCGCTCGTGTGCACCGCCGGCACGCCGCGCGCCGTGCACGTGCACCCGCGCGACCAGTACGACAACCCCGCGCCGCCCCCGCCCCCGCCGCTCGAGGTCAGTCACTACACAACGAGACGACAACACTACGCTATGAAACCACTTTCTGACCTACTACAAAAATGCAATATGATTTCATTTTACAAATAAACAATATAACGATTGATTTAATGTTGTGCATTAACTCGTGTACGTGTTCCCCGCGACGTTAAAATATTGAAGTGCAGTTGGTGGCGCCGCCAGGGGTTCTCGGTGCGTGTGTGGGCGGTGGGCGGCGCGGAGCAGACGGTGGGCGGGGCCGAGCAGGCGGCGGACGGCACCGAGCTGGCGGTGGGCGGCGAGGAGCAGACGGCGTCGGCGTCGTTCTGGGCGGACGGCGTCAACCAGCGCGTGACGCTGTCGCTGCGGTTCCCGCGGCCCGGCGTGTTCCGCGCCGCCGTGGCCTACCACCACACCGCGCTGCTCAACGGGGAGTTCGACTGCATCGTGCTCTCAGGTTCTGCCAGTGTAAAAACTTAATGTATATACGAAACGCAGCTATGCCCATACTCATTACACCAGAAACAATAATGAGTGAGTATTGCCAACGTTTTTCTGGTCACTTAACAGTTTGCTATCTCTCTCGGACTCTACGTTCTCTGCCTTTTATATTTATAAAACAATGCCGAATGAAAGAATAAATGATTGAAAGCCGTTTCAATGCTCTCTCAGACATCTCAGACATAAATCACTCCTGAGCTACAGAACTGTAGTGACGCGGTCGTTATGTGGCAGCCAGTGACGCGGCACTGGTCCGGGAGGGGGCGGGGGGCCGGCGCGACGGGGCTAGTTACGAGGCCCGCCTGCTGGGCCCCCGGCCGCGCCGGCTGCTGTGCTGCCTCAGCCCCAAGCAGATCACGCTCAAGGACTACATCTTCAAGTTCATCCCAAAGAGGATCACGTCCTTCAGACTTTGCCCTTCAACGAAGGTGACTGCCTCTTACTTGTGTTCATTAATTAAACTGGTATCCATGAATTCTGAAACTTGTATTCATTTATTCAACCCAAGAGGGTTGAATTGTTTCAAAAGATTCAGTCGTATTCATGTGATTTCTAATCGAAATGGAAAATATTTATTTGGTGCATTTAAAATCACTGAAAGAATATAAATACATCTAAAAATATAAGATTTATTGTAAACATAATATACTGGAAAATAAAGATTTATCTTATCTTATCTAGATTTTTAATATTTTTTTAGTTTAGTTTTCAAAGAAATAAATGAAAGTTTAAAGTGAGATAAACAAATTTATTTTCATGAAGTATATTAATGATAGGTAATTGTCTTGACAGTTCATAAAGTTATATAGATTCAGTAACACGTACAATGATGTTCCCGGCAGCTGATCCTGCAGCCGCGCTCAGGCGAGGGCCCTGAGGGTGAGCTGGTTGTGGACGACGGGGTGCAGCCGCCGGTGAGGCTGTGGGCGCCGCAGCGAGACCTCATGGTGGCCACCTTCACGCAGCTGCTGCTGGCCAACTGTGGCGGAGATGACACCTTCAAGGTACGATCCCAGGGGGACCTCATGGTGGCCACTTTCACCCAACTGCTGCTGGCCAACTCGATATTTATATTATGTACCCTGTCTTGATTTCAACTGAATAAGCAAGTCACTCAGTAAGTTTGTCTATCCTTTATTAATAACTTTTTGTAAAGTTTTATCGATGTAGCAACCCCCCCCCCCCCCCCAGAGCAAGCAGGAGTACTTCTACCGGTCGCTGCGCGCGTGTCACGGGCGTCACGCGCGCGACAAGCTGAGCGTGCGCGTGCGCCGCGACGACCTCGTGCGCTCCAGCCTGCGCGCCACGAGACACTTCCGCCAGGCCGACTGGTGCCGCAACTTCGACGTCACCTTCCACGGCGAGCAGGGTACGGACTCCTCCACTGCTTATCGTCAGGTGGTGTCGAGTCATTTGCTGAGTTTTATATAAAAATCAGAAACATCTTTATTACGTGGGTTCAGAATACACAGTCAGCAAAACTATTGAAATTGGTTTGTTTCATTGATAGAAGAAATTGCTTCTTTAAAGCGGGCTGGGAGCTAAATTCCTTGCGTGCTACGAGGATAACTTGGACCATAATTTTCATTATTTTAATTTTTTTATAAGTGTAGTGTCCATACATGTCAGAAGTTGGTGTCCAGATAATCTTAAGTATTGCTGGATACCCAGCAATATTTCTATGTATTTAAACAAATAATCTACATTTTCACTGATGATGATTTTTGGAACTTAAATAAAAGGTTGACTTATAGGAATAAGTAAGATGGAGTAGTAATCAGTAAGACCAATTACCAATTATGAGATTAAACTGCAAATATTGATTAATGATGCCAATCACGAATGAAATAACTGAAATATGGATGAAATTGATAATACCCAAAAAAAGGAAAATCATGAATATTCTATTGTTGATCAGATGGTAAAAAGCTTGTAAGGGACAAAAGTTTAAATTCATAGTAATATATTTTGAGCGTCATATGAATAAGTAAATTTTTTTAGTATCATTTCAATTGATTAGTTTGATTGTCTCTTTCTCAGTATCCGTTATATAACCAAATCGGGTATTGTCTATGTAGTAGTTCGTAAATGTATAAATTTTCACTAATTCGCTACCGTACGTGGTCAGGGGTAGACTGGGGCGGCGTCCGGCGGGAGTGGTTCTCCCAGCTGTGCGGCCAGCTGTTCGACGCGCGGCTCGGTCTGTTCGCGCCGCTGCATGACTCGCCCGCCGCGCTCGTACACCCTAACCCGCTGCGACCCAAGCACCTCAAGGTACGACCGCTGCATGACTCGCCCGCCGCGCTCGTACACCCTAACCCGCTGCGACCCAAGCACCTCAAGGTACGACCGCTGCATGACTCGCCCGCCGCGCTCGTACACCCTAACCCGCTGCGACCCAAGCACCTCAAGGTACGACCGCTGCATGACTCGCCCGCCGCGCTCGTACACCCTAACCCGCTGCGACCCAAGCACCTCAAGGTACGACCGCTGCATGACTCGCCCGCCGCGCTCGTACACCCTAACCCGCTGCGACCCAAGCACCTCAAGGTACGACCGCTGCATGACTCGCCCGCCGCGCTCGTACACCCTAACCCGCTGCCACCCAAGCACCTCAAGGTACGACCGCTGCTGCCCAAGAGCTTTAATGTGACGTAGAATATATACGTGCATTCTTTAAGCGACAGGTTGCTTATCGAAAAGATATGGTGAACCTAAGGCTCGAGGATTGACTAAGGTTCTATCGCATATATCAAAATATTAAATATTAAATTAGAAATAGTTATTATAGATAGTTATTTATAGAAATAGTATTGGTTTAGTAGTTGTCAAATTTTCGTGTCAGTATTTCCATTAGATTGGTTAATCGAAGTGATAACATTGTAGCTGAAGCACTACGAGCTGGCGGGCAAGCTGGTGGGCAAGTGCCTGTACGAGTCGGCGCTGGGCGGGCCCTACCGGCAGCTCGTGCGGGCGCGCCTCACGCGCTCCTTCCTCGCCCAGATCATCGGCCTGCCCGTGCACTACAAGGTACGAGGCTGCAGCACCACCGGGCACCGATTCTTGATAACATTCAAATATATTTATCTCACACTTGCACTGATAGCTGATATATGTGTCATTGTTGCGTGATAGGGTTTGTGTGTGGTTCGGGAGAAATCAGAATAACTCGTAGACGTAATGACTGCTATATTACTTTAAATATTTAAGATATTTTATATTAGATAAAGCGAATAGGAGCGGAAATCGAATAGTGTCAAGTAGAGGCCGACCGTTTATACGGTTGGCAGTACGTCCCGCGGCGCGCCGCTTCCTCCCCGTATAGCTTCTCGTCTCTGTCGCCAGAGGGCGTTAACAGTTATGGATACTTAATAACGGAGTTGTGATGCGTTCGAGGTAAGCTCTGACCTGTGGGATCTTATATGTGCGCTGTCACTTCTCCATTACAATTGTGAGCGTCATTTTTGTTAACGGAGAGTTATACAACTCAGTTATTTATTGTCAGGTAATTTGTTACATTCATATTATTATACCATCATAAAAAACAGTCCGCCTATTAATGTCAATGGTCGTTGTATCCCCCCTGAATTGAAGACAGAGAACTATCAATAAAAACATACAAACATCCATTACTCGTTAAAAATATTCGTACTAAATAAATAATAAATATTATATAATTGATATTATTCATATTCATAAAAAATATTCGTTACAAATGTTGTCTTATACCGGACCTCGGGCTAAGTAGACAGTTTTCTCATGTCTACTTAGCACGAGGTCCTACGATGATCATATTGCTCGTAATTTGTGAAGTTTTACTACAGAAAATTATTATTGTTTATATTTTCATTTTTCAGTAAATAATTGAAACAAACAAAAATCTAACTTTTTTCAGTCTTTGTGTTTCTCTGATATCTTAATCGATAGGAAATTTTGTAATATTTTGTTCGGCAGTATTTCGAGTCGGACGACCCCGAGCTGTACCTGACCAAGATCAAGTATGTGCTGGAGACCGACCTGGACGCGGCCGACACCGGGCCCGAGCTGTACTTCTGTGACGATGTGTACGACAGTCGCGGGCAACTACTTTGTACGCACGAGCTGCTGCCTGGCGGTGCCAGCATCCGGGTAAGTGTGCCTGCTGGCTCCACGCCGTGCCCCGCCTCTTTGTTATGTGCCAACTTTCCACTGTCAAACAAATGAACAGCAAAAGTCTCAATACTGGCTGACGGTAAACAGTATATGTTTGATCGAATTCCCTGTCGTTTTCGCTGTATGCTATCTTGAGAACAACACCTGTACTGCAGGTGGACAACGGCAACAAGCTGCAGTACCTGGAGCTGCTGGGGCAGTGGCGGCTGGCGGCGCGCGTGCGGGCCGAGGCGGCCGCCTTCCTGCGGGGGCTGGCGCTGCTGGTGCCCGAGCGGCTGCTGGCCGCCTTCGACGAGACCGAGCTCGAGCTGCTGGTCTGCGGCTCCGGGGACCTGGCCGTGCCCGACTGGCGCGCGCACGCCGTGCTCGGTCAGCCCCGCCCCCGTACATACACCGGGACACCTGGCCGCGCACGCCGTGCTCGGTCAGCCCCGCCCCCGTACATACACCGGGACACCTGGCCGCGCACGCCGTGCTCGGTCAGCCCCGCCCCCGTACATACACCGGGACACCTGGCCGCGCACGCCGTGCTCGGTCAGCCCCGCCCCCGTACATACACCGGGACACCTGGCCGCGCACGCCGTGCTCGGTCAGCCCCGCCCCCGTACATACACCGGGACACCTGGCCGCGCACGCCGTGCTCGGTCAGCCCCGCCCCCGTACATACACCGGGACACCTGGCCGCGCACGCCGTGCTCGGTCAGCCCCGCCCCCGTACATACACCGGGACACCTGGCCGCGCACGCCGTGCTCGGTCAGCCCCGCCCCCGTACATACACCGGGACACCTGGCCGCGCACGCCGTGCTCGGTCAGCCCCGCCCCCGTACATACACCGGGACACCTGGCCGCGCACGCCGTGCTCGGTCAGCCCCGCCCCCGTACATACACCGGGACACCTGGCCGCGCACGCCGTGCTCGGTCAGCCCCGCCCCCGTACATACACCGGGACACCTGGCCGCGCACGCCGTGCTCGGTCAGCCCCGCCCCCGTACATACACCGGGACACCTGGCCGCGCACGCCGTGCTCGGTCAGCCCCGCCCCCGTACATACACCGGGACACCTGGCCGCGCACGCCGTGCTCGGTCAGCCCCGCCCCCGTACATACACCGGGACACCTGGCCGCGCACGCCGTGCTCGGTCAGCCCCGCCCCCGTACATACACCGGGACACCTGGCCGCGCACGCCGTGCTCGGTCAGCCCCGCCCCCGTACATACACCGGGACACCTGGCCGCGCACGCCGTGCTCGGTCAGCCCCGCCCCCGTACATACACCGGGACACCTGGCCGCGCACGCCGTGCTCGGTCAGCCCCGCCCCCGTACATACACCGGGACACCTGACCGCGCACGCCGTGCTCGGTCAGCCCCGCCCCCGTACATACACCGAAAACAACTTTAAGAAGAAAACAAACAACATTGTGTCAGCGTGGCGGTGTTATGCCTAATGGGACGTATAAGTAACGTAAAAAAGTATGCGATGTTGTATCTAGTATTTTACTCCTGTGGGGCCCTAATGTAAATTTCAATCGTATCGAGACGTTTCAGTCATAGTTGCGCTCAGCTTACAAATGTATACATGAAAAGTTTACATTCATTGCTGTCATTTTCGTACGTTTGGTAGTTGTGGCTACAAACAGGATCGAGGCCGTTCGATTCGATTGAAATGCACGCTATGGGTAGTATGTATATGGTGTGTGATGCGCGTGCGCAGGTGGGGCGGGGCGCGACTGGGAGCGGCTGCTGGGCTGGTTCTGGGCCGCCGTGCACAGCTTCACGGCCGCAGAGCGCGCCAAGCTGCTGCAGTTCGCGACCGGCTGCAGCCAGCTGCCGCCCGGCGGCTTCCAGGTACACCAGACCGACGTCCTTCGGAGTCTCGCTCACATCTACTTCATAGCAGCACTAGGAATACCTACTTAAATACCTCAGGAACTCGAGGATGATCACGATTCTGTGAAGATGTAAACTCAGGCAACCCGGAATTTATCATCGACATCAAGCTGTGGATTTGAATTTCATGTCTTAAATGTTTTTGTTGCTAAATGACACTAACACTCAAAAAAATGTGTTAATAAATCATTCCAGTCATAGGCGTTTTGGATAAGAATCAAAATTTCCCTTTCAGGAACTTAACCCGCGGTTTCAAATAACTCCGGCGCCTAACTTCGGCGCCCTGCCGACCGCGCACACGTGCTTCAACCAGCTGTGCCTGCCCGACTACGACAGCTACGAGCAACTCGTGCACGCGCTGCTGTGGGCCATCAACGAGGGCGGCGAGGGCTTCGGCATGATCTAAGCCTGCTACCCTGCTACGGCCGGCTCGCCTACGACTGCTACGATCGTGGCGAACACGGACCCGCTACTATCAGAGATATTACTACGACCGTCATCACTGCAACGGCCATTCTTCGCCCGGCTACGACCACTACGGGTTGCTATGGGCCAATCGCCCATTATATAGTATTATACATAGTATTATTAAGAAGACACAATTGTGGCTGCATGAAATTATCAAGGGCATAATCTACCACGGCTAATTACTGACTGTCTACGTCAGCGGCGACAGCTTCGACACAGATCGTGGTTAACGGTATCATAATTCAAACAATGTTACTTTTATTTATCTTTATTTTAACAAAGTATAAGTAATATCAGCTAATTATTCGACTTTAATTATTGTAATAATAGGAAGTTTTGCTGTCAATCAATTTCAATGATGTCCGCACAGACTTTTGTTAAAACAGCGCGTTATTACATTTAATTAGCAAGTGCCACTAGTCATTACTTACTAAAACATTCCTTAAATAAAATGTTAAAAGACTTAATTGTATTAAAAATAATATTTTATTATTTAGTAATCAATTAGATTAGCCCAAACTTGTCGATGATTGAGTATTGTTATGTGAAATTCATATTGATAAATCATAAAAATGTTTTTTTTAATCGGATGAGATTTTTACAAAATCTACCAAAGAGATTCTTATAAAAATATCTTCAATTGTGAAATAATGTTTTTTTTTAAATAATTTATTTGTAGCTAATTTTAAAACATTCATGACCTAATTAAGTAATTTTAAATATTGATTTGACCAAAGGGCCTAAACAGCTTTATATCATTCTGAAAATTTTGTTATATAACTGACAAAAATATAACTGATATTTACAGAATATTAATTTATATTCTAACTAGTTATCATTCGTCAGTAGCGCGCGTGTACGTAATAGGATTAATACGATAAACATACCTAAATGGCCTTAATGACCAAATTTACTATTATTTGATCTCGCACTAGTCAACATCAAAGTATTTTATACAACTTTAGTGCATACATGTACATTTATCGATCCTCAATGTAAGCAATCTACCGTAGAGCCTTGACCTGAGAAGAATTGGCCAGAAACTCTGCAAGATTTGTCCCTTCCTTTAAACGTCATTAATGGGGTTTGAAAATATCAAACTAATATGGCGTTCTTAATATTAAAGTTAGTCTAAGCAAAGGATCCTGCCAAAGACACTCCACTTGCTGGAATTGATGTGTGACAATATGTGTTATATCGAAGTTGAGCGACATTGTCGGAGGCAGCTTTGTGTTAAATTAGATTAAGTACATAACGTAGGTATATACGATCGCCTTCACTTCTGTCTCAGTATGTAGATGATCACGTACTTTGTTGTTGTTTTCTGTTTTTTATTATTGTTATATAACAATACTAGTACATATTATGTATATAGGAGATGTACCTATTTTAGAGTTAAAAAACGAAGCTTTCGGCCCGTAATGGGTACCGTTCGCCCGTCATATCTGTTTTGACAGTTGTAAAGATGCCGTCAAATAATTCACAATGAATGGGGTTGACTACTGGCTCGGTAGCGCTGCGTACGTTTGTTCCAAAATAACTAAACAAATGAGTCTATTATTTTACATTCAATTTTGCTTTAAAAGGATCCAAGTTCTATGTAATCGGGTTTAATATTGGGTATTTACAAATAAACTTAATATCTGACCATCAAACAGACATGAAAAGCAGCTGTTAGAAATAAACTGCTTCACTAGCTATCTTCACATATGGACTCCTCTACTGCTTATCATCAGGTGGTGTCGAGTCATTTGCTGGACTTTATATAAAAAAAATAGTTGTAGCCGACTAAATCCTCTACGATATGTCAGGTCTACTTTATTTCCAGTTTGAAGTAAATAAACAACAAACCAATGTTATATGCACATTAATTTTATTTTATTCGTTAGATTTACCAACGATTGTGTACAATGATTCGTATGTCAAATACGTGTTATATCTTGCTTATATAATTATCATAACTTACAGATATTTCTAACCTTTCAACTTGTTTGATGTTTGTTGACCTGAGGTATTTTGCATGAACAATTATATTTTTCATCCGTACTGAATTATTTGATTTCACAAACGAGACTTCTTTTTTAAAAAAATCGCCGTTTAGGAACAAAACGGACGCAACGCCATCTACATTAGTTTTGCGTTGTCACCCGTATCGACATAAACTATATTATTGAAAAGATTATATAAAAAAAAACCGTTTATGTAGAATAGAATATATCTTTATTGTACAGTAACCAATGACAACAATTATAATGTAAAATGTAAAATAATGTATGAAAAATGAAATGACAATGTAATGAATGACATTTTACGATACTGATGATGATTACTCAGATGAATGAATGCGTACGTTAATTATCTTATATCTGTTAACATTATTTATAGAAAACGATAATTGTTTGTTTGACTTAATTAACACATTTATTTATTCCAAAAATGAATACGAATTTTCAGCGGCTTAAAACCTCATTGTTGTTACTAAAAAAATTGTATTTCCCAGTTAAATTGAGAATGCTCTGTTTACTCGTATACTTGCTTGCAGTATTTTATTTTGAAAGAATAATTGTATTACTGGCGTGTGTATTATAGCTCGGTTTATGACCCTAATAGCGATGCAATAAGGCCCAATTGTGAACAATTGTGATGAAAATATATTATTACTATTGCACTGTGCCCCAACTATCGAAATCGCGATATGGACAACTGCAGCTTACACCGAAGTTACTTAAGTTGATAATTCCGGTGTTTACTTTCTCCAAAACTGGACCAATTTGATTACTTTTTCATTAAAAATTATAGAAAGGCTTAGGATATACAGTCGAATTGGAACACTCCTGATTTGCTTTTTTATAATCTCGTCAAATTGGTTTGACGGACGACTGTCCAATATTTTACGTTTTTGAAGAAACACATGTTTTTTAATAATGAATTTATGAAGATAGAGAAAATTTTCGAATACTGATTGTCATTCATTATAATTGTATTTTTTTGATTATCGACATTTTATCAAATTATTTTGTGTGGTGTAATTTTAGCATGTCTGGATATAATCCTGTATTTAATATTATTATACAATAGATCTACTGGGAACGACCACGTTTTGTTTCTGGTAGTTCTGTTGAGTGATCTAGTGAGAATATATATTCAGTTAAACGTATCTCTGATTAAGCTATCGAAAAGCATTGTGCACTTTTAACGCATACATTGTACAGGTTAATTCTAATCTATACAATTTAGGCGTTAAGTTTGATTTTGGTAAGTATCGCCCTCCTGTTATTGAAATAGAAATATTGCTACATAAAGCGATAAGCTTTATGTAAATAAATTCCCAGATAAGAGAAAAAAGGTCACAGAGGCTTGTTTGTGTCATCCAAACGATCGGAATGAACCATCTTATCACCAATCATCTAAAAATTCCCCTCCCAATAGCTCTAGTATATTTATATATGCAGGTAATAATGCAAAGTTCGAAAAATAAGCCACATTGATAAACGATAATTTTAGCTGAATTTTTTACAATTATGTTGATTTATTCAATAATTATATATAATAAATGTAAATATACTTGGTAGGTTCGTGGGGAAGCTAACGTCTATGTCGACCCATTGTCCAAATAAATTTACTTAAAGCAATGTGTAACATTCTAGTCGACTAAGTATTTTCAAAATATTATTATACATTTAAATTGTTAATTTATTATCTGCGTTGAATGTCTATTTTATTTTTAATTATTTATTTTGAAATGTCGCCGCCAGCGGCCTATGTTAGGCACCTTATAGACTTATTTGGTAGAGAATAATTTGTATAGTGGATACAATATTTTGTAGTAGAATTGTTGATTAGAATTGTAAGACTGAAATAAATTATACAACTTAATACATCCAATTTTATTAAGATTTAAACCCTATTCCGGAGTCATTAAATCGATCGTAAGAAATTGAAGGCATCAATATTTACAAAAACAATACATATCCTGGATTAAGTAAAAGAAACAAGTAACTAAAGATTGAAACGTTGTTCCTCAATCCTATTAAGGAGTAATTATATATCAGAAACCTCATCAATAAGGATGTATATGAGTTTTGAAAAATTGACGAAAAAAATAGATTTTAAAATGTTCCATCATGATTTTGTTTTGTGTCATTAATCCCAGATAAAACTTACAAAGGTTTTATTAGTGACCCTCAACACTGTGACGGAACGGAGGTCTACGTTCAGGAAAATAATTAAAAAATAAAAAATATAATTTATTTGATTCATAATCGTGATGTGGCAACTCTATCTGGTCGTTACATTGTACCATGTTTTGTTAAGTTTATTTTTCTTGTCATCTGTTAACTGTCTGTCACTCATCTCAGATTTTTGCCTTCGTTTCTTCATTATAATTTTCGTATTATTTTTAATATTAATATTGTAAATTTTCCTTCTGCTTGTAATTATATAATTGTAAATAGAAGCCTATGTTTTCAACCACTATCCCACTTCTAAAGTGACATCATTTAATATTTTGTATTTAATTCCCCATATATATAAGAATGGAAGCGCGTCGACGCCACCTAGGTTCGTCGTTAGGAGCTTCTTCAGAAATAAAGCATTGTCATATTGGAGAGATCTCCAATACCATATACTTTAAGGAAAATAAAAGGATCAAACAGAATATAATTATTATTTTTATATAAAAATAAAATTAACATTAACATTGGTTCCACAATATTACAAAATCATTTGGTGAATTAAACACCGAGATACCAATAATTTACCATAATTAAGGTTACATTCCTTTAGCAGATTATTTGCAAGGTGATAACATATTGTATCCCTGTCCTATGGATTGCCTACAATAAGTACCAGATAATTCATACTTAAGTCAAATTGCTATATAACTGCCTTATAAGGACTCCTGACTTACATTCGAAATCATGCACACTGATCTACTACAAACTACCAACCATCAAAACACTACTTTATTCTGTCTGCCGGTTAGTGGTGCTAACCTTGACGACTTATATATAAATGCGAATGCGCCGGTGTCAGGAACACCCTCACTTATAAGTTCTACTGATTATCAATGTAAATCTGACTGATGGATCTGATAAACTTACGGAATGCGTGGAAACCTCTGGATAAATATCCCAGGTGGAGGTTCAAAGATGGTCCACTCATTGTCTTATTGGCATTGATCACTACTATAGGCATTTAGGTAGGGCTACAATTATCATCGTTTATACTAATTTGCCTATCGGGTTTGATGATTTACTCTGAATGCATGGAAACCTCTGGATAAATATCCCAGTAAAGGTTCAGAAGTTGATCCACCCTTAGCATATTGGTATTGATACTACTGGTTGCATATTTGCTAATGTATTTGTAGCTATGCTTATTAGCACCGTCATTAGGAGAATTAATTATAAACAAACCTGGATACTTAGGGTGTGGTTACATTCATGTACTAATTGACTACTACTGTCTATCTATAACAGACAATTACTACTATTTTCAAGAGGTTTTATCTAAAGAGTAAATAGTTTCAATGTGCACACCGTTCTAAGAGGTTGTGCAGTGATTTTTGCCGCCGAGCCAGCTATGGATACTGGGAGATTCAGTCCAGTATTTCTATCAATAAATTTCCTAATAGTGTGATACAGGCCGGCATATAAGCGTCCACACGTTATCTTGTCATTCTTGATCCAATAATAGTGAATTAACAATTATTTATAATAAGACTTCCAAATACTAATACGCCCGAAAACGGACTGAAAGAACATCTTAAAGCGGTTCAGCAAATAAAAAAAGTAAGAAAAGAAAGCAAAAGAAGTGTAAGTTATCGAAATGAAAGAATAACAAAGATAACATTCCAAACATTTAATCTAAACCTTTTACATCAACGAAACAACTTACAATACGTACTTATAATATAAGGAAACTTATCTAAAACTTAGATTTAATATCCCTAATAAAAACATTTGTATAACCTCTAAACATTAATTATTTATTTTGTAAACATAAACATACTTACCGAAATTCTGAAAAATCCTAAAAAATATTATATTCTGCGAGTTGTAGAAATATTGTCATTGCTCCAAACGCATTATCGCAAGCACCGTATGATCTGTAATGCATGGTTTCAATAACCTGTCTACAGATATTTTTTCGTTTACGAGGCGTTAAATTTTGTCTTATTTCACTCACTCATAAAATGACTAAATTCAACGCCTCGTAAGCAAAATCATCCGTTGGTATTTTGTTGAAACCCATAATAGATTTTTTTAAAGATATAAATGTGCATTAAGAAACATTGATACACCTACACGAATAAAAAAAGGCCTATTATACATAGTAATAAGGTAGTATATGACGTCGCTTTAGATAACAAATTAGCGTTATATCATGTAATTAATGTTGTATTTGTAAGCAGTGCCTAGCGGGCAGCGACCAGAGCGAGGTGAGCACGTCAGCAGGTCAGCAGCCGTGCCTGGCGGGCAGCAGCGACCAGAGCGCGGCCTCGGGCAGCGACAGCGGCTGCCGCAGCCAAGCGCGAGCCGCGCCCACCAGCCTGTCGCCACGACAAACAACGGACACCGTTAGTTGGGCCTCACTCTCAACTACATTACGGCAGAATAGGTACTCAAATGTCTCATACAATTTGAGAATTACGCAAAGTTAATTTTTAATATTATACTTAATATATTGACATGGCCTCAAACTCTAGAAACTTTTGAGTATTCAGCTATAAATTTAAATTAACAGGAATATGATATATAACATCATCTTTAAAAACGTGTGTTCAATTTTTGACTATAATGAACAGCAAAATGTAGGTTTTTGAAATTCTACTCCTTACGTCTTCCCTAAAATATATTCTACATTTTCTTAGATTAAGAGCTTGCGTAACTCGCTAAAATCTCCATGCGTAGCAAATAATTAGTTTATTTTAGGCCCATTCAGTACTACGGTGTGAGAGGGATATCTATCATTGCTAGATTACACCTTCAAATGGAAATGACATTACGAAGTAAAGGAAGAAGAGAAAGGGATTTGGGAACGAAATAAGGTACGTGGCTAGTGCAGTGAGTGACTGACTTGGTGAGCGGGCGCGGCCACCAGTCCGTGGGGCGCGTGGCGGCGGCCAGCGCGGCGTCGAGGCGGGCCAGCTCAGCCCGCAGCAGGCCCACGGTGGCCCGCAGGCCGGCCGTCTCCACGCCCGCCGCCGACACGCGCGCGCCCAGAGCACCGCACTCCCGCGAGCAGCGCGACACAGCTCTGTCCAACATACCTACTATTATATCTTAGTATCAACAAAACTGCTCACTACACAAAGGGCAGACAGAAAGCCCAGTGTTTCGATGTTTAGGAGGGTGAGATGACATGATGATCAGTCCTTCCAAGGTTGGTCTGCACCTTTATGAACCCAACTAACTCTCGTTCTAGCCGCAACTGATCCCGCGCCTCATCAAGAAGGCGCGCGCGCTCATCGGCGTCTCGGCGCAACTCCTGCGCCTGCTCCTCCGCCTCGCACAGCAGTGTCTCGTGCTGGGACAGTTCGTCTTCTATTATTGACAGCTGGAGACAGTCAAAACGTTAAAAAAACCGGTTAGACAATTTTGACTACTTGCCGGCTTTGAAATTACTTTGAAAATCGCTGCTATTTTTCCATGCCCTTGACAACTACGAAATCACAAAGGAAAATAATCGAATCTACGTAGATTCTTGGAATTGATTGACCAGATAAAGAACTTACTTCAAAAATTCCTATAAATTAAATTAGAGCTTACATACTTCTTCTTACTTTTACTCAGTCTTTTATTATTTGAAAGTCTGTATAAAATTCACATCATGTTTCAATAAACATGGTCCTGGATCGAAGCCGGATTGCTCAATAAAGAAGATCAGCTGTTATCTATATTATCTCAAGAGTAATTACGAGAAAAATAGATATTGAATATTTAATGGTGGATTGAATTGGTGGCTATCACATGAAATTGTGAGCATTGGATAATATATTAGGTGTTAAGTAATTTTGGTTATTAAAAATATAACCCAGCACTCGATCAGGTAGTATTTAGTGTTTAACTACGCTAAATACTACCTGATCGAGTGCTGAATCAATCAATCAATGAAGTGCATAAAAACCAAAACCCAAAAAAAAAAAACCCCACGGTAAAAATGGTAATGTATAAATAACCCAATGGTTATTTATAATCATTGATGCTTCTTTATTTTTTATTGTACTTTTTATTTATTCACTTCCTATCAAGGATTAAGTGTGATTGAACGTAGACCGAGTGTCGACGTTTGCGTGATTCCCCTAGATGTTGGTTAGTATTCCGATGCAGTTGGGCGCTCCGTAAAAGTGGAAAATTTAATGTAAATTAATAAGTACTATACTCACAGCAATCTAGTAAAACATTCGCATTTCCGATTATGATTTTGCAGTTTTCAACAGACGTGTAACTTTTGATGTGTGGTGGCCTTTTTACGTATGAACTAGTACGAAGTAACTGTAAAAAAAATATGAATGTGATCGTGACCCTGTGATAGGCGTGGTCCCGCTGCGCACGCGCTTCAGCCGCGGCGGCTCGCTCCAGCGACAGTGCCTGTTCGGCCAGAGCGGCGCTCGTGCGGGCACCCTCCAGCTCATTGCGGCAGTTCCGCCACCCTGACACCAAATCGTTATTATGTTCTTAATATGCTACGACATATACTACGACATAAAATTTGTATCGAATAGTGACAAAATTCGCGTGAGGATGCAGCTCGGTCAGTTCTAATATACTATTTATAAATAGAACGCGTACTAGTTTTGTTCACAAAATATCTATTAATTAACTAAAATAAATGTTTGTTAACTAAACTGTGTAATTAGAATATCGGAATTGGCTTTACATGAATGATATTATAATTACATTAGCGCACGCGCCGGTCCGATGTCAGTTTCTGAGAAGTTTTTGGAAGTAGGAATTTACACGTAACATGGCGCGCATTGGGCAGTTAGTAAGCGGATGGGATTAATGTTATTAGTTGGAGTGACACTTTTTTAAAATTTTGGTACATATTTTTATTAGAGTATGGAAGGGTTTAGAAGACTTTTTTGTATTGAAATAGACAGTGATTATTTTGTTATTTAATATTCTATCTGCAGTTAGAGATAGGCTAATGTAGGCTTAGTTACCTGGTAACTGCTATAATAAGTTTGGTATGTATGTCGCGGTGTGTCTGTCATGGCATCGTAGCTTTTAATCGAATCGATCGATTTTGATGTGTTTTTTTATTCTACTTTTGTTATTTTTTTAAAAGATTGTGTTCTTGTTGCTTCAAACTAATCCTGTTTTTTGTTTCTAAATGTATAATATTTTATTACAACCGCTCTGTAACTTTATAGCTTATTTTCATCATCAGAAAGGATGATACATAATCACACATAGTGTGGCACGCGACTAAACATCTGACTCACATCTTCGTAATCTTTTCGATTTGATCTACGTATATATTATACTATTTATAATCAAATGTGATGAACACATGTGATATAATTTAACAGAGATTGCTAAGGTGTCAGCAACTATCGGAGTCCATAGGTCATGGCTTCGTTACCTTGATAACCAACTGGAAGACTTGCTTCAGTACTGAGACTTTTAAAATTGCTCTTTACATACATCACGTAAACGAACATTTTCAACCTTTTGAATAAAAGGATCGTGGGTTCTCATACCACATTAATAAATATAATGATAGAAACGAATACTTGTGTGATCTTGTCTTTGAAAAAAAATGAGAGCTTTTAGTCTTAATATTTTACATGGCAAATAGTCAATTAATCGAATAACTCAGTTTCTATTTTTAAGGCATGAGATCACGGAACACGCGATCGAAAATATATGAATTATTCAAAAAGGAATATGTTTAAAATCATTAATTCGGAAGTTAGACCGAAATGATTAGATTCGAGGAAATATTTAATCAATATGATCACTTAATAATTCATTTTGAATAATAATGCTTTTTTATTGTATATCATAATATTTACCGTTTATTATTCGACGAAGCCCTGCTTGGGCTTCATCCTGGTATAACATTCAGTCATTGTAGGTACAGTGCCAAACTTAAAATATCTACCCGTACTGCACTTACTGATCTTACAAAACACAAACAAACGTAAGGGAGAATTGCCTTCGTTTCCATAGTTGAACTATAAGTAAATAAGTGTAAAGTATGTTGACCTGATGTCATATTCCTGATGCAGGTCACAGCCCATACCTGTATACAGGGCCTGATTTACCCACGGGTTAATTAGGGTAGAACATAGGGAGGTAGGCTCGCGGGGCGCTCAGATTTATTTTTACAAAATAAAACTATACTTAGTCAGTTCCTTCATGAGCTTGGTGGGCTTGAGCGCAGGAAGGGAAGGTTAGGGCCTGGTTAGAACCATTAATAAGGCACAGCCTGCATGTGGTATTCTTACAAAGGCTGTACATTAAAAATAAAAATTTCTCCCTAAAGGACTAACGTATAGGTATGTCCCACTTCTTGGCATTTTTCCTTGTACAACGACTACAGCAGAGCATTTAGATATACCACATCTCTCATCATATTTTAAATAAGGATAGTTATGTCATACCGATACTCATTTCCGAGGCCTGGTCCTCCGCCGCGCACACGTCGCGCTCTAGCGCCATTTTTTCCTGTTCAACAAAATAAAATTTCAATATATTATTAATTACAAAACATGTACTTATGACATCGGCAACATTTTCCCAGCGAGACTCACGCGCACTTCATTGGAACAGTATCGATCGCACGAACCTGTGCACGCGGTCGGACGAAATAAATCTAATCTGTTATGGTTTCAATAATAGATGTAGAAATAAGACTTAATTATCCTTCTTGAGGTGGAAAAGGTGTGGTAATTAATTATTTATCTTACAAGTACACGCAGAACTACAGAAGACTGCAAAATTCTAGAGAAAATTGCACAAATCTACTTCTACTAATATCTTCCCCCAAGCCTGTTTCTTGGGGGAAGATATTAGTGAGAGAAAATATAGTATGTTATTTTTACACAATTAGGCATTTACTAAAAACAATTAGACTAACCAAACAGATATTTATTAATAAAAGCTAATAAGGACTTTAGGACAATTTACCCTTATATTTTTTTAAACCCTTGAATTAAAGCTTCAAATCAGGTTAGCTGCTTTTGATTTCTAGCTAGATTTCACTTTTAATGTCATGCAGAAATGTTTTTTAAACTCACAACCAAACAACTTTTCTTATTAACAGTCATGTTTACCGCCGGGCAGAACCATCGATTCGCATATCTACTGCCAAAAGCTGAGGAGATTAATTAAAGCAAGAAGTTGAAATAAAGCGACCGGAATTGATTAATAGAACATGAACTGATTAATAGAAACATATATTTTTAGCCAATTAGCAAAAATAAGAACGAGAGAAAATGAGAGATGAATTTGGCTGAGAGGTGTTAATTCATCCACGATATAGATCTGACCTTGCACCTTCAGATTTCCACCTGATTCGGTCTCTTCACAATTCTTTGGGCAATGTCACGTTAACATTAAGAGAGGACTGCCAAAACTACTTGTTACGTTTTTTTTATCAGAAGTCCTAAAATTTAGTTTACTTACGGGATCATGTCTCTACCTACAAGATGGCAGAAATTCTACGAACAAAATGGCACATATATACTGTAATTAAATGTAAATTAACTTGAGATTGAAAATGCGAAGATACTTTATCCCCAACCTATTGTGAATAAAAACATTAATAGTGTAGGTTTAAATATTTATTAATAAATATTTGGTACAGTTCATACTACTACATTATGTAATAGGCTCCTAGCCATTCAGAATACTCCATCAAAATCAATTTTAAAAGCACTTTTCTATAGCATTTATTGATATATCAAATATCAATACATATTTTAATATACGTTCATTTCTTTCTCTCAGATAGTTGGTGATATATATTTATCACAAATATTTCCTGAAGTCAGTGTGTTTGAATTGCTAATAAAAGGCGGTATAAGTTATGAACAGTCTATGTTTCTTAGAATAAAGATTCTTCATTAAAATCGCAAGTGTTTCAAACCAATATTTTAGTTTAGTTTTCTAAAAATCGATAAATATGCAATAATCTAAAATGTAATAGGTTCGCGTTAATTTTTGACAATATTTTTATATGGAGAATATTTATGCTTATTTAATTAAGGTAAACAAACTATAAACATGGCATTGCACACTTTTTTAAATTCGGTAAATCTGACCAATTTAGTTGTTAATTTGATGTCTGTTTGTCGTGTTGCGGTTGCATTCAATATTTTATCAATTAGAAGATTTTTAGATAGTATTCTTAATTAATTTACAAAAAATAACTTTTACTGTTACTTACTGATTCTTGGTAATTAAACTGTGTTAGGTCTATCTTTTATATAGAAAAATATTCGAAGTGGCAGTTAGGAGATAGATTAAGTAAATTAATTTAACAAACCTAGGTTTAATTCGTATATTTCATGTAATCGTTAGCGATACAAAATCATAACCCAAAAGTTCAATATTTAAATAAGACAATTATTTATTTCTTTTTATTATTATATTCGTCAAAATTATACTCCACCAACACGTCTAAGAAATAAATCGTAGCCGAAGAGAAGAAAGAAACTTCTCAGTTTGTAAATGTTTGGAACGGCAACGCTTTTACGTTTCAAATTTAAAATCAAATTTACTTTATTTTTGATGTTTAATGAATAAGCAACTTTTACTCTTTATTATTAATTAGAAAGATTGTGTTTCTAATTCCATAGTAGTAATAATAATTTTCTGATAAGCCTATCGACAACTCATGGAGAGTTACAAAATTGAAGGCCTTGGATAAATCACGAAAAATACCTATAGCATCATGTGAATCCTCTCAGGTTGCAAAAATATCTTTCTATTAATTCTCAATCGCCCTCCGTCCCTTTCCCGCTGTCAATTTCAGAATATCATAATAGTAAGTCAGTTATCATAATAGTAAAAAGTTTGGTTGATCGCCAAACTTTTTACTATCATCATTGTTAGTAAGGTCACAAATATGAGGCGGATGTATCATGTCATAATTCAGGCGTTAGAGGGTGTTCAAGAGAACATTAACTTATAGAAAATCGCTGCTAAATAATTACTTTATAGCGATATGTTCTTACTGTAAAATGGATAGAGTTATCTTGGCAATAATCAAAGTGGGTTTTTATAGTGTAAACAACTGCGAGTAGTTCCAAGCTGCTACAACACTACGAGCGTCTGTTGGGCTACGATTACTACTTGCTGATTCTTTGAGATGCCTGTCACAGTGTTATTAATAACTCCTCACCGCATGTATCTTAAATTTTTATCATGTTTTTTGAACTTTATTTAGGTAAAAATATCATCAAGAAAATACAAGGTGACACATCCGACCCGTTGACTCATGCGCACCACATCTCTCCGATGAACCTTTTTACGGAGAATATAGTTTATATTAACCTACCCTCGATTGAAATAATGGGACTAAAAACAAAATTTGTATATAATTCCTATTGGTACTGTGTCCCTGTCTACTAAACTGGAAGTCCCATGTTCGAATCCCGATAGAGAAAGATATTTTGTTGAGTACAAATATTTGTTTAAGAGTCTTGGTTGTTTATATGTTTATTTAGTTTCACCGTTATCTATTCTCCATAACAGAAGCTCTTAATGGTATTCTACCATACTTGACAGAAGACATGGAAAATAATACAGATATAGGTGAATAAGATATCAAGTTATAAATGATTTTAAAAAACACAAGTATTCAAATGAATAGTAGAAAAAGTAGTCCGCTGAATTGGGCTTATAGAAAAAATGAGATATTTATTTGTAAAAGCTAATAAGGCCTTTAGGACGATTTACCCTTTTATTTTTTTAAACCCTTGAATTAAAGCTTCATCAGGTTAGCTGCTTTTGAGTTCTAGCTAGACTTCACTTTTAATTTCATGCAGATAATTTTTCAAACTCACAACCAAACATCTCTTCTTATTAAAGATCATGTTTACCGCCGGGCAGAACCATCGATTCGGAACTCTACTGCGAACCAACAACTGATGAGATAAAAGCAAGAAGTTGAAATAAAGCGACCGGTATTGACTAATAATGACTAAGAAAATAAACATCACGGAATAAATTTATTCACATATGGACTCCTCTACTCCTTATCATCGGGTGGTGTCGAGTCATTTGCTGAGCTTTTATACATAAAGACATTCAAAATCAACGGATTTTACCATACTGCTATCAGTAGAAACACGGTCATTAAGTATCATAATAGAATACTGGAAAAATATGGGGTCACTTACTTTGATAATATTGTTACTTTTGACTGTTATAAAGTTTTTCAATAGGAACAAATAAATAAAACAATTTAATTTTTTATAATGTATAACGCATATTGGGCAGTTATTTAATGAGTTAATTAAATACTTAACTTGGCTTTTTGACAAGTTACGAATGAAAGTAACGAGTATTATGAGATATTAGTAAGGATATATTGATTTATATATCCATTTACTAGCTGACACTGCAAACGTTGTTATAACCTTCGATCTATTCTCATACCTACCTAATATACACAAAAAAAATGCATAAAAATAGGTCAAGCCGTCACGGAGGATCTTGACACTGTGACAAGAGATTGTTATATATAAGGTTGTCTACGATATGACCGGCTACCTTTTTAACCACTACCTTTATATCATTCAAACAAATGAAAATGTGTCAAAGTGTGTCAAAGTGAAAACAATCATTCAAACATGATCATCAAAACATATTTTTGAAATCAGGCAGAAGGCGTGACTAACACCTTTACCTTCTCAAGTATAGTTTTCTCTGCATCCTTATCCCGGATGAGCTGCTTGAGCCGCTCCAGCTCGCGCATGGCCAGCCGTAGTTTGGAGTTGTCGAAGTCCAACAGCGCCTTCAGCGTCGACACTTGGATGCGGAGCCGCTCCGAACATGACACCTGCATACACAAAATAATACACGTTCGTCTTTAACCTATTAGGAAACAGAAATAGTGCTCTTGTTCCAAAATAGTTAAAGCTAAGCATTATCCTTAAATGAGATTTCTATCATCATCGTCATGTCAGCGGAGGACGGTCAAAGCTAAGAACTCGATGCTGATTATCATTATTGACAAGACATCCGTATATGGGGATATCTTGAATCGCTGAGCTCTGGGCACAAGAAACAAAAGTACCTTATATTAGGCATACTTAATTTCAACAAAAATTTAAATAATTTACAATTAATCAAAGCCACGGAATTTAATTAGTTATAAATCATTCAGCTAGACGAGAAAATTTCACATGCATGTACATACTATGATCGAGGTTACAGTCAACAAAATAAGTTATATTTCATACAAAAGTTTGAAAAGACGTAGCTAAATTACAAGTTCCAATTGTGGGTAGTTTTTAGCTAATATTTTCTGATCTATAATTTGAATACTGTTTAGGACTTGGTGGAAAGATCAGTGTCACTGACGGAAGACCACTTGTTAGTTTTTATATATTTTTGTTATTCATTAGATACCGATCGAAAACTTTGTGCATGCATAATATATATATATATTGAATAATATAAGCTGATTCGAGTTGCTTAAGAAACATACACACACAAATACAACACTTACACTCAAATAAACACATACCAATATGCAGCCGACATGATATTAAGTTGATATGTTTGTGTTATACTGATGAGAATATTTGTTTACCACGACATTCTTAAATACATATACACCATGCCTAGAAACTCATTTCATTTCAGAGTTTATGTGGTGCGGTGGAGAAGTTCTAAACGTTTATGGAAAAAATCTATGGAACCAACGCACCTGGCACTCGAGGGTCTTCCTGAGGCAGCGCACATCTTCCCGGCGACGACGCCACGCGCAGATCACCATGAACCTGGCAATCTTGGCTGCGGCTTGCTCTTCGTCCATTGTGCGGGGACCCGGAGATTGCACCACAGACAGAGTCTTGTTCCTATGGAATGGAGCGAATTAAGTAAAGTAAACGGCTGGTTTAGACTAAATAATAAACTACGAGTCCGGATTGAAATTGTATTCAATAAACTTACTTTCGATTCAACGATTTTCCTTGGACGGGCTGTCTGAGACATTTTTACACCAAATTGGTAAACAAGCGTATGATACCTGTTACGCTAGTTTGGGAAGCCTGAGAACTATATTTGGGAAGGGAAGTGGTAGAAAGGAAACCGTGAAAAGATTGACGGTGGATCAGCCACCAGCAATGATATCGCCTGAAGGTAAGTGATTGAGACAATCTTTTTTTAAATCGAGGTTTTTCCGAGACTATAAAACGTGTTGTTTTCGTATTATTTCTGATAACCTTACGATGGCATTATTGTGATTTAAAGATAACTATTTAATGTTGTGTCAAAATGTGCTCCATGCTTAAGACAATGTAAAAGTTTACATTTTTAAATATCCTAACGATCGCTACTTACTGATTCTGCAAAATTAAGAGTTACAGGTACATAAAGGTATTATTGTACTGTATGTTTATTTTGTCACGTGTGCATAAATAAATGAAACGATCGCTACCATTATATTGCTATAGTTGATCTGAATAAAAAGTGATCCTTATGGTAATTCGAAATGAAGAAGTGTATAAGGGTGTAAAAGGACATACCTGGCAATTCTAATTTTCTTGATAGGCGTTAGGTCTTCCATGGAGACAGCCTTAGGCCTGACCTTGGCAGGTCTGGCTGGCGTGGCGTGGCTGTAGTGGTCGAGGCACCTCTTAAGGCGCGCCAGGTTGGGACTGGGCGCAAACGCTTTAGCTGTGAACTTGTTGACCGGCACCGAGAACAGCTGCTTCTTGGGGTGAGCTGGCTGCATGCGCCTTTTGGAAGCGAAGGTTTATCTATTATGTAATAGCGGCCCGCCCCTGCTTCAAAAGGGTATTTAAGGTAAATTGTAAATTTTAAGACACACGTACCTTTCTATTTGCATCACGGGTTTAAATGCAATAAAGAAAGTTTGGATATTATCTATTGCATATTTTAACAAGAAAAAGTAGTAATTGTGACCTAACTGTAATAGATATATGGTAATTTGTAGACATTGATATCCACTATAAAACTGTATTACATATCTTTGCTCTATTGTCAATAATTTCCGCAGCGTACGCGTTACATATACGTTATATTGATATTTTTTTACAGACTGGGTTACAATACGAAAGATCTCATGATCTAATATTTTGAAAATATTCTATGGCTTTGTTCAATATTCATCATAGACAATGTAGGATTCTAACTGCGAAAGAATATTTTTCAAATCGGTCCAGTAGTTTCGGAGCCTATTCAATAACAAACAATCAATATAATATTATTATGTTAAAACTGACTTAGTTTACTTGGCTGTTGACTCAGGGTCGTCTGTGTAGCCGTCACCTTTCAAGTGAAGGGTAGGGAATAAAAAATATTTTCTTTAAATTTTGTCGTAACATCTTAACATCTTGTTGTAATAAAAGAATTATTAGAGTCTATAATAGGAAATGGAAGTCATTTACACTTTGTCTTCAGAATGTTTAAAAAATATATATTCTAATGGGAGTTCTTGGCCCTGGTCTCACTTTATATTACATGAAGATAGAAGCGAGCATCCACTTCTATCTTAACTTAATATCAACTATAAATTCCTGAACTATAGAGGCACTGGTTATCTTAACCTGCTACTGCCGGAATCCAACAATTCTGTTAACATTATGGCTGCAGATATGGCGGCAGAATTGGTAAGATACAAACCGAACAGAAAATTTTTGTCCCACTGGTAATTTAACCCCTAACCTCCATATCTGAAGAAGGTGGTGTCAGCTACTAGTCAACAGAGACGGTTAAAAGTATTTGTAGTATCAAGATATAACTTGATGTGTCTATAAGCCATCGTGCTATGAATAATTTTCATTACCTATGAAAATTATTAATAGCCCCTTTATGATTGCTGTGTGCTTACAGAGCATCACATTCTTAAGCCCCACAACTGACGTACCAACTGTCTTGTAGTTTTACAAGAATGTGGCATGCCATGATTATTACTAAAGAATTAGAATTTGACTGTAAAATGAACATTTTATGGTAAGTTTTTATTCTGTGACGAAAAAATACATATAATACGTTCATGTCAGTGCTTTTTACATAAAACCTGGATTTAAATAATGGGAGATCATTTTATAAGAATCACGTACTTAGACGTGGTATATGCTGAGCTCGAAATAGCTACAGATGGAGAGAAATATCATACATAGTATTGTAAAATATACTAAATCATACAAACGACACTAATCAAACATCCATCGAATCTATCTATTTCCGTTTGGGATTCGAACCCGGAACCTCTTGTTTATAAGACGGGGGCTTAGTAGCCTGACCGGGGATGCTCGTGCTTTCTTACTTCTTCCTTTGTGATAGTTTCGTTCAAACCCTTTTAACCAAAAAGTAACCTTACGTAAGAGGCGTGGTCTGCATGTTGTGCCTCTCTCTGGAGAGCTCCCTCTCTGATATGTCGCCAGCCCCGGCCCTCGCCACTGGTGATGGGGTCTGGGGTAACTTCGGTAACGCATTCTCAGGCATTTTACACACAATGTTTTTTATCAAAATCTTACAAAAACAGGCAGACAATAGTGTTTTTACAACTCTGACAGATAAACAATTTCAAATTTCGTACATATATTTTAAAATTTAATTTGACAGAATTTATTTAAAAAAGTTTTAACTCAATGAGTATGTGTTATAGATACCCCCATTTTTAATTTTAATTTAAGTTTAATTTTCAAGCTATGTACGATGAAAATAGTCAAATTTTTTTTCTGAGAGTGAATGGACAAATATAAAGAATGATAAGTTGTCGCGGGACGCCTGGTAGATGCCGAAATTATTTTTTAAACGAAATATGCTTAAAAGGATAGTTTCTGACAGGAAAAAGATGTGATATAATAAGTACTATACTACTACATAAATTAAAATACAAATATAAGTAAAGGTAATAGTGCATTAAAACCTGTTAATCGATGCGGATATATGAGGGGCTACGCAAGCTGTTTCTAATTGAAACTATTTTAGATAATACAATCCGTATCTGTATCGGAAAAACCCTTAACAAACACGTTAAAAAAACCCAGTTGTTCTATGTCAAACTCGGCTAGCACATGATTGCAATAACTTGTGTTACATTACATACATTATGATATCGAATTCATAGCGCGATGAAAGTGTTGATTCAAAATTATAATAGCGTAAATCCATATTTTGACATTACAAATTAATACTGTCGTGTCGTTGTATTTACTGATATATGCCTACGTCATTGTGTGATACAACGAGCGAGATGGGAAGTGAGTATTGTGATAAAGTCTATGTCCGTAATTTTATAATATATATTTCATAACGCAATTAAAATGAGTTTCAACTGTTAGAAGTTGTCGTAGATATGAAAATTATAATAAATAGTTTGAAGCGATGTTACCTTTGGTTTTTTAATAGTTATTATCATACTTGCTTTAAAAGGATTTACGTGATGTTTCAAAATTGTTTTGTTTCGTATTTGTATTGTTAGGATTGCTAAGGATTATGATAAATACAACTAGATAAAAATGTGCCAAAAACTAATGAACACAGGTACGATATGGAAAGCAGTGGCGAGCTCTTTCTTCACCATCGGATTATTTCTAATCTAAGCTGTGAAATTATTATCATTCGTATAATTTATCTTATTATGCCGGTTATTAATCTCTTCAAAAACGGTTCGGTTTCATTACGTCTCAATAAGGAAACGCAAATGAGTACACTAATATCGATCAAAAGCTCAATATTACAAAAAAACAAAAAATTAAAAAAACAAACACAAAAAATTGTGTACATTTTCATTATAAGTGAATTTGTTTTGTTTTATATTATGAGGTAATAATGACGAGGAGTTCAACCATTTGCACATTAAAACGTTCAAGTTAATCCGATGAAAAGTCAAAACTATACACATTATAAAAATATTGATTAAGTTCGAGCTATATCCTTGAAATGATAATCAATTTTACAGATTGCGTCTGGTCCTGAAATGTTTATTAAAATGTACACTTTTGAAGTAAAGTATAATTATTTTAAGTAATACGGTTGTTCTTTACCAGCTTGCTAGTGTGCAATAGATATCTATTGTGATGGTACTAGATAAGTGGATGCTTCATAAATTAAATTAAGGTTTGCAGCTACCAAAGATTGATGAGACAATTTATATTATTGCTGTTCCATTATCTAGTATTCATAGCATTAGCTTTAAATGAAGTTTAATTTTATTTAATGAGTGTGAGTGTAAAATAATATTTTTATACTTAATTTTTAATAATATAAATCTATTAATTTATAAATAAAAGAAATTTTTTTATTTAAAATTATTTATTTATTTACTATTTAACGTTAACTAATTAAGTTAACAATTGGCTGATGTACAATAAAATATATTCTATTCTATTCTACTATTTATTAAACTCCAAACTTCTAGGTTGTGGGAAGGCGCCTTCTAAGACCCATATCCGGTATGATACCACCCAGGGCGTGCATGCGACACGTAATACTCCCCGCATTGGCCTGCAGATCGAAGATGTGACCGCTTTGAACAAGCCTTATCGTTTCATATACAGGTAACATAAAATATTCTATAGAATTTAATTTCACGCAGACTACTCATATAAATTTGAAACATAGTATGTATTGACTTTTAGATTTCAACATTTTTGGTTCGCTATATATAAACCTTGAAATGAAATATTTTAAATTTTATTGTTTTCATTAAATTGTATTAAAGTTATATTCATATATAAGTGACCACTAGTATACTTATAAAAAACAACCTAATTAAATTTAATATATAATTAAGTCGTTACTTACTTTTCATGTTAGTAACTACGAAAGTGGAACTACTATAAAGAAATACCAACAAGAATCTTCCAGGCAATTAATGCCTTCACGTTTACGAACGATTAACGTTTGAGCTCTACTAAAGTACACGTATATTGTAACAGACTTATTATTTTATCGATAAAGGTTGATAAACGCCATGGGTACAACTTAAGCGTTACCTACTTGGTTAAAATCAAAATAGAGAATAATGTTGACAAGATAGGAGATGAGTCCCCCTGGTCCCGACAACGTTTCCTCAATAACCTCTGGCGACCCTACTCGAATGAATTTAACCATACCATAGCCCTCTTACTACAAACACGCTCAATATTTGGAAATTTTAATATTTTTACTACATAGATATTTAAAAAAAATATCATGTCTTCACTATCTACAGACTACGTCAAACTGCTTGTCAATGGCCTTCCTACACGGAAAAAACATTTGGACCCCAACGGCTTAACGTGCATTCCGAAATACGAAGGAGGTCAAATATAATAAATTTAATTGACCCATCCAGGACCAACCATGGCGAAAATGGCTTTGTTTTAGTTATGGAAATCATATCGTTCGAACATCTAGTTTGATATGATATAATTTGATTATTATCAAATAATAATTAGCGGCATTTTTTTGGGATAATCGTTTCAAATTACTTCACAACAGTATGATTTACTAAAAAAAATTGTAATAATTACAATAAAAATAGATTATGGGAAAGTCAGTACAACAACGTTGAGATGCGTCGAAAATGACGTAATCGGAAAAGCAATTAAATAAATTACGATAAGCGTGTTCTTTATAATACCCGGTATCTGTGGGTACAAGTTAGGTGACTTATATTACAAATATACCTACTAACAAAAGAGGTAAACGTCTCGATAACACTGCCTCAATTAAAAGGTGATTAAATAAAGATTGGAAATGGAAATATGCATCGCATTTGTTATAATAACTACTGGGAGGATGTAGGTAAATTATTATCTACTTAGTTCTTATATGTGTGTGTTACTAATATAATCCATGCCAGTTTAAATTTTTTTTAAGGCTTTGCATTATTTGATTATAAGTTGTGCAGATTATATATTTTAAAAATTGTTTAGTAGCAGGTCACATATTTTAATTTTACTCAAAGATATTATTTTATGCTTCAGAATGACTTCCCGTAAGAAGGCCCGTGTCCGGCCTACTACTATAAGGCCTACTCCAGAAGAAGAACGCAGCAAAATACCAGTTATTGTGGACAACAAAAACTTGATTAAGATGAAACATAAAAATGGTAAGATACTCTTAGAACAACTTGCTTTGCTAACACAAAACAAATCAACATTATTATTATTATATGTTGTCACTTTTAACACCGTAACTTTTATCTCAAAGATAATTATGACAATATGTTTCAGCTCAGGTAGTTGTCGAATAAATGGAAAACGGCTAGATCAAATTAATTCGTATAATTCGTAAAATATTAAAATACAATTGACACGTATATAGCACAGTTGCGTTCAAATCGATTAATGCCACGCTGCTATGCCCCCACTCGACCGTCGCGCATGTGTTTCTCGCTTTTTTCACTAGGTGGCGCGAACACAATATCAAAATGCGCTATAGTATTCTTTTTCTAGCTTCTATACGTTTCAATAGAAATCCCACCTACTAATATGAAATGAATCGAAATGGACATTTGATAAATATATACTGAGTAAATATATAACACACATTTTATCATAAGCATGCATTAATTAATAGTTTAAAAGGGTGGTTTTCACGACACAGTAAATCCTAGTGTGAAGTCCAGTGATACCGTTGAAAATTGTAAATTACCCTAACAGTAATTAGTCATTTATTAGTTTAATGGAATGATCTCATAAGGCTTGATTAAGGCTCTGACGCATACCATTCGAAATTCGTAAGTCAGCTTCACGACTCCCTAATTAAAGGGTTGCTACGAAATCGTAGCTCTGTCGTAGCCACTCCCTGCTCCGTAGCGTCGCCTACGTATTCGCAGTAGCACCCGTAGGTTCGTTGCACCGTAACGCTAAATCGCCTTCGTAGTTTATCTCTACGCAGCAACGAACCTACGAGTAAAATAAAGTAGATGTCGTTACGTCTACGATATCTACTACGTTTATGGTGTTTATTTTTAGTTAAAAAAATAAAACCTTGTTAAACATGTTCGTATACTTCTTATATTTGCAAAAGTATTACGTAACAATTTTTCATACTAAATTACCATCAATAATTATCATTTAAGATTTATATAAGCACTATTTTTACAATTATTAGAAATTTAGATTAAATAGAAAGAGAAGGTTAAAATAATATAAGTAAATGTATTTGAACTTATACTATAAATGGCACAAAATCGATAAAAAGAAATAGGTATTGAAAAACTCACAGATGACGAAGGCTCCATGACGTATTCCAGCCTACCGGCACCGGAACATGTGGGTTTATATCCGCTCGTAGACCAATTTATTATTGTACAATCTCTTTCCTAATTTAGATTCGCCTGAGATAACTTATAAGTGATTCCACGTGTATTCTATACTGCCGTGTAACTCCAACGCTGTTTTTTTTGACAAAAATCCACAATCGTTTTCATTTCCTTTATGTAATATTAACAAAATGGTTAAATTCAAAATGCCAATAACGAATACTTAGTATTTAAATATTACAGGAATGGCAAAAATGCACTACAAATTTTTCCAAGGGGAATAGACGGGAGAATGGAGTAAGAGGGTCGGTTATTAATTAGAGCTCTCACAGGGCACTGACAACACTCAGCTATCAACTACTTGTCGTGCACCAAGGCGTCGCAGTTGAAGTTTGAACTTTGGTGCGTAAACTATGATCTGTCTAAAAACGAATGTAAACTTTACATAGTTATAATTTCTATTCATTTGTTATTTACATTAGTATTTTCATTCAACAAATAGTCAGTTCCTCTGTAGTTCCTCAGATGAGAATCTCGTTCATGTCGAATTCAGGCACTATGGTAGCCTCTTGTCTGGTCTGGTCAATACTTTTTTACACGTAACGTGCCTTCGAAGGGATAATGTAAAAAATAGTACCAATTTTCGAAACCTTTCTGATGAGTTAATACAAAAGTATTTCCTTTTACGATAATTTAATGAATGGATAAGCTACTGTTGCATATTCACATGCTAAAATTAAGGAAGAGTGAATGCTATATTGATTTAGAAACGACCTAAAATAAATTCAAAAGTATTAATATACTAGTTGACGCGGTAAACTTTGTTTCACCTTCAAACTACCACTTTTAAAAGCAACCAGAGATAGCGAGACTAGACGATTTTCCATACTATATTACCAACTTCAATTTATACATTTTCTTGAAGGTTTTCTTTATAATATTAATGTTTTAAGCACCCATTAATGAAACTGAATAAAATACAATAAATATTACTTAAATGGGTCAAGCCGTTCCCGAATTTTAGCAAGCAATTTTAACATCAGTTCATTTTTATATATAAAAAGATTTTGATTCAATATCAAATCCCTAGTACATCAATAAAAATTCTTACCGAGAAGTAAAGCATAATAAACAGTGATATATCTACACGTCGATAAAATATAGTATTATTTAATAACAGGCAACTTGTGCGTATAATAATCGCACGGAATAATGAATCGTAAGGTAGAGGGCAGGTCGCGTGCGGCGTCGCTGTCGAGGCGCCGCCGCCTCGACCTCGCCTGCACCCGCGACGCGACACCTGACGCGACGGGCGACATTAGGACTGGAAGTCTGGAACACTAGCGGCTGCTAGCGGAGAATAGGGCTGGCAATAGTACCAACTAATTATTATAAAATAAATTCCGGGGTATTAGAATACCCGAAACTCATCATTCATTGGCGGGGAAGGAAAGTATCACTAAATCTATTCCCTTAAAAATCGTATTGTTCGTTACGATTCGATTTTACGTCTGAATCGCTGAATCAATTTAGATGCAATTTTGCATAAAGATATATTATATACACCCTGAAGAAGAACATACAGGTGATAAATTAGCGTTGAACGGAGTAATCGACAACCCTATTGCAACCCCCATATTCGTGTGATTTCAGTTTCGTATAGGTAACTACAATGTTATCTGTTGAACAGATAATGGCAGTCTTTATGATATATTAATCCAATGTTATTATAGAGTTAAGTTAAATCAAAGTGACCAATTGCCTTCATTTGTAACATAGATAGACATGTCCATAGGAAACAGATATATTTAAATTATATAAATTAGTAAAATTAATCTAACCTAATAGAAAAAAATATTACTTATAACTTAAATACACTATCTAAATCATATGAAACAGGAAGTGTACCTGTTTCATATGATTTAGAGCCTTATTGGCTAGACGAATTATCTCGCTGGATTGCGAGGCTGATTCGCTGTGCGTAATATATGCCCGCCTTATCATCACTTGAGTTTGACACAACCGTTCAGCGATGTCCCTAAAAAGTCGGCGAGCTCCTGAACCCCAAAGTCCCAATATTTCCACCCTAAGCGGCTCTAATATATAGTCTCAAGAAAGGCAAGTATATTTCGGTCGTTTGAGGGATTCAGTAGACACAGCAGCCGTTTCTGGCGTTAATGAGGTGCTTGAAAGATGACACAAAGCTAAAGTATCCCGAGCGAGAACCTGAAGGAAGACATCAGTATGCCTTGCAAAACGACTTCTAATACATGAGAAACCGTTGTGACCAAGATCATCAATCATACAACCACAACGACAACGGTGGGCAACATGGCAAACACTACAAAAACTAGTAGCAATACGAGTGCGGTCTAGAAGTGTACCTAACTTAGCCAATGGCAAAGCCTGTAACCAGAGACCTGTTACTACGAATGATTGAAAGATTGTTTGTTTTCCTTATCCTTCGTGTAATATTAATTCTAGGTCTCTGTTATCGTGGTCGTAATAAATGGAATGTTAACGCCTTCTTTCCCTTCCGAAAGAAGGCGTTAGGCGAAGGAAACTAAATAAGTAAGACAGGCGATGCTTTTAGCCGTTCTGTCACCTGGTAAATTAATTTTTTTTTATCTTATCTATTACATCAACCCGCTTGCGTAACCGTCCTAGCAATTGCATAACAATATTTTGCTACAAGGGGTATTAATAAAAGGGTGTTTTGAATTTTAAATTGTTGGCGAATCGTCGGGAGCGTGGCGCCTCACGCAACGCGGCCGTGGCGCCTACCGAAGGGTAGGCGGTGTGACTCATCATAACGTGTTGCTGTACTTAAATTGGGGTGGCAAATATAGAATGTCAAGCTAACAGAGTTCACACGCAGCCTTAGATAAATTATTTTAGTGTAAAAACACTAAAATACTTTATCTAATACGAGCGAGATAGTACTCTAATTACGGAGATATCGAAATGGGATAAAGATATGTAGTTTTATCAACACTGAAAGTTTTGGCCAAGCCACTTGTACAGTTTCTGATTAGCCCAATAGTTGACAATTAGAGAAAGACTCAGTTGTTAAGTACAAATATGTACATTTTTAAGGATATTAAAGTTTAATTTAATTAATGTTCATGATCATCACATCGTAGGATAAGTACCTGTGACTTTTGCTACTCTAAACACTGACAACAGAACACATTTGACAAATAATATAGAGACCAACTCTACCTACTGCCTTGCGAATTTGATTATGCTGTTTAGAGCCCAAATTATTTTTACCTAATATAGCCTTACCTGTAGTTGCATAATTAATTTCAAAGAGAATTGTTGAAGAAAAATATCTTCACCTACTTTGGAACTTATCGTAAGACGAGTAGGTTGTAATTTTACATAACATTTAATATTCTACTAAAATCCTTATGGGTAACCTTTTCATTCATATCCTTATTTTCATAATACTGAAATAATTTTGACACTAATTACACCTTAACTTAGTTTAATATTAAGTAAAATAATATAAATATAATAAACTGGAAGATTGATCGTTAACACTTTGTTACTTTTTCTTAATTCGATTAATACCAATGAATTAGTACAATTAATTACAAATATAAATTAAAATGTATAAGTTTCGATCGGCGCACGAGCATATCTGTATTGTTTTTATTATGTTGTGATGTCATCATGATATTCTTAATAAAATTACCAAACGGTTCTTGATAATTTTAGTTTACCAATGTCTCTCCGGTTGTAAAGTAGTCTCAATGTGATTTCGTCTCGGCTGCCGCGCCCTTATGGATTTTAATTTCGCGACAATATTTCTTGATGCATTTCTAGGTGAGCTAATCAATATTTATTTGTATATTACATTCTCAAACAATCATTGAATACATACCTACACAAAAACTAAACGAAACGGTAACGAAATTGTCGATAAAACTGAAGATCAACAAATGTTAACTAATTACTAAATATTTTAAATATAATAAATACGAAAACCACTTTTTGTGTTCTAATTAAATTGATTATAATCGTAACCTATCGTGTTTCGTACTTTCGCGATAGTCATTACATTTTATGTAAGTAAACATTTTATTTAGCAATTACTAGAGTGAAATAGATCTAAGTAAACTTTATTATAATAAACTTGCTAACCCCATAAACTTACAAACCATTTAACAAATTATTAAAAATAAAATGAATGTGCGTGAAGAGACCGGCCAATTGGAGAAGATCGCGAATTTCCAAACCTTAAAAAATCAAATGTCTGTACAGAGTATTTCTATTATTTTTTACAATTATTTTATTACCTTTTCTGATATTCGGGCCGGAGACATAGATCAATAAAATCTGTACATCAGTTCTTGCAGATTTTTAAGCTATATTAATTAGTAAAAGAAGAAAAAAGAGTTCATAATAAAGAGAAACTCTAAAAGAAAAGTTACTTTGGACTTATTTCAATAGATGGCGTTCGTGGCAGGTTTTATGTATGCAAAACAAAGTTCAGCTGTTGGTTTTAACGATGCACTTTATTATTCACGAAAACGAACATACCAAATAGAAGTCACCGTTAAATAAACTTGGCCACTAAACTAGTCAACTAAATAAGCTTGACTAGGCACTTCACCAGGTGGAGTAACCATCTAACTCTCTTTTTGCGGTATTCATAAAGATCTGTGTCCACTACGGACAAGGGGGGCAAATTTCTTTATCTTTACGAATCAGAGTAACCCTTTGTTATTAACCTGAGATTTTTTAATAATAAATTATTATGTAGTTAGTTATTCTGTGTATAATTTTGGAGTTTAAATAATCATCATGTGAAAGGTCCAAAACATGTCTGCCTGCGTAAAACGCGTGAGTCATTCACTGAGAGCCTCCCAACTCAAGTGACACATACCATTCCGTTCCCTCCATACCTCTGAAAAGTACGCCCACGTAGTGACACTGAAATAAATTCAGGATCTGAAAATACGGCCTTATATAAACGTAGGTGACTCATCTTCGATGAATGAAACTATATAAGTAATATATGTAGATACCTAACGCAGATTGTAAGCACATAATTATTATAAATTCTATCATTACGAAGGTAAAATAAATTAAAACCCAATAAATATTTAAGTATTGTCAAAGTTATATTTTTACATTTTCGCAAGTCAGAAACAAATATAAATTTATAAAATAAATCAAAAATAAACTTTTCTACTACTTTTTGAAACAAAATCACTTAAAGTTTCAAAACAGAGAACATACCGCCAATATAAATTATAGTATAATTTATTTACTAAAATACCAAAATATTTTAACAACTATGTCACACAATTAAATAATTATTATTTAGTTACTTCTTCAATTATAGCCTTAGGAAATGAGAAAGTCAAGCATTTTATTTCACTCGCACCCACCGGCGTTCGTCTTACTAAATGAGATTTGGTATGTTATGGCATACATGCATAAAACTATATCACTGTAGTTGTTGATAATATATACCAGAGCAAAAAATAATTGCTTTCAAATTTAACATTTTTTAATACTGACAACACGGGCAAATGGCCTCCATTGTTCTCTATTTAGTTTGTGATTGTTGTTATTTGTGTTGATCGAGTTTTAATGCGTAATAAGTTGTTATCAATAAAGGTGGCTATTTTAAGTGTGATTAGTTGCATACTTTAATTGTGTAGCTTAATATAATAGTTTTCACACGGCAAAACGCGTATCCATTTAGTTGTCATATTCTATAAGTTATATTTGGACTATTAAGGTTAAGTAGCGATTGTATTAAGTTTGGGAAAAAATGTCTGTTAACGATCTCAGAAAATGCAGTAAGTGTCGTAGAATACAAGCTCAAGATCCAATGGTTACCTTCCATAGGTTTCCCAACCATGGAAAGAATAATATAAAAAAGTAAGTGCAAATAAAACCATATATTCTATAAATATAAAGCTTGTCAAATTTGTTTTTATGGAGCTGGATCATTTTGAAACAATACCATTATGTATTGTTTATTTATGATTATTGTTTATAGCACTTTTTGTCTACATAAATATTTTTTAAATTTCAAATTCAATTAATGTAATTGTGTTATATTTTAATTTACTCCTTTAATTGCAGAGGTTATCAAGTCAAGTCCAACGAGAACAAACAAGTATGAGAGAGAATATGCTGTAGAGAAAACCAGTAATGCAAATTAATAATATTACAGTTGAACCATCAACTAGTAGTTTGCAGTGTACAAATAAAATTAACATAGATACTGAGAGAAAATCTTTCAAAAAATGAAAAGGTAATATTTTGGTTTTCTAATTTCTATGATTTTATGAGATAGATGACTAGTGCTTTTCTCTCATGATACACAATAATAAATAGGTAGATAGTGATATTTTATATTGGCAAGATGAATTAATTTAGTCATAAAGGGTATATACAGGTTAGTGTGCTTGGTTTTGATTGGCCAATCAAATGTGGTTTTGTCTTGCTTACAATTTCAGTTTCTTTCTGAATTAAAATCCAAGAGATAATCTGTTGTAATGAATGTTAAGGGGTTATAAAATATACGTAGTTGTTATGATCTTGTTTTATTTTTATAATTAACTTAATATTTCTTTTGATCAATTTTAGCAAGTGTCTGCTCAAAATAATCCAGCAACATGTGCAATTGCAACTGGTGTGCAGAAAAAATTGAAGAAACCTTTTACCATCTTAAAAGCAATTAATACATTGAAATTAAAAGAACTAACGGAAAGAGAGATCAAATTATATTATATTTGCAGAAATGAACCTGATAATTTTTCATTTGTATTAAAAGGTATAATATACTTAAAAACCATGAATTGGAGGAAGAAGAACAACTAAAATCTTTTTAACGAAAATTGAATAAATAAAATATTTAAATCTGCTGTTTTCTTCAAAGTACAATTACATTTGGAAGAAAATGAGTCTGTAACAATAACCTCAATATATTGGAGCTAGATTTAAGTATCTTTAATAAATAAATAAAAGTAATTATTATTTAGAAACTCCAATATTGTAGGTTTTTGTTTCTAACTCGTTTTCTTTGTAACCTTAAAAAATTTTCAAAATGTTTAAAATCTATTTCAAAATTCCCGCCCGTAATTTAAATTTGTTGCTATTACGCAATGGCGCTAGTATCACGTATATGTGTATGTGTATGGTTGCTAAAAATATCTATGGAGTTACCATTCTTCTCCTCGTAGAGGAGTATTATATTCTTTGCTCGCACCCATGTAAAAAGTTTTAAATTCATTGCGCGCATGCGCCGTCTCTGGCTACGTCACGATATTTCTCAGTTAACCATGTGACACCTCAGTAGCCAATCGCCTCGAGTCTGTTTTAGTGTAACGTCCGGTTTTACTCACACAAATATAATTATCATCAGTTTTTGACATTCACTTGTCGAAGAAGCGGTGTGCACAATTTTGATATCATTTTAAAACTATATTTCTTTATCCAAAGTGATAAAAATTATAAATTTTAGATAGTTTTTAATAGATTTAATGGTTCTTATTGTTAAAAATTGTGTGATATAACTTGTGCACGATTCTTGGAAGCGCGGTTGCTGCGATCGAGACGAGACCTTGATTTAATACAACTAGTTCTTTGGACGAGCGGAGAGACAGTTATTATAGGATCGTTCATGCCTGTGGAGGTATGTTTTAATTTACAAATTGTGAATTCGATCGTGTGTGCTATTATTGTTTTCTAATCTAATTTGTACCATAACTGTGGCGTGTAGTGTATTCAAGGTTAATGACGCAGAGATTTTGAGACTGGGATGTGTAGACCAGTTATAACGAAGTTCATAATATGTGCGTTTTGATGTAGTCGCGTGCGGAAGGACCGCTCAAGGTGTCCGCGAGTTGTATTCGTTAAAAAGTGCCATGGACATCGGCGGAGGTAAACCATGAGAGACTTGCATGTGACTGCCCTAATTAGTAGCTGACAAACTGACACTGGCGCTTCCAACCTTGCACGCATTAAATCCCTTTAATTTATACATAATCTTGGGCTATGGTATCACAGGAGCACCCGCAGATGGTTTCTACCCGGTACTGTTATAGCTTGCTCTGTTAGCTCACCAAGTGTAGTTCTAAAAATATCTTAAAATAACCGTAGACAATCTATAGGAAGTGCTGCAGTTTGCTTTCAACAAAAAATTGGTTATGTGGTAGCATAATATTGTTGGTTAATTTCTAGTTTGTTGTAGTTTACATAGAAATAACACTTTTAATTGATTAATTTACATATTATTTTCTAAATAGATGGTGGGTAGAGGGACAAATGTCCTTCTACCGACTAATGCTCAAACACAATTAAAAATCTGTTAGAATTTTCTAAGAAACTTGCAGTTTAAACTACATGCCGCGTAGATTATACTATTAATTTACTACTGTTACAGTAAGTTTATTTAAATATCCTTTATCGTAATAGTTATCTAACCTAACATTCAGTAGCTTGCCAGTGCTCTCACACAATAGAAAGTGTATTGTGTCTAATATATCTGTTTCATATATCAATACCTAATAGTTTTGTTAATGCTAATTAATTAACATTGTCAATAAACTTTCCATTTTTTTTGCCTTACTTTCAGTACTTATCTACTCTATTAAGTCTCTTGTCTACTTAATAAAATACCCAAGAAAATTAAATATTTAAACTTTTGTATCTGGATTGTGGGTAATTTACAATCAAATGTTTTATACCAAACAAAATTATCACTGCACAAAATTATTATTGGAAAATGTAGGGTACATTTAGAACAATATATGAGCTTCATTAGTTAATTGCTAACTTACCTACATTTTAACATATTTTAAAGTTAAAAATATAACAAAAGTAGTAAAAAGCATTTTCTTCTATTCTATTACTATTTAAAATTCAGGTTTTTTTCATTAATGACTTTATGCTTTCACAGAAATATTGCTACCATTATTTCATACTGTAAACAGATATTTTTTAGAATATTATCATTTTGTAATCTGAATTATGTTAACATATTCCTTTTTATTAGTAATATATGTTGAAATGCCTCTCTCTCTCTCTGTCTAAATCATAGTCATGCCTGCTTTTTAAGTTGTGGGCCATTAGTGATTTCAGCAAAACCTTTATAGGCCATACATCTATGAAAATTCATATTATGAAAGTAGCTTTTGAATGATCTGTTATTTATTTATGTTTGAATTTAAATTCCAAATTCAACTAAATACCTCATAGAACAGTGTTGTTTTCCAAACATTTAACATTCTTCATCTAAATCAATAAAATTTTATTCATATTCCACAAACAACCTCACATACAAACTTAGTTTCCCATTGACACCCATTATTTACCAGATTTTATAGAATATTGGTTAATTGTTATATATTTGTCTGTTATATATGAATCAATCCAGGAAATGGTGTGATTTGCTTATTCCAAATGAAATAAGCTAAAGTTTCCAAGAGAAAAGAGCTACTTATCATCACCATTGCAAAACTAAATTAAAGTAAAAATAATAGTTTCAAAATTTAATGACTTGATGTTCCTGGGAGTATATTGCTGCTCAACAAAATAATATAATGAATATAAATATGTTTATTTGCATAATATTTATAAAATATTATATGTTAAGTTTATTTAATATGTATCAATGCTTTCAAAATTCTTTATTCTAATTGTATATATAGATCTTTTACCACTTCTTGGTCATGTTAGGTAACTGAATTTTTCTTCTAAAGCCTGATCTGTTTATATATAGTATACATACATATATGTATTTTGCCAAAATTCTATTATAAAAATAGATATTAATATTAAATATGTTTTCCTTTATATAGTACCCATAACACATGCTATTACTGAAGCTTACTTTGGGTTAGATAATAGGTGTGAGTGTTAGACTAAATAGCTTTAGGCCTTTTTTGCAAGTAAAAGCTCATCAATGGTGCGGTTATATTTTTTTATTCATAGAGCATATAGTAAGTGGGCAGGTACCTATTTGTATTTTATAATGACACTTTACTAGGCGTATAAATTTGAATTGTCAGCTGAAATTGATATTATTACCACAAGTACCTAACTTTTATCAAAGGAAGATTGTCTTTTTAAATTTTTTTTTCATTTTTAACATGCCGGTTTATTTGTTCTTGTAAAGAAAAATTATATATTGGTTCATTGTTTTACAATTATTTTTAAACAATCACATAAAATTAACATTTATTTATTACTCAATTAACATACATTATAAATCCGCGGTCATTGGTCCGTGTTCTATGTTAGATCACCTGGAGGTCAATGACCACATTCTCCTGAAACTAATTTCAAGAGCAATCATGGATCTTTAGATATATGTTTTATATTTAAAAAACTGTTTATTTGATAAAGTTGTATAAGTTATCACTATATAGGTATTTCATAAACTCGTATATGTATCTTAAAATGGTTTTACTTATTCGTTCGTTAATGTATTATGAAAGTTGCGTAGGAATCCAATTACTACCGCTACATCGGGATTGGAAATCGGTTCGCGGCTCGTGTTGCCCGCATGGTCGTGACAGGTGAATGTGAGGCGCCCGCGCGTCGTAATGCGCCAGTGCGCGCCGTGAGTGTTCGAGTTAAATATGTAACTCATCATACTGGGAGCAATATTAAAGTAACAGCCATTTAAATATATAAATTTTTACACTAGAATGTCTCAAAATCGATGTCCATACTTACAAACTGTGAGGTGGCCTGATTTATTACTTAGACTTAATTTTAATCTTAAGTTAATTGCTTAGACAAAATCCAGGTTACCCCTGTGAAGGGCAGCGGAGTTACCGGGGAGTTTTAGTGGGTATTACCAGCGCCGCTTTTATCAGGCACTGGGTGAGACCCACACACGCCCGCTTAGGCAGTGTCGGGTAGTTAATTAAACTGACTCCTCGAAAAAAATAGCATGGCATCGGTAGTAGGCAATATCTCTATCTTTGTTGGTGTATTGTCAATAACCCGATTTTCGGTTCGTTGAGTTACCAGTAAAATATCCGTCTTCTTATCAAATTACTTCTGCTTAGCGGCTGTGGAACTCCTTGCTTCCTTGTATTTTGGAGTCGTTCAGCTTTGTACCACCTTTTTTTCATGGTCGTTCCTAGTCCTTTTTAGTAATTCTACTACTATATTTGACGGCTATCTGATCGAGTAGCCAGTACCCTTGTCTTCGTAATCAGAGGTCCCGGGTTCGAATCCCGGTAGAGGGAGATATATTTATGACGAGTACGAATATTTGCTCATGAGTCATGGATGTGTGTTTATTTGGAATATTTCTGATATTAAGATAAATTACTATCTATATTTCTCTGTTATCTAGTATCAATAACACAATATGTGTGAGTATATGAAATATTATCATTATTATATAATCCATACGTATAGTAATTTAAATATATTATACATACATTTAAATTAATATATTACCCGTTTCTGCTTATAACTGGATTTCTTTGACAATAAGAACAAGTGAATATTTGTATTAACTGTGATTAATTATTATTTATATTAATTTCTCGTAATTTACTTATATTTTAAAGTTGTGTCTATTTTGTTTGAGTTTCATATTGTTGTTTTAAAGCAATTTTTAGTCAACACTAGTTAATAACACTGAACTATTACGATTACTTAGGGATCTTGTAACTTTTTTATTCAACATAATATACAATTAAATTTAATAATAATATTTGAGTAGCATTATTAGCATCGTTACAACATTTAAATTAGAGAAAATAATGTTTTTAATTTTTTTTTAATTTAGTTGTTTTAAATTTAATATAATTTTTTAAGGTACGGTAACATTGCTATGAAAAAAATTGTGTTACTTCTAGAAATCTGTTTGGTTATTGCTGCTTGCTTTGCAAGTTGTTGGCACACGCCACGCGTGGATGTTGTACGTCAGCATCTCGCTCATTTCCGGATATCTCGCTGCAATCCTTGCTTCGAACGCTCAACGCATAAAACGAGAGTTATATTCGTAACCAACTATTTCGTCATTGGGACGCTACTAGTAGTAATAAAGTATTCCAATTCACAACTGCATAAAGATCGATATATGTTAACATAACTTTAAAAATTGCTTTTTTATTAATCATAATAACAAAAATGTTTTATGTGGGACAAGATATTTTAAGACCTTCCATTTCGAAGTATATTAATTTGATGTATTCCATAGGGATTATCTAGCATAACCTATTTAAGCGCTGGAGAAAAGTGCAACATGCCGTACTCTCAACGCCCCTCCGCCATTCCCTTTAGTCTTTATAGCTCATAACGTATAGTAGAATTTCTTTTTTTTCACTTCACCCTACAGCCGTGTAGTCATCAGCACGAAATTGCTTGTAATTTAAAGTACAATGCCGCGAGAGGGTGTTCTTCGTCACGAAAATTTCTCTTTTAAATTGACAAATGACAATTTATTTTTTTGTTCTTATTGGTAGATCTGTGGGTTCTTAAATTATTTATCTCTGTAACTATGGAATTAAATTCAATAGCTTAACTGACATGACGCACATCTAAATACTTTCTTTTACATTGGTTCCTTCAAGAAAAGCTCGGAAAAGCGGTTGGTTATGGGGCTGTGAGGTTGAGGCAACGTATGCGGCGTGTCAATAAACTACTGACAGATGCTTTTGCGCAGCGATAAAATAAGACATATTACATAATATGTCAAAATTGAACGCATTTGAGCAGCGACGATGTAAAGATGTGTTGATACTGCATTTGCAGTCATACAAACAGATTATTAAAATTATTTTTGTTATATATAGTGTTCCTTTAACTTGCTTCGTAAGTTTAATTGCGGAGATCCATTTTCCCAATTTTGAACCCCTTCCCAATTGGGAAATTTGTTAGGGTGCTAAATTTGAACTTAGTTATTTTATCATTATTTACGGTCTGATATTGTATACAAGAGACTTATGACATATTATACATGTGAAATAAGTAAAAATTCAACGCCTCGTCAGCAATTACCATCCGTAGTAAATAGATTATTGAAAGCCAGCAATTGAAAAATAGTATAATTTTCATAAAAACTGAATACGTAGAAATAGTATAATTTTCGTCAAAACTGCTAATGCAGTATCTAAATATGAGTCATATTAAATTAACGACCTTGCACACGGGGTCAACCAAAATAAGTATGAGTCATACTAAGTTTACGACCTTGTACATAGGGTTAACCAAAATCAAATTGAGATCGAATGACTCATTACTTTTATTCTTGTTCAATAGCGTAGAAAGACATATTAACAATATTGTTCTCTTAACGTGTTGATTCCCTTTTCGCTAGTAATTTTTATGAGGTCATCTAATTATTTAGATCAGGATTATTTTCCTGCAAAATTACACCATATTAAGGCATCGAAATGATAGTCCAAAACCATTGTCTCCTTAGATACCGATCACAATAATACCTCTAGACCTTTGGTAAAATGTAATTTCTAAATAAAAAGTTCAAATTGATTCCCCGTAAAAGTGTAGATTTATTTTCATCGTAATCCTAAGTTTAGTGCCAGACTAGGGATTAAATGAACGCACGGAGACTGAAAGTTTCGTGGCTAAAAGCCATGAATTATTTAAATATTACAAAAAAATAATTAAAACATTTATCAACATTTTTGAAGAACCTATAAATATATGCATCTATCGCGATAGCTATCGTCTTTAAAATCATTATTGCGTACTAAAGTGTACTAAAAGTAAACTTAATTAATAAATGTATCATAAGATAGATGGTAAGTAGTCACCATGTTGAAACACTCTTTTCTGCAATTTTGAAGAACCTGGGACTTAATTGTATTACCATGAGGTATCACAATTAATACAATTCATATTAGTGTTTCTTTAATTTGTAATTATATATGATATTTATAAATCGTATTTCTTGTTTATTTTCCTTTTGATATTAAATATTTACCAAATTTAAAAATTTCCTCATCATTTTGGAAACTGATTTCGACTCCAAGGTTAGTCCCTTTATCCCCGCCATCAGCCAATGGGAATCCGTGGATTAAACTGTAGGTGCTACAAAATTCACCGCGTGAACTATTAATAATTATTCAAAATTTTTATCTAAAACTGCAAAAATAATTTCTATTACTATTTATTTACTACTACCCCATAAATTATTTTAATAACTCCGCTTCTTTGTTAAGTACAAAACTTGACCGACATCATGGCCTTAAAAACCCTGAAAGCCTACCGGCGGGCGGCGTTTCCTCACTAGACTATCAATTGGGTCTTATATGTTTGGTCTTATTAAATTTGTTAATAAGTTAACGCCAGAATGTTGAAAAAGTTACTGATATTTGAGCTCAAACTAGTTCTTTGAATATTATTTACTAATTTCCTGTTTATGTAAATTAGACCAATACTCTTATACTGCTAATAGTTAGTTGATTGCTACTGATCACACCATTGTCATTCTGTCGTTAAACATTCAATTATGTGGGTGTATCCTTTATTTAGTTCATTTGATTAATTTATATATATAATGATTTTAATACTAAAGTTCGCCAATTCTACCTTCACGTCTTTTATCTATCTAGGACTGCAGGAAGAAATTTTATTTAGAAATAATCAGTAGCCTTTGAACAATTTGTCCTCAAAAGCCTTTTATCCTGAACGTTTATTGTGTGCACAGTAATTATTAAATAAATAAATAATAACAATAATCATTTAGGTAACCAATCACTAGCACTAATATTTGTATATGATAAAGTTTTTTTAAATTACTATAATAGTAGACATTTCTTGAAAATAAATCATTACAGTTTATCGATTTTTTATTATCATATTCATTTCAATAATTTACAAATGTGTGAATAAAATATAATTAACACAGTTTTCCTTGACAAAATATAGCATTACGGACAAGTAAATGCTGTGTTACATTTAGAACTATTTATTTACATAAAATTGTAAACTTATTTATTGTGTCCGTTTATTAATGGAGGGTTTGGCTGGAAGAAAACTTCCTCAATTAAGTACTGTACTAAGGATATAACAGTGAAGAAGTAAACGCAGACACGTACACAAATTAGGGAATATTACAACAAAATGTAAATTTTTAACTACGTCATTGTGATGACTTGTGCCCGGGAAAAACGCCCTGAACCTTACACAATTATAGGAAAATGTTCAATTAATGTTATGTTATGATATATGCGCGCTAACGTTTCTTGCAAGGAGGAACGTTTTGTTGTACCAACAGCGCTAGCCCTAATCAGGCAACATTATATATTTTGTGTTGCCACACTGGTTAGAATTAAAAAACCATTCATTCCTACGATGATATATTGCAAATTTAAGATAAAGTGAGGGAGATAAGTATAGGGCAAGGTTGTAAAAATCGTAGTAAATATTTATTTATTAAATCGTTTTTTTTTAAATATATTATCTTACTTTTTATTGCATACTATCATACTATAGTAATTTATAGACATGAAATGTCGTTATTGATCATATTATCAATGATATATGTTACAAATGCATTTGTTATCTTGATAGAAGGAGACCTCAATATACGTAATCCATTATATATATTTTTTCCGAATAATACATTCAAATTTAATACAGTTGAATTATTACAGTAAACTAAAATAAATCTCCTTTTTAACTAAATTAAAACCTCTTTTTAGTAATTTTTCGTTGTCTAAATATAATTTTTTTATGGTCAAATGTTTATTTATTTATAATTTATTTAGAGTTACCTTTGCTTGTGCTTTCGGCTGAGACGCCCATTTTGGGAGTAGACATCGACATTTAACACGTAGATTTTAGCTTTATAACTGTATATACATATAGCTTAATTCACGTAGTTGAAAATAGTTTTAAGTAGATAGTTATAGAAGTGTTATAGTTTCATGGTCACAGGCGGCTCCCTAAATACAATCCAGCTATCGGTGGGTTCATCTAGACGAACTCATCTAAAAAACTCGGGCTCTGACTAAAACCCTATTGTACACCATTAAGGTTCCATTTTGCAACCCCGCTTCAGCCCAATAGTAACTCTCGTTTATAATTACGTCAAAAAATATAGTTTCACCTCCTTGTTAAACAAGAGAAAATATGTAATATTCTTAAAAACACACCGTTAAAAAATAAGTCTGATTAATAAATTATGTTTTTGATTAAATTTTACTTGTATATAATATATACTCGTATTTAGCGAGCCGCCTCTTTAGTGTACATAGTATTTGCACGCCAAAAAATCAATCTTAATGATTTGATTATAGTATACTGATTACATTGTATCCGAATAATATAATTCATCTATCAAATTCAGACCATCAACTAAGTAAACGAAATAAAATAAATTTTTCATCTGTTCTTAGAGAAAGACCCTTAAATAGAAATAAATATAAAACATTTAAATTAAAAAAAGATTTTCTTTTTAACAACCACTTCCCTTGTAAATAATGCCCAATACTTACAACCTACTTAAGTTTCAAATATTTTTAGTATTTTCAATGTCAAAATAGCTATATCAGTATCAGTATAGTAACCGTTAAATTAAGCACTACTTAATATTGGAAAGACCTCAAAGCATTCTGCTGTTAGCTCACTGCCTACTTGTAACTTATTATCAATTGTGATTCGTTGTTCAACTAATGACGTTAGCTTTGTCTGATTTGATTCCAACGATCTTGATTTCTTTCAGGTGTGGCGCCTGGTGCAGTAGCGCAGCATGTAGGAGAGCAGAGTGCACACTTGAGTGATGTTGGTAAGTTATGTCATATATTATGTTATATATTAAAAGATTAGTATATTAAATAATAAGGAAGAAGCTTAATTGGCTTTGACTATACAACCTAGACTGTAGATAATAATTTAAATAACTTTATTAAATATTTAGATTATTGCTACTTATAATTAAAAATGTTACCAAATGTTGTTCTTTACTAGAAACCTTAACAGAAATAATACATCTCACTATAATCCTTTTGTCGAAATATGCCGTCAATATAATGATTTCATGTAGTCGGATGTGCTTGTACTGGGCTATACCAGTCCTGAAGATGTAAGGCTGCTGACTCCGGGTGTACTTAGTAAGTACATCTTGGAGGTATTCCTAGGATTGGGGAAGCACAAAAGATCCCATTGGGTCGACGTGCTCCAGGAATAATCGTGACCCTACAGCAAGATAAGATGTAGTCGGATGAACATATCGATATCTATACTACTAAATAATGGTATTTTAGTCCCAGATTAGAAAAATAAATTCGTAACTCTTTGTTAATCGTTATCATAATTCAACCAAAATGTAAGTAATATTTAACAATAATGTAAGTCTTAATCATATGTTTTTATTAGCTTTTAATATAACAAACACATTAACAAATTTTTCACAATACGTCACTACTTTACATACAACTATAGCTGTGTCCGCTATGTCTAATGGTTTCGCGTCATATTATCGGTAGAGGAGCGTGTACAATACAAATATAATATAATTAAATGATAAATAAAAAGTGACAGTAATAAAACAACAATAAATTATATACATATACATATACGTACACGAAGCTAATCCAATAACAGTCTAGTTACAATTAAATTATTTCGTCTTCACATAACTAATTACACCGGTACATTAACTAAAATTTAAACTAACTATTTAAATTAAAAATATATATTTTTGAAATTAATACTGAAAACTGACTATCCAACCGGCGCTGGCTCTCTACTGTTTTTAATTACATTAGAAAAGACCTTCATAACCTCAATATCATACACTTTATTGGATTCTATTCGGATATCATGGCAATTTTAAACCTCTCTTCTAACAATTTTCAAAAGCAAAGACGACGGAATTTGGAATTAAATTATTTGAGACCTGGGGATCTACTCTAATTCAACGAAAAAAGAATTTTCGTACTGCCTACTAGATAAAACTTGACCTGTGGTCAATAACTAATTTACTTTATCGTTAGTACTGATAGCAGTTATCCGTAACTTCTGTCACATTAATTTTGAAACTTTTATGTTCATATCGATTTATATCAAAATCAAATATGTATTTATAAACTTTAGTAATATATAGACGGCCCCTGTCTACTTAGCCAGAGGTCCCGCGTTCGAATACCTAGGGGTAGATGTTTCTATGATGAGTACGGATATTTGATTACGAGTCATGGATATCTATGTTAATTTGATATATTTCTGATATTCATATATATGATTTCCTCTATGTAGTATCCATAACGCAAATTCTTATATTCTATGACATATCTAGCGTCGCTAAGCAACTATAAATTCAACATATCCGTCCGTTTTTCAAGAGCAATTCATTCGGAGTTCTTATTTCGAAATAAATTCCATAAGTACAAATACAATTGGAATGAACGGTAACATTTTACTAGTAATGACTATATTATGTCAGGGACCGCTCTTTTGGCACGAGACCTTTGGAATAGGGCCAAGGAAGTTACCGAGAGCTATCACCGATCTAAATAATACTACGATTATGGTGTATATTTATACTGTCTCATGAGGTATGACGTCATTACGTAGTTGTCACCAATAATACTAAAAGATTCACTAGTACGTACCTTTCACAGCATTGATAGTCTCCGGCTCAAGCAGCAACATTGTTGAAGTCGAACTTTAAAATATACCATTAAAACCTATTTCTGAGACTGAACATTTACATACTAACATGCACCAGTGTTGCCAAGGCATTAAAATGGAGTGTAGTAAACGGTGCAGTAACAAATATATAAGTTCCTTGGAAATATAAAGTTTATTTATGTAAATAGACAAGGAAAGGAAAGTCAAAGCGGCTTAGCTAAATGTTTGTGGCGAACGATAAGGATATATAGTATACATATAGGTACGTACTAATGAGCCAATCGATTATTAAATTAAATGAACTCGGTGGGGATTAATACCCAGCAAAATAAAAAATACTGTAATTCTTTCATTATACGAGCAGTTACTCCGAGGCCTTATTTAGCTTATGTTGTGTTGTAGTTAAGTACTTGACGACGGTGGTAAAATTGTCGTGATGCTGACGCAGCTGATAAAAGAATGCAAACTGTGTCAAAACCCACATCCCTTACATGGGTCAAAACGTAGTTGTTGAATAGGTTATGTTCGGTTAAACAGAATTTCATTTTGACTGATTTAACTACTTTAAAACTACTATATTTGGTTTATTGAAATTTTAATGATCTATAACGTCTTCATTTTATTATCACTAAAACTATTTTCGTATATTAAATACATCTGTATTTACAAACTACGCATTCCACACTCAGATATGTAAGGGGTTCAGAAATCCCCACGAAGTGCAGCATTCAACTTTGCAGCATGAAACTTTTATCCTTGAAAGGCAATTGAACTCAGATTTGAATAGCACCTTATTTTAACAAATATAAAGTGGTAATTGTTCTACAGTGGAGGTGATTACCGCGGACGACCCGACGTTCGCCCCGGCGCCAGCGGCGCCCCCGCCCAGCACTATGCAAGCGCAGGAGCCCTACTGCTTCATTGTCGAGCAACCTTCGCCGAAATCCCTCAGGTCAGTTCTTTTTAAATTATAAATTACATTCCAATTGATGAACAAAATTTATGAAAGCAATTGGGAATTTAAATTATTGTTTATGAGAAAATTTAGAACTCTTATATAACTTAAATTTATGCAGCTCAAGGAAACCATCGACTATTTTTGTCGGACATCATGCGACTGAAGTGGCAGTGACATCACTAAGAACTATGACGATTTAATTTCGGTCCCGACTTACTTTCCTGTTAATTGACCTTATGTCACTGTTCCCTTAAGGTACTGACAGATGGTGTCGTGGTTATGAGTAAGTTGCTGACATACACATATTTCAGGCCATCTTAGTCCAACATTAGTCATGAAAATTGTATTAGCTTCCTCATTAACTGTGTTTTTATATAGATATTTATTATATACCTTCATGTTTTTGAGTTCCCGATATTTCGGCACTGATAACTGACGATTTCGCTGTTGCGATGTTATAGGCAGAAATATCGATCTACCCTCTTTCGAAGTATTTTATTTCTGTTGACGTCGGTACCACAGTCTTTAAACACACTATTCACATGCACTTATTATATCCAATTTATTAAAGAAGGACTTCTTTAATAAATTGTTAAATAAATAAATATTAATGACCATGATAATTAAAACAATATAACTATGTTTTTTCTAAAGGAAAGTTTTTTCATCAAATCACTATGTAGTTAAATTTATACAATTGAAACAAATAGTATCGTACCAATAATATAATCTCAATAAATATTGAAGCTCTGTATAGTATTCGCATGGTTACGTTGCCCCTACAGGTGTCACATATAAGCCCATAATTTATTATAACACCTTTAACATGTGTGAGATGCAATAAATTATTTGAATTTTTATAAATATACAAATTAATATGAGAGTAGTTTACAAAAAAAGTGTCATGGATATTTAATGTAAAGAAATGGGAATTTCGAAAAAAATCTGTGAAAAAATTAAAAACTAATTTCACTGGATTGGCCAATGAATTGTTTTATATTATTTTGACACTACTGAAGACCGATTATTTTAAGACAGATTGTTACTGTTTTAATTACTAATAAATCGTATGCAGTATGCATAAGTAAATAATTTAATTGATTATTAATCGGTTTCATAAATAAGTCGAATCACTTAGAATATATTCTACTAACGCGTAAGATTCGTCAACGTACATTAAAAATGTAAACGTTTTCTATTTCTGTTGTATGTGTCCTTTTCATTCCGATTAAATTGTTGATAGAGATAATTGAACCTTAATTAGAATTAAGGGTAAATCGCCCTTAAGGCTTGTGTGCTTAGGTTCTCGCCTCCTTTAACCTCGGTAATTCGATGGTGCAGCTTTAGTAGGCTTTAGTTATGTATCTAAAAGTAACATTGGCGAATTCCAGCACTTTTATCAAGTACTAAATACAACACAGGGTGTAATAATAATAAAGTACAGTTCGCAAGTAAGTCAAGAATATTTAATATGCATAAAATGAACGTAATAACGTGGTGAGACCGACGCGTGCGCCGTGATCTTATCTCTCGTCCTTCGATGAGGAAAATCTCGGGGATAAGTTTAAGTTCAGCTTCATTGGAGACGCTTGTACCCAATGACTGGCACAAACTTATTAAATAATACAGTCATGTCTCTACAAAAGTCACTCTAATTGCGACGCATTAAGATCGTTCTGAAGTTAACTTTATTTAGATAATAAATTCTTGTAGTTTGCGGAAATTGTAATTATTTTAATCAAAGGCTTTTTAAAAATAGCATAAACAACTAGGCTGTGACTTATTAAATAGAACGAGAAAGGTTTTTTTTTTATACGAGCCGGCAAATGAGTCGATAAACAAACATATAAATAACAATATAAAATCTTTAGCCTGTAAACACACGTGATCAAAATTTGCTAGCCGTCTGTCCTGGTTCGTACAGCAACGGCTTTCACCCACCACATTATGCCAACAAGATAGGCGTTATACCTAACGTTAATATTGATAGCATATTAGAACGCAAGTCAGTGGCTTAACTGATATGTAATTTTTAAGTTTATGACGGGAAAACTGTCTGTATGTCAATAATAATAAAATATTATAGCTCCAATCAAGTTTTTAAGATATATCTATATGTTGTAGGACCTGCTACATGTCACCCAAGAACGCTTTGTGAGAAAGCTACAAGCATGTGACGTTACGCGTTTGGAAATGGCTATGAAATGTATGAGAGTATGGACTAAATTAACGGTATCTTTGTAATTTATGCTTGAAATGCATTAAATTCTTAGGTACCTACTTGCAATATTTCATTACGGAAAACTTCATTATAACTTGACAACAGTCTCGGTGACGTATCTATCAGTTGTACACGCTGTTATTGTAATGGCATTAAGTAAATTACGTAGATTTTTTCCGTTCTATTCTAAATTAGGCATGTAAGGTTTGTAGCAATCCCAAAATGTTACGTACAAAAACGTAAAACTCGGGGTTGTCAGAGGTCAATATAAAAACCCAATAGCGTGCGATAAGACATTACCTGGCCCTTAGTGATACTTTACATTATCTGTATTTAATTTATTATTTAAATTTATTGTACCTGTTAGATATAATTGTATAATATTTAAACTTCAATTTATTAATCTAAACGTTAATTTGAATATAGACTGATATTGACTTACTGATATTATAGCGTGGTTACATTCACATAATATAATAAGGAAGGGCTTAAATCGTTACTCGTAACATCCGTAACACCGTATTTTAAAATTCACAGGATTATTGTTACTTTTCTCCCAGATATAATATAATTAACAAACATTCGAGCTAATTTAAATCGCGCCGCAGCGTGGTGGATACCGCGGCAACGCACACTTGGTCGTGGAAATATGTTCGTGCTGATTTTTTTTTCGCCATCCCGTGTAGTTTTAATAATTTTACATATCGTAACAATAAGATGGTGGTAATAGACATTGAAAAGCCTTACCACGAACCAAACTGAGAAGAAAATTTCTAGCCCCAATGGGAATTGAAAATCATTCCTCTAGATCTGACGTAGGTGATCTCTAACCGTAGGTAATCTAATCACATGCAGTTAAAAGATTCATTCATAAAACCCCGTTTTCTTTCACGAACTAATCAAATTGTTTAAATATTAATAAATGTTTTCTTGATAATTGGGATTGCTATTTCTACAGAATTTTTTTTTTCAAAATTAGGAAGGCACAATCACAATGAAATGCAAACGAAATAATGCAAACATTGTAACGTATGGTGGCCGATTTTTTGCATAGTTTATTTCTCTTTCCTCACCATATCGTCGTAGTTATCATTATGACGTAACGTGAGGAAAAGTGTGATGTTATTATACTAAATAGTTATAGAGGACCTTTATACAAAAAATGGTCAATTTAACATAATACATATATTATATTAAATAAGCACCGGCTTACTTATCTTTGAAAAATTTAGTTTTGTCAAAAGTTCATGCTTCACTAGCTGTCTTCACATGTGGACTCGTCTACTGCTCATCAGGTGGTGTCGAGTCATTTGCTGAGTTTTTTTTTTTAAAGTTGATACTGCTATGATTATTATTATTACTAGATTTTAATGTAGCATGACAGTATTTAATGAATTTTATTAATAGTAATAAGTATTTAATTATTATTTCCTTTATAAATTAATTATTGTTAACTAATAATTAAAACATATTTAATTTAAGCATTAAAGTGCAGGACGCTAATCACCGAAGAATGTTACTTACATATATTCTATAAATTAGCGTCCTCCATTCGAGTCATGCTGAAGCGAAAGCAATATTTATTGTGATACACTAAGAGACGTTTGTCGAGAAGCCTTTTTTGTCGGATAGGTCGAATGCATTTACACACCATCCCTATAGTACGGTACCAACTGTAGGGGTAAGAAAACTTATTAATTATATATTATTCTTATTTCGATATTCCATCTTAATTAATGCGGTACGTAAGTATCGTCCAAAAAAACTCACTCACACTTACGTATCGGATTGTGTGCCGCTAATGTAATTTATTACCAATGTAGTTTTGAACCACTCCATATACGTTATTTACTATCAAACATTTTCCGGTGTTTTATCTACGACTTCGAATTTGGTGTTGAATCGAATTTCGTACGACTCGAATTAATGTTAAATTACCAATCACATACGATATGCAAAGTAAAACAATATAATACTAAACATTAGTCAAAAAATCACCAGTAAATGAGTATCAAAGAGAGTAGAAGAGATTTTCCAATTTAGGGCCTTTTAGTTATATATTTTTTTATATTATGCTCTGCAAATGACTCAACACCACCTGATGATAAGCAGTAGAGGAGTCCACATGTGAAGATAGCTAGTGAAGCATGCGATATACTGCCCTAGCCATCCTCACTTACCGGCCTAATAAGTTAAAGGAACTCATATTGTATGTCGTTGATTCAAACATTACAATGCCATTAAGATTATGATTTTTAGTTCGATACTGATGGAATTAATGCAAATTTAATCTGATCAACTATGCCAAAGTTAATGATTTATTTGATTCTTACGTTATTATTAAATTATTGTATGGTTCTTACTTTTTACTCTACTATTAAAGAAGTGTGTGTTGTATTAAAAATCGTAGGTTATGTTATAATTAGTGCAGTACGAGCACACAAAATTGAAGACAGTTTTCCTGTACACAGGTACACGTGTTTATTAAATTAGTTAGTGCACAACTGAAATCATTGTCAGAATTGGTTCAGATTATTAATAAAGTTTATCTTTTGGGAGGTAGTTATGTTTGATAAAGATCCAGATGTGGGAACTTGTTTACGTTTTACGTAATCTAACATGTTTAATTAACTACTACCACATGAACAAATTTGGTTTGTGCAAGTTACAGATCAAGTTCATTATGATTTTTTTATTCGTGTTATCTATAAAAATGTATAACAGTTTCTATGTTGCCACTAACTTTGAGTATTTATCAAATGAGTTTAATTAGCTAGAGAAACATACAATTTAAAATTTAGTAACTACACATTGTTACACTGACCATTTCATATTTTCTTACTTATGGTTTATTTATGTCCAATTAATCCATAAGTTTAGAACGTACAAAATATTTATTAGTATTTAATACAAATTTAATGTTTACTTTATAAACTCTTTGAAATTCATTTATATACCTTAACAATTTGTAATACATCAATCTTGCATAAACTGTAATTTGTGCTCACAAGTGACGAGCAAATCCAAATTGGTGGAGCAATGTGCCAACTAGTAGGCCACCCACAGAAATAACCTCAAATATATATGTACTATCTTTCGCCCGCGCGTCTCGGTCTGTTACAAATGTTATATAGCCTATAAACATTTCCAACAATCATCAGACATAAGTTTCTAAAGTTGTCGGACATCAGTTAATCTGTGTACAAGTAAACATGAGGATTTATTGAATGAACCAAACTTAGTGGACTTAAAGGCCATTTCCGCAGTTATTGAACTCAACTGGTGACTGCAATAACAAAGTTGAAATATAAATGTCTGATCAGGTTGGCAGAGAATCTGGTCAAACGTGTCGAGGAGTCAACACGTTTTACCGTGTGTTTGTAAACTTTTTAAATTAAGTAGATATGCCAAGCTTTGAACGTGTGCGTAAAAATAACAGCTTTATTATTGATGTTGTGTTCTTTGATAAACTTGTTTTATATTTAATCGTAAGTTATTGTATACCTGTTAATGGTAATTATTATTGATCGCCAACTTTTCTAGAGATCTCCCATATAAGCAACTATTAAGTTTTCAACAAAATTTCGTAGTTTTTGTTATAAGAATCTCGCGTATTTTTCTACGGTTTTCTTGCTCACACTCATATTTTACATGCAAGTAGGACAATAAAGTAAGCGATTTGACAGCTGCTTACTCTTGAATTAATGACACATTTATGATTAATTAATTTGTTGTCATAGCTTAAGCTTTGACGCTTCAATGAATTCAGGCTTTCGTATGTTCTAGTAGTGTATATATTTTTAGGCCTTATGTAAAGTTAATTCTTTACATACCCAGTAACAGTACACTACAGTTCTAGATAATTCTTATCTCCAAGTTATAAGGGTCATAATGTACATTTTTGTTAGCTCTTTGTATCATTAGTATCATCTCTGCTAATTTTATTTTTTTCTTATCGGAGTGGTCGAATGTATTTACTCATTATATGCCAACTGTAGAGGTATATAGGAAACGGGGTAAATGCGTTCCCCCTCTACCCACTAAACATCATCACCCGGCTGATCCCCATAGCGCATGTCGGTAACGACTCAGACTCGCCCGAGATCATTTAACCGAGTTGTCACCTCCGCCTGCCCTTCCTACCTACATACCGTTTCAAGCATGTCTGTCATCGCAATCGACATCAGTCCTCGTGTCTTGGAGAACAGCCACCACAGAGCGCAATGCTCCGCTGGCCCTAAAAAGGCCCTCCCAGACTTTGCCTAAAGCCTAAGGGTGGCTTGTGGCATGTCTGTGTGGCTAGGCCAGAGGCCTAAGCCACACAGACATGCCACAAGCCCCACAGGAGGGACTCCAACGTAAACGTAAGGGCAGCACGATCTAGCATTGTCACGGCAGCGCTTCCCCCCTTGATACCACCAAAGGTGACTAGCACCTCAACCAGTCGTGAATCTTTGAGGCCCACTACAAAAGGGTCCACTGTCAAACAACTAGAATGCCCAACCAACCACTGCTACAAAGCCATCGACTTAATGCTCCTAGTAACTCCGCAGACCGAAGAAATGCCTGAAGACCCTTTTTTGTTAATTTATTGAACGAAGATCCAAATGATCTTTTACATTAACTTCAATCATCAAAAAACTCGCTTTACTGTAATTATATTTAAAAGCACATATTTCACCGTTATTAAGTAAACTGTTAAATTTTAACAAGAAGTCAACTCTATATCAATTTCCAATTGTCAAAATACATTTCCTAACTTGAAAATATTGTTGCAGGTTTCGATATGAATGCGAAGGTCGGTCGGCGGGTTCAATCCCCGGCGTCAACAGCACGCCGGAGAACAGGACGTTCCCCGCCATCAAGGTGCACGGCTACAGGGGCTGCATGGTCATCGTGGTGTCCTGCGTCTCCAAGGATAAACCTTACAAGTCAGTACCTTAATACGAAATTTAATTTGTTTTGAGATTTTCGAATGCTCTATTCAAGAGTGCAGAGATATTGAGGAGCTGATAAGCGTACTTGTTCAAGTGCTCTTGAGCAATCAAAATTTGTCAACTCGAGTTCCTTCGTTCTTAGGAAAGCCCATTAATCGGTTAGTCCGGCATTGGGCCAGCGTATGGCCCCAACTCCTTATGAGTTTTGAAGGCCTGTTCTTAGTAGAGAGAGACTATTGATAAGTGCAGAGAAAGATTTATGTTGATGCTCAACCACCTAATTACAAAACATGGTTTGGAACCAACCTCATTTTCCGTCTGATTTTTGTAGATAAAGGCGAATGAAGATCCTATTAATCACTTATACTTAAATATATATTTATTTCAATATTAATTACAACCAAGTTAAAAGACAAGCACCAAATAGTAAGCGGGAACTAACGGGACAATTTATGTTGCAACAAAGGCCTACCTTATAATTATAATCTCGCTAATAATGAGGGTCGCAAACAATCACAATTATGGTTTATGAGATATATACATTCTAAGTACGCGTTACGAAATACAATAAAAGTCTTCAATTTACCCTCCTCCAAGCCTTCACTACTTACTTCCATCTCTTCACATACTGATATGAATACACTACCAAAATATCATTATATGATTTATCAGTATATATCAGTATATATATATAATGAAGATAAGAACAGTCTGTCTATTCAGGGAAAATCCCTTGCGCCTTACCATTCGCGTATGAATGAATTATGAACCCGATAATTGTTTTAAATTCGCTTATTCCAAGGATGGTATTAAAACTACTTGCTTATTAATGTTAAGCCTATAGATCCGCCTGTTTGTCTCTAATTAATACGGCCAAGGTCGTCCGAGGGACGGTGAAAGTTGTGGATCACCATATTTTGCGAGCTGTGGTCGCGCGACGACTTATAGATCCGCTTCACTTACATATAGGTCACATGACCTTATTTTTTTTAATTATCTCCAATTGAGGGATATATAATTATCAAGAGAGGGTTATAACACCCACAATTAATTGTTACGCTGGGTAACCATGATTTTTAACGACATTCCTACTTTGTTGCTATAAGCCAAAGACCTCATCTAATTTATTGCAATAAATGTAAGTTCTTTGTGATAACTTACCAGCAATTAATGGAATATTCCGCCTGCGCTATTCAGGCCTGTGATGTCTCACTTTGGTAACCTACTTATTTGTTTATATACTTTAATTTACATGAATTGATCAATTAAATTAACGGTAGGCTATATAAAGAATATCAACAATACAACCATTAAACGTTAACAATAAAACTAAGGTATATTTATATAATTAATTATTTTACATCGCGCTCACAGAATTGCAGAAGTTCAAACAATATTGTTATCCATCCATCAGCAAACAGGTCACACGAAGTTTTATAATTCAGAAGTGCGCAGTACTTTTGATTTGATGTCGGTTACAAAATGCTTATGCGCATTGGAGTATACTTAATGGTTGGTTGGTTGATTGTTGTGTTACATACACTTCGCCAACGCGTTCCTAGGAGCCCCGATGGTCGTTACATTTTTTAAGAGCATTACAGTCTCCTATCTTTATCCGTGCCGCGTTGTCTCCAGACCGCACCCCCACAACCTGGTGGGTCGTGACTGCCAGATGGGTGTGTGTACAGTGAAGGTGCGCACGGAGGGAGACGCGGACTCCTGCCAGGTGCAGTTCCGCAACCTGGGCATCCAGTGCGTCAAGCGACGCGACATTGCGGAAGCGCTGCGCGTGCGGCAGGAGCTGCGAGTCAACCCTTTTAAAGGTGAGTATTTTAAATGCTATGACAAGAAAATTTTCTGTTAAAGACATATATACTAACAATCTAAATCTCTTCGTATTGGACAGTCTATTAGAAGCTAGTACTTTATACAGCGTCTTGAAAAACTCAGAACAGACCAGGAACACCTGGTAAGCCTTTAACAAGTCTAAGTTTTAGTTAACAAAAATATTAAACATATTGTACAAAAAGAAACACGATTGACTAAAACTCCCCACAATTTGGGAGAAGTTCACACACTATAGATAATCATAAAGATAATGATTGTATTATTCTATAAATGGTGTTAGGTAATTTGATTTACAGTAAACGACTTGGTTGCTAGATACGGCTCGGGCCGGGTTTGTTTACACTTTTAATGGAATCGTGTTTGTAAAAGTACTCATATATTGTAGTGTGAAGACAACTATATTCACTTTCGTATCATTGTGCTCCTAAAACTATTATTTTTATTAACGGAACGTTTTTATTTATTAAGATTTAAAGTCAAATAATGCATTATAAGTTGATCAATGCCGGTGACAAATCTCCAAAAATATAGATCGGTTATTCCAGTAATTCTGTGTAAATATAAACCAATTTATAACAGAAGCTCATATTACTTAAATAATGACAATACTGGTGGGTAGTTTTGAAAGCAAACAATGTTCTTAAATCTATTTTACTATGCTGATGTTTAACTTTGATTAGCGGAAGCAAACGGCGTTAGATCAACACCGTATACTATTTACAATGTAGGCGTGTGCTTTATACTATTTGCTGTAGAAATAAGCGGTAAAAATAAAAACAGAATCGCACCATCGATCAAAGACAGATCAACAAACATCAATTAGTACTTAGTATCTTTATTAGTATTTGTATTATGAGTAAAGAAACAGTGATGATGATGTTTCTAGCATTTTCTTAAACAAAATTAAATTATTGTCTCTCTTTCATTACAATTTGATATGAAAGGGATAGAATAACTTACAGGAACGTCAAGTTAGTTGACATATACGATCCATACACCTTTGACATATTTTATATATTATAAAGCATCGCAAAAGTTGATAAGATAGAGTTACAATAATTCGCAAAAAACAGATTCATTCTTTACTTAGAATAAGATTAAGAACTAAAATTTTTAATTAGTATTCGTTGATCCGGTGAACTTTGTATCACCTAGATTAGAGTTCATAAAGTGGTCGATTCAATAGCAATCGATTTTCCGGCGTTCGACATAAACGATACAGTTTTTAAATTGGTAAGAATCTAGTATCAATAGGAAAAAAGCTAGAGATAATATTTTTAAAGTATTTTGGCTATGGGGATCTGAGCTATGTTAGAAAAGGATCTCTTGTCAAAAATAGTTTGTGTATCACTGGCCAGAAGTCTGCCCAAGGTCTGATCAAAGAGTATATCATTGCTTGTATGCGCGAAAACCATCTATCAAAGGTCATTCCAAGTAGCGGAGGAAGAAATGATAGTTTTTAATTAGATTTTCCATACTAAATTAACAATTTCGACTGAATATAACAAAACTTTTATGGCATTAATAAACCTTCTTTATAAAATTAATTATTTTTAATCTAAGATAGGAAGTAATATGTATATAAATATCAGAAATATACTAAATATATATTGAAACATCCATGATGAGGATAAATTATTCGTAATCATCATTCAAATATCTGCCCTTATCGGGATTCGATCCAGGGACCCTTGGTTAAGTAGACAGGGGTACTGACCACTCGACCAGAGGTCTTCAAAGGAATGCAGAATAAAGATCATACTAATAATATTATGAGATATTTCTTAAAATTTGTGTTTTTCTTGAACTAATATGATATCTGTGATTTTGTGATAGTAAAGTGTGTTTATGACAAGAAAATAAAATAAGTATATAAATATATTTTTTTTATGTCTGTCGTTTATGGTTTTAAGTAAAAATATTTAATACGTACAGCAACGTAATATCTGATGTAAAACTCAAACGGAGCCAGCCGTTCATATATTCCGGGTTGTCGAAGTTTATATATCTGTTCGTTCGCTAAAGCTCCTAAGGAACAGTAACAATGGGTTACTCTCTATTTCTGGCGTAAACGGTGCGGTTATTTCGGGCGGCGCAAACGGCGGCCGCGTTTTGCTCTACCCGTCATCGATTCATAATGTTTCGTTGGAATGCTAGCCAGATGTTAATCACTTTTGATGTCACGTTCAAATCAATATATTTGTAACGGGCTTATTTATCGACAGTAACAGTTATTATCATATTTTTACATTTATGATTATAGTATTAAATAAATGAAATCGTTATCATTTCAACCACCTTTATACGTTCAACTGCTGGTCTCAGACCTTCGTATGTGGAAGAAAAAAAAGAGAAATTTGGGTGATAAAACCACCACGCTGGCCCAGTGCGGGATGGTGAAAACAGTTGCCGTAGCAACCGCCAGTAAATGAAATGATTTATTCAAAATATAAAAATACCTGTAGTGTATACAATAGCAAATGACTCGACACCACCTGATGGTAAGCAGTAGAGGAGTCCATATGTGAAGATTAGCTAGTGAAGCATGCGACATACTGCCCTAGCCACCCTCACCTTGCCGGCCCAAAAAGTGCTTTTTCACGCCTCTTTTAAAGGAACCCATGTTATAAGAAGGAGGGAATACGGAAAATATAAAAATTTATTGAAGTTCTTTCAGGTTCATATTTTAAACAGAAAATAACTTTCGCAGTATATATATATATATATATATATATATATATATATAATCGAATTTACATATAGAGTGGTTAATCCATCACTGACTTGAATTGATTGTCAGTTGCATCTGAACCATCGTCTTGTATGTAATGAACATACTGTAATACCTTATAATTCATTATCATATACCGAATTAAAGTTTTTGTAAACAAAACACTATTATTTATAGTTAACTATTATTATTAATCTATAATCCATTAATAGTAAAGGAAGCAGTCATTCAAATAGGCAGAGACAATGTAGATAGCCCTCTCGCTTTAAAATAGAATCGATAACCTTAGACACCTCTCCTCATCAAACTTCTTAAAAACCTAATTAATATGATAACCGTTAGATTTCCCGTCTTATATACGTAATATTTGATTTATGCTTAAGGTTATATTTTGATAGTATTGTTATAATAATATATTTTGATAGCGTCTGCGACATTTGTAGATACTGTACTTTCAAAGCGGTTGTACGTACTTTTTTATTGTACAATAAACTATAAATAAATTTATTTAAAGAATTAATTGTATTGTCTTTATATATGCTTCGATTGTTATTAACTAATTATCGTAGGCAGTCACTTCAGCATTTTTTTTGAGACTTATGAGCTCAGATGATTTTTCAACCGAAATTCAGTCCACGACGCGTATTTTGGTCAAGAATGTAGATCGCCGTGAATTGGGTGATGCTCCGCTTACGGAGCGCAAATAGCACCGAATGGAGTTCCTCTCTAACCAATTGTCAGGTAGATGAGAGAACTTTAGAATATAATATATAATTATTGTTCGTCAATAAAGATTATGAGATCATCATCTTGATTTATTTATATATAACAATTAAACAGTATTTATATAGACCGCAGGAATTTATGTCATTGCAAAAGACTTAATATTGATTCAAATATCGTTAAAAACAAACTTCTTGATGTGTTTATAACAAAATAGAACAGTTTGTAAAAACGGTTATCACGTAACGTTACAGCTCTTAAGTCGTGTAATGTTAATTTCTTTTACATCATATGTTTTCAAGCATCTGACTGAGCAATTATTTAAAACATTCCAAAAATTAAAGCTATTCAGGTATTTGCGACCGGCATCATCCATCAGCTCAAGTATTCTTCCTTGAGTTTTAGGATTTAGGGGTTAGTTCGTTATATATTGTGAATTACTAGTTGTTCGATACAAATTTAAACAGTCGATATATGCGCGATATGTGTCAAGCTTTACTTATCACCTATTCGTATGTTGTGTCTTATTACTAAGGGTCTTTATTGAATTTATGTGAAAACGTAAAGGAGTTTGTGACCATCATTAACAGCCTTCAAACATAAAACCATCCTGGGCACAGGATTTCTTATTTGGGAGAAATACACAAACAATCCCTCCACTCCATCAACCCATGGTCCTACCTCGCGGCATACGGAACGAACCACGAGAGAGCGCGAGGGTACTTGCATAGGGCTCTTCCCCTTCGGCGCTGATTTCGAGAAACACACGAACAGTATCATTATGGGCCACACCACCAATCAGGGTTGAAAGTGCTTGCTGTAACAACCGAGACCCATGGCATCACGTGCCTGCCCCTGATTCCGTGATCGAAACAAAAGCACTCTTTGAGATTTTTAATTTTGATTGTCCCGCAGCGGGCTACGCCCATAAGAACCAACCTCAAAGCATCGACCTGAACGCAGTACGGCTGTGTTTCCAAGTGTTCCTGACGGACGACTCGTACAAGGTCCAGCGCACGCTGCAACCAGTCGTCTCCGAGGTGGTCTACGACAAGAAGGCCATGTCCGAGCTGCTCATAGTTCGCTCCAGCCACTGCTCCGGCCCTGCCAGGGGAGGGACGACAGTCATACTTCTCTGTGAAAAGGTTGGTTGTAGTTTCTTCTATGAATAAATATAGTCATCAATATATATGGAAACGGACATATTTGGATAACACCTCAGACGATATTTTTCGATTCTGCTTGATTCCGAAGTAAACGGAATTTGAAAATAATAATAATATTTCATAGACACACCTATTATTTAGCCCAAATTAAGTTTAATTAAGAGCTTGTATTATGGATACTAGATAACAGAATAATATAAATAGTTATAATATAGTATGTACATTAATAGCAGAAATAAACACAATAAATAAAAAAAACCCATGATTAGTGAACCAATTAGGACAAAATTAATTATCTCTTTTTGTATTTATGCTTATAACATTCATTTAGTATGGATACACCAATTTTTAACCAATTGTTTCATTGTTATTTCGTCTTTTTTGAATTTTGGGTTCATATGAAAGAATCTTTGGAAAAGCTCATTTGTTCTAGCAGTCATTATTCCATATTATCTTATGAAAATCTTCTTTAAGACATGCTATTTATATATGTTATTGTGCTGTACATGGACGATATAACTGATTGAGTCAATAATGAGTGTTGTTCTACAGCTGCATAACATCTTATTTTGTGAATATGATTGCAAAAGCGACAGCTGTCTGATTATCTAACATTTACAAAGATGTGTTCCATTTTCGATCTTAAGACGTGTTGAGAATGAAACACCATGTCGCTTACGACGTGTATATTGAACAACTGATAGAAAAACAATAGCGCATATAAAAATATAAAAAATATAAATTCAAAAATTATATAACATAAAGGTTTATAAAACCAGCCAGTCCGCAACAGGACGTTCCTTAAGGTAGAAAATGGAACACGTCTTTGTTGATATTGTTGTATTTATGTTTGTAAAAATTAAATAATTAGAGACTGTGAACTTTTGAATAATATATTTTATAAGTAAGACATTTTTGACAATCTGTCAGGAACATAATAAAAATTATTTTTAATTCTCTGCCAGTGTTAAATCACATGGTATGATCTACAGATGAGAATTACAACACCCCCACCTTAATCTGTAGGTACATACCTGTAAGCAATAGATCACTGCTTACACAATCATATCACACTTTATTAAAATATACAGTAGCAGCATTATGACATTAACAAAATTGCTACATTCTAAACACAATCACATGAAAAACATAAGTAAAACAAATTACTAATTAACAAAACTTAGCAACAATGTACAGGCATAGAGACTTATAATAAACTAGTCAGCCCCATACCTATAACACAATTCATTAGTTTAGCACGACTAAGACTCTTTGTTAAAGCATCTGCAATCATTTGTTCGGATTGCAAATATGACAATCTAATGATTTTATTTTCGACCAATTCTCGGACAAAATGGTGTCGGACATCTATATGTTTTGTTCGGACTTTCAAGAACATCAGCATAATTCAACGGTTCGTCATTGAACACTGCTTCATCACAATTAGTAGCATGGCAATAACTTACCTCCTTTCTTTTGCGTAAATTGTACCTGGGTTTATGCATATCACTACTCGTAGAAGCCTGTGCGTCTTCATAACACCATGATGGTTCTATGTCAGGCAATTGAGAAGTAGATGGAGCAGGATCTGAATCATAGAAAATATCGTCATCTTCTATCACATTAATTCTCTCCTCCTTCATCGGAAGATGTGAACGTGTATCCTGAAAAATTACTACCTTTTAAAATAGTGGACTGCAATTCTTGGTTTACTTCACCAGTCGAAAAACAATTTTCAAGAAATACAACATCCCGACCCTTAATAACTTTTCTAATATTTAAAGGATCTCTAAACTTATAAGTATTAATATCTGCACAATAACCTACAAAAATATATTGTTTTGCTTTAGCGTCTAATTTCTTTCTTTCACAAGAAGGAACATGAACGTAGGCACGGCAACCGAAAATACGCAAATGTGAAAGATTTGGTTTCATATCATACCATTTCTCATAAGGAGTTAAATTATTTAGAGCTCTATGAGGGCATCTATTTTTTATATACACCGAAGTACGATAAGCGTCTTCCCAAAAACCTTTCTTAAGCCCTGACTCAAGAAGCATGCAACGAGCCTTTTCGCTTATAGAACGATTAGTTCTTTCCGCTACACCATTTGAAGACGGACTATATGGTACGGTTGTCTGATGTTCAATACCTTGAGAAAGCAAATATGACTTTAATTCATTATTGACGTATTCAGCGCCATTATCAGTACGCAGGATTTTAACTTTACAAGAAGTTTGTCGTTCGACTTCAGTTTGAAATTCGATAAATTTATTTTTGACTTCAGTCTTAGACTTAATAAAATACACAAAAACCATCCTAGAATAATCATCTATAAAAGTAAGCATATATTTGTTACCTTCTAAAGAATTAACTTCCAGTGGACCACAAAGGTCTGAGTGTATCAACTCTAACTTAGCTCTAGCCTTTTTATAAGAAACAGTCTTGAAAGGTTTTCTAGTCTGTTTACCTTCAAGGCACGATATACAAGGATTACTATCTAGAGAAGAATAATTAATACCTGAAGCCATCCCATTCTTTAATTTTTCGAGACTAAATCTGCATAAATGTCCCAAACGGCGATGCCAGATACTAGACTTCTCATCAACACGCACATCTTGACTAGTCGACGTCATAGCCTGCGTTACGTCTTGTGTCAAATCTTGTGGAGGAACCTTAAACTTATAAAGACCATTAGAAAAAGTAGCAAACCCAAACTTTGTACCTGAAATTTTAATGTCAGTATGCCTGTACAAAGTGCAACCTTTTTCATTGAAAACTACGGTAACACCCTTATCGACAGCCTTTTTAACAGAGATAAGGTTAGTACTTAACCTAGGTATATACAACACATCCTTAATACTAGTTATCTTAGAGTCCCTAGACTTAGGTAGGTACACATCACCAACACCAGCAGAACATAAGCGCTTATTATCAGCCAGAGTTACTTCTTTGTCCACCAGTGGTCGGTAATTGGATAGCCAACTGCGGTTACACGTCATGTGCATCGACGCGCCAGAGTCAATATGCCAATCATTCGCATTCAATGTAGTACAAGTGCTCAAAGCAGAAAGAAGAGAAGAATCAGTTATCTTGTCATTTTTCTTCTTAGCTTTGCTATTCTTTTTATGAGGACACTGCGGACTCTTATGACCTGACTCTTTGCAATTAAAGCAAATAATCTTCTGTCCTTTACGCCTCTTAGAATAATAATTATGAGAAGTAGAACTGGATAATGCAGATTCTCGAGATTCTCGTTTTTCCACCTCATTCAAAAGCTTTGTCTTAACTAAATCAGAAGTTATCTGTACATTTGAGCTTTCAAGAGCCATAACAAGAGGATCAAAATCAGAAGTGAGACCTCCAAGTAGTATCGCACCAATCGATAAATCATCAATTTTCTTACCGATGTCAGCTAAGTCTTGAGCAGTCGTCATCACGGCATTTATATATTCTTCTATAGACGAAAAATCAGTCAATTGATAGCGGTAAAGTTTCCGTTCAAGAGACAGCTTACGACCCATACCATTGTCTTCGTATGCTTTGGATAACGTATCCCAAACTTGTTTAGCGGTTTCACAACTACGAGCATGTGTGATGGCACCTCCATCCAGCGTAAGGCATATCTTAGTCATAGCTTTCAAATCACGCATTTGTCGTACTGCTTCTGGAGTAGAATCACCATCAGCATAACCAATTATAGCGCTCCATAAATTTTCGTGAAGAAGATACATGCGCATCTTGAATTTCCATTGTGAATAAGAATTTTTATCTGTCAATGGTTTCATACTTACGAACGATGAAGAATTTTCTCGAGACATATTATTATTGTCACCTCGTTCACTAGTCATTATTATTTGTTTCCTATTTATAAATACATTATTAACACGAAAATTATTGGGTGTTCTGGGCCCATAACCTGTTGTATTTATGTTTGTAAAAATTAAATAATTAGAGACTGTGAACTTTTGAATAATATATTTTATAAGTAAGACATTTTTGACAATCTGTCAGGAACATAATAAAAATTATTTTTAATTCTCTGCCAGTATTACATCACATGGTATGATCTACAGATGAGAATTACAACAGATATGCCTTCTTGAATGAATGAATGAATATTTATCTGAGGCTTTTAAAATCACTGAATAATAAATAGAATAAAAACAAGCAAATTTCAAAGCATCCCAAATGGAGCCCCTTCAGGTATATGTCGCGGCATGGCGTAACGCTTCTTCAATTCAATGCGGCCTAAAGTTAGTTATTTGTAATTGTAGCTCACCGTCGTGTTGGACAGACTAAAGGCACGTTCGTTTCCAGGTGACCCGTGAGGATACGGAGATCTGCTTCTTCCTCGAGGAGAACGGCGTCACTGTGTGGAGACAGTGCGTGCCGCCGGAGTTCGTGCACAAGCAGGTGGCCGTCGTGTTCAAGACTCCGCCATACGCCGACCACTCGCGCCACGTCACGGTCAGTGCCCCCTCGTAGTAGCATTATTTGCGAATTTAGTTTGACCGAGGATCACGTGGTGGGGTTATGACCCAAACTCCCTAATTGAATGTCACATGTAGCAAGGCCTGTGCCTAGCCGTGGGACATATATAAGATATAGGTATATGATGATCACTTATATATAAATAGAAGATAATATCGTATTCACTGAATGTCACCATGGAGTGCTTTATGTATGAAGCAAGCAAAATATTTTCTTCATAAATATTCTTATAATCAAAAATGGATATTTTAGCTAATTGGTAAAATACTAAGTGATGCGTCGACGGATATATAAGACCGGTTCGTCACCGTTTTATATCAATGTATGACATTTAAAAATATGGCCTATGCCCAGCAGTGGGATGTATATAGATTGAAGATTTATAATACTTTATAATATAATAATATTTCTCACACACATACCTATTATATACTAAATAAACATAGACACATTCATGAGCCGATAACAAACATACGACTGGGATTCGAACCCGAGATTTCTGGTTGAGTAGATAGGGGTTCCGACCAGTGGACTAAACGGCTGATATTAATCTGGATGGTGTTCCTCAGGTCCAGTTCCTGCTGCACCGCATATCGGACAACGTCAAGAGCAACGTGTATAAGTTCGAGTACATCCCCGAGGGCCAAGGTACCGGCGCGGGCAAGGCGCTGCCCGACCTGGCGGCGCTCGCGGCCATGCTGCCGCCCCCAGACGACAACAACAACCACGCGCTCGTCTCCTCCACCAGCGACCGCCCCGACTCCTCAGACCCCTCTGACCCCTCCGACCACCCCCACCACCACCATCTCCACCTCCCCTCCAACGGCCTCCCCGACTCCAACGAGAAGAGTCTCAATGAACTCCTCGATCAGGTCGCCGAACTCGACGAGATTTATACCGAAAACAGAACTCGTTTGGAAAACATTACGAGTTTGAACGACGAAACGGACGTGGAGGACTTTAACGACGCCGGAACGTATACCAGCCTCCAGCTCGCATTTAAAAATCCAGTGGTCATTTCCGAACCTGAACCGATGTCCTACGAGGACGTGCCGGTCAGCTATCGCGGGCCAATAATAGAGTTCGCCCCCCTTAAACGAGACACAGACGATAGAGCTCCCCCCTTACCTCCGAAACGCGTGCGCAAAGTATCCTCGACGGATCCGTTCAAAACTAGCCAGACATCTGTCGATTCTATTTTAAAGCCTGGCAAGCAATTGCCCGTGATTAGAAACCCTGAGATTTTAACAAGAAGTTCCAATACGGAGTTGTCTGTCGCTCGCAGCGAGCCGGCGTTACCCCCCGTTAAGAAACGGTCGTTCTTTTCGCGTTTATTCCGACGCAAGGACAAGTCTCCCGCTCCGAGCGTGAAATCCGAAGGTCGTAAGGAGAAAAAGTCTAAACTCGTCGGCCGCTCCGTCAGTAGTGTCTCCGGGCAGAGACCTTCAAAGTTCAAGTCGTCTGTTTCCCACACCTCGCTGAAAGACAACGCCTCAGGCGCCGGCCTGAGCTACGCTGACAGTATCACTCATATATCTTTGCACGGTGACGGCGAGGACGAGAAGTCAGCGTCTCAGCCCTCCCTCCGGGCCAGCAGTCTCGCCCCCCTCCCCCCCACCGATGGCGGAACTATACTAGTGGCTGAAAGCGTACTAGCCTTAGACGCTTCAGCGTTCAAAAAGCTTCAGGACGATCTTGATTTGACTGAAGCGGAACATTACGCGTTATACATGGCCGTAGCACCTCACGCCACTGTTTCAGAATTCGATGAAACCAGTTGTTACTATTCGCCGGTAGATGGCAGCAAATTTCAAAATAATTAATGACATGATTTAGTGCAAATTGAGATACATTTTGTTATTAAACCGATTTATACAAACAAAAAAAATGCCGCGATCGATTTTTCTCGTCTAGATCACGTGACGATCCTTCAATTGCAGTTGAAAGTATGCTTAGCAACAAAAAGATTCTACAATTTAATAAATAAAATATAACTTGAACATTCTAGAAACTTTATATATTTTTACATAAAAAAACAAACTTTGTAAATGTATTGTGAATAAAAATAATTTTACGAGGGCAGCTATATTTCGCGCTTAGTCTAGCCTGATGTAAATGAACATAGTCTAGTCGTATGTAACAATTTTCTGAACAAAATAACCTAAGTACATAACATATTTCACGTCCAAATAAGCAACGCTCAAAATATGTACATAGTACTTATTTAAGCCGAAACGCTTAATATACAAAATCATTAAACCTTTTGATATATTCGTCTGTGGACACGATCCTTTACATACAATAATTTAAATAAAATCCACTCTTAAGCCGTTTGAAATAAAGCCCATAATTACCAAATTCTTTGCCCCATCCAAGTAACAAGACCTATTAAATTCCTCCCGTCCCTAAAATGCCAAATATTTAGATATTTTTTACGTAATTATATGGAAAAAGCGCTGCTGTTGTTGTCTATAGCATATAAGGATTTAACTAATCTAGTCCATTCAAATATTGTCTATGATTTGATAAACATGGGGTATTTGATTTGTCAAGTTAAAAAAAATACATTAAGAGGCAGTTCTCTATACTCGAATTGCTTTGTTGAAGAACGTGTACTGAATTTCGCGCACACTATACAAATGAAATAAGTTTGAATAAAAATTATTCAAATCGGTCAAGCCGTTATACAGTTTTAGACCAACGAACAACTATATATTTTTATATATAAGAAAGATTTATTATTTAAAATATCTTTTTTCAAGATGGTGCATTTTGTGTGAATATAACTTGTTTCTCCTCACTTTAACTACTTATATGCATAAAAATATTTTGAATAGATTATTAAGATAATAATTAAATTAGCTGAGAAATTTTTTTATACGATAATTATGAACCAAATTATACGCTATAAATAGTTGTGTAACTTCATACAATATCTGTTGAAGCGCTGTATGCGATTTTGAACCTTGAATCAGTGTGTTAGAGTTCTATAGATAACCGGAGTGTTTTTATGAAGTTACCAAGCACCGTTAGATAAATTGTATTTAGCGAGCCGCCTCTTAATAATTAATTTGATGTCTGTGTGTTATATATTTTACTCCTAAGTACATATTATTTATTTAATAGGTATTAATACTAATTTAACATGCTTTAGAAAGTAAAATAGAACTATCGAATCTTTGAATACCCTGGAGTTATCGAAATCAAAACCCTAAATTTGTTAGCCTATTGATTTACCTATTGAATTAGTAATAATCTATGTAATGTTTGTTTTATTAACGTTTTTCATTATGTTTTCTAGATATTGAGTTCATACTAGGCACTAAGAGACGGAAGAAACAGTCGTACAATTTACAGGAGTACGATGATAGTAAGTGTTTAAAGCCAATATTATTGTATTACTTGGTTATAGAATATTCTACGCGTTTTATATATGGAGGTCTTGCATAGAAGACGGATTTTCACTTGAGAACCTAGTCAGATGATATCTATTGAAGAAACTATGTAACGCTAACATTAATACTTAAATATCCTTAGTCTATGCAAGACAAGATGGTTTATGATGAGCTAATTTCCATTCGACCTGTTTATTTTATGCTACAAAATGAACTCGAATTATGTACTGATAGAGTTCATTGTACGACTAAACTATATGGAAATTAAGTTTTTATTACACCTTCAGGCATAAATCAAATATTCTTATGCTTAATTATTATAATAATCTTTATCATGGGATCATATTGGGTATATATAAATTAACAATTTTTTAATATACATACTTATATGGAAATACATTTGGGCTAAGCTGTATTGTTTTATCCTTGTTGACATAGTTAAGGGTTGATGTATTTATTTATTTATAAAAGTAGTTTAACAATAATTAATATTAATTAAGGTGATGGTGTTACTAACTATTTGGATGGATTTTTGAAGATGCGAAGGAATACAAATTTTTATGTGATTAGCTTGTTATTTTCATATGTTCGTACTGTGAATATAAGTTCATTTGAGCGGCATATTTTTGTGTCATTGTAAAATATAAATTACCTATAATGCCACGTATAACTAATATAATATTTAAAATTATATAACTTGTAATATTTTTATGAGTTATGGGTTTAAATACTAGTCGATTGACAGTTGTGCCAGTACCAACTGCCCATGATACTGAATCTCAATTATAGTTAGCTATGCTTATTTATTTATCAAGATAATTTCCTTGTAAATGTTTGTTTCAACACCTATTAATATTTATAAAAGCCAAATGCTGATAAACAACAATAATGGACCACTCTTCTAAGTTATTAATTATATATATTTCCAAAATAATAATAATAATTCGTGTTGAATGACATTTGCATTGTGAAATGTTGATTTTGAAAATTTTATTTCTGTTTGTTTAAATATGTTTTGATTGTTATTCGTTCGGATATTTATTAGTACACTCGCATATGCATATGCAGGTAAAACTTAGTATTAATGAAGCAGTTTCATTATAATTTCTAACACATGTATAAGTCCATAACATGGATAAATGCCTAAGGTACTTTATGTTTAAAATGAATGCACACTAAAATATTTGAATAACAGATAATCTACAAAATTTTATAGTTATTCATGATCAGCTGAGAATGTCACTATTGGTATTTATAGTGCAGTATCTTCAGCGAAAAGTGCTATAAGTACAAAAATGCTGTTTACGCGTGGCTTTAAGCTAATGTGGATATGTGTGTTGTTAATTGAAATATATTTATGATAAACTCTTTAAACAGTTTAATCTGGAAGGATCAATTAGTAATAATATTTTATAAATCCATAATTAACATTATTTGTATTAATTTTTGTTTTCGAAGTAACAATGCCAAATTTTTTTAAGTTAAAATTCTTTACGAAACAATAATTGCCATCATTAAAAAATATTACATTATTGTATAAAATGTTTAGTTGATCGCGTTATTGTTATTGTTACTAAAACTTTAGTTATTATTTTTAACATCAAAATGTGAATCGAATTTTGTATTTAGTGTTTCCTTGTGTACTCAGAATAGACAATATGCGTTGTTATATTTGGTAAGATCCGAACATATCTGTCTTTGAAGTCTTTGAAATATTTATATCGAAGTTTTTAGATGAATTTACATGACAATCACCTAATACTATACTATATAGTAATAATATTTGTAATTTTATATCAATTTTAGTGATCACAGTTTAACTGAGATACGAAGTGTTCAACTCCTTTTTCGAAAACTTGAGTTTGACCGTTTCGTCTCTTCGTCGCCGATTTTACATTTTTATACAAAAAGAAACGAGTATATTTAAAAATTGTAGTGATGCTTGGTTGATGCGAAATCTATATATTAATATGCTAATTTATAAAGAAATGTTTTTTATTTATGTATTTACAACAAGATCCTTGAAATTGTGAATCTAAGGTACGAATGTGTTTGTGGCATGCTTGTGTATTTCTTTTTAGTTTTTTTCTATGATTTTTGTTCACACATATTCATATTAGCTTTAAGTTTGTTTAATTTACAAAAATGCATGTATTTTTATGGTGGTTTTCACTTTTTCTGTTTGTAAATATAACTTTGTAGGTTGATTCAACTTTGTCTGAGACGTAAAACCTGCAATCAACCTCGTGTAGTTGCATGATCTGTTTTTTCTTTTCTGTTTCATAGACTTTGTGTAAAAAGTTTTATAGGTATGAAAGAAATTGAATTTTATATAATTGAAGCTTTCCCAAAGATCGAAACCATCAAATATACAGGGCAGGTTTTACCTCAATGATAATGGGGGTAAGACCAGTGTCCAATATCTATGTATATCCAAGCGAAACGTTAATTTTTTTGACCAATTAGGTTCTAAAAAACTTAAAATCTTCCCTTTAATAACAGGATCGATTTTAAAATCAATAAAGTGTAGGATATCAAATTAAAGCACTTTATTGTGGCTATTTGGTGAACTAAATATCAACGTGCTAATTTCAAAACTTTTTAAGTTTTCTTAATTAATTAAAAACGTTCATTTTGAACCCGGGCAGTCCTGTACTTTAACTTTACTTCAGTAAGTATTCTTAATAAAATCCGAACGATAAACAATAGAAAACGTTATAAATTTAAAATACGCAATGTGTTGACACTCTCGCTCATATTATGTACACCAAATTGGACATTATTAAGAGCTTTTATTGTAGATATATGATAACGGATGATTTGTAATCTTTATGATAGATATAAATTATCGATGCCACTTGCTATGATAATTAAAATCGATTGGGTTTGATTAAGGGTCGATACTATAACTATCTCGTATACTCGTAAACTGTGGAAAAAGTATAAAGGTGGTTTGTCGATATGTAATTTTAATGTTTCTTTGATTGGTTACATTGAAAAGATTCGTGATCGCGAAGGAAAATCTTTATAAATTGATGGAAACTTCCCTGTTAAATCATTTTATTGCCCAACCAGTGCTGGATGGCGATAAATTGATATCCAAAATAGTTTTGGTCCGGGCCCAGTATACACTGGTTTGAAAATATAATAATAAACAAGAGAATAGCTACTCTGGTTTAATGAAAATCAAGATATACATTTTAAATTAGCTACTGCCATTCTGTTTGCAAAATTTCGGGCCAACTGATTAAAATTATTAATTATTATAATAATTGTGTTTCTAAGGAAAAGTTTCAAAGTATTTGATTTAGTTTCTATATGTTTTATTTGCTTAATGCTTAGTCTATGAACACATTATTACAGAACAATTCGTCAAGAAAAATTGGTCTTTAGTGATATTAGTTACAATATAATTAAATAATAGGTTTTTTAGTTGCTTGATTTGTAACAAATTATTCATTATTAATCTATTTACTCACGGTAGTTTAGTGGTAGTCTAGAAGGTTTATGCTAGTTGTATGATTTTAATTATTTTTAATTTATTTCGGAAATTAATAATATTTTAATTTTTCTTTTTTAGGATCACTTTCGGAAATGCCAATAAAATCGGAGCCAAGAGGTGAGTCACATATTCGTTTTCATAAATTGTGCATAATTCTGACGGCACTAGAATTAAATTTAATGTCATATAATCCCCTCTCTCATTATGTTATAAGTAAAAAAATTACTCGACACCACCTGATGATAAGCAGTAGAGGAGTCCATATGTGAAGATAGCCAGTGAAGCATGCTACATACTGCCCATATATCATATATCTAGAGAAGGAGATACAATGCAATTAAATTATGTTTTATAGTGTTTTGTTCAGAATCTAGCTCAATATATCATTTATTATAATATTATTATTTTATATTTATTTAGCATAATCTGCGCGTAAATCATACAAATGCAACATATGCGTTGAGCACTCATGTGCTGCGGACACAGAACACTTCACCCCACATCTCTAGCATTAATTGTATTGCGGGCAAGCTCTTGGTCTGAACCTCGCCAGATGGTAGGGCCGAATATGAATGCAAGCTAGTCTAGTGGCTCAGACAGCCTACCTTACATCTGGAGTTGTGGGGTTTTAATTTTCTATTTGTTTTGGTTGGTAGTAGGTTTTCTTCTAAATCCGCCTGGTAAGGTACCATTATTTTACCTTAATCTACCGCTAAAACAATATTGACGGCATTGTTGTGTTCCCGCAGTTGGGGGTGAGATTGCCAGTTCCTCTATGGTTGACGAATCCAGTTGTAGCTTACTTACATCTTCAGCTTAACTTCACAAGGCCAAGACCGTTAAAAAAGTCTCAATCTCAGAGGAACTGGCTATCTGATCCATCGTCTGGTTAATATTTGTTGGACAGCTATAGGGAAAAAATTTGTCCTTCACCGGGAATCCACTACCACAGTGGCGGTTAAAATGTTCTTAGTTAAAGTTGTAACAAATTTATTTTTCTATTTTTGCTTCGCAGAGCGGACCACACCACACCCCATGAACAACCCCGGCTATGGTGAACAGGTATTTATTTTATTTCATTATTTGCAAAATTGATATCAAGTGAATAAAATAATCTGAACAGAGTTTTTTGCTCGAGAATTATAAAAAGAACAATATGAAATACTTCCAGTGGCGAGGCGAGCCCGGCCCGTCGTGGTACCAGCCGGCACCCGAGCACTACTATACGCCCCAGGTGAATGCAATTAATACTTTACTTCGATAAAAGCTTGACCCATTAGTTTGTGGTGTCTACAGACATAATTTAATGCACACAGATGTAAAGTAATTAGTAGTCATAGAACTGCAAAATTACTGGATAATTCAATTAGCTCTGAGCACACACTTTCGTTTAATATATCATTTTAATGACTGATTTTCATAGAACAAATATCTCCGTTAGACAATTCTATATAATCTAAAGTTCCTTTATTGGTCAAGTTTATTAAGGTCAAAAGTTGAACAAATATATATATATATATATATTTGTATATATATTTGAGCGAGCGATTGATCATCAACTAAACTAGCATTATATTTTTTTTACTAAATTTTTCAAAACTTTTTCAATAGAACTTACCGGGAGTGCAGATCCAACACATACAATCCCCAGTACGATCTCCTATGGGTCAGTCGATGGCACATACGTTAACACCGATGTCGCAAACACTGTCACCAATGGGGCAAGCGTTATCACCAATGGGGCAACCGTTATCACCAATGGGGCAACCGTTATCACCGATGGGGCAACCGTTATCGCCGATGGGGCAAGTTTTATCGCCGATGGGGCAAGCGTTACCACCGATGGGGCAAGCTTTATCGCCAATGAGGCAAGCTGTGTCGCCAATGGAACAAGCTTTGTCGCCTATGATGCAATGTGTGTCACCCGCATCGCAGTGCATGTCGCCAGTTCATGGCGCCGTGTCACCTAATATGATGCAGATGACAAACATGGCGCCCATGGGTATGGCGCCGATGGGCTTGCAACCCATGGTGGGGAATATGGAGTCTGTCATGGGGGATGTGGTGCAGCAACCTGTATATGCTCAGGTAACTTATTATTTTAAAATCTGGCATCAATGCAACATTATAACAGTGTTTTGAATAGGTGAACCATACATCTTAATTCATATTTGATAATGGTCTTTATTCTGCTTTGCGGTGACTTTAATTTAATTAACAGATTAGATAAGATCAACATCTTATCTTATCATATCTAACTTTTATTAAAATACAATTTTTGTTAAATGTCACTGTTGTATCAGCTAAATTACAATCTACTTTTACTGCTGATGTGAAATTAACATGAGTCAAACATCTGGGCCCCATATTGGTTGCATTGGTATGCTGGCATAACGTTTTTTGCACATTCTCATAATTTTCATGACGTTCATAGTTCTTCATTCATCCCATCTTTATTTTAATTTACAATAATTTCATGTGTTTATAAAATTTGAGCAAACCTTATACAAGATCTAAAATCTAAAAACAACTGAGAGCCTAGACAAGATGCTTTTCAATAATCGCAATATATAGACATATATGACAGTTGCGCCCGATTGTTACGCGACGGTTTATATCAAATCCCATACATTTTTCACTAAGCGATTGTGTTAGCGATCTTCAAAAGGCATGTTGTCTAGGCTCTTTAGATATTGAGAATAAAAACAGAATTAGCACACCACCTAATAAACTTAAACGCTTTTAAATAAGTGGCTAGTAGATTCGACAGCTGGATAACCATATCTTTATTTTGTATTCAAGGTGGATCCAGCGGTCCAAAGCACTACTTCGTTGTCAGCGTTCGATGACGTCGCTTTCAACTCCGGTGACCTAGCGAACTTGTCGTCTATGTTCAACGACCGCGGAGACCTCAGCGATAGCCTCAACCGACTCTCCACCAGAGACCTACTCCAATAACGAAAATAAAGTGCTTGTGATAGTGTGTTAAGTGTCTTCGCGTTAAGTGTTAAGTGCCAGTGCGAACAGTGCTAATCGATTCACACTTTCTTCCCGGCCTTTGAAGAGTGATTTTCTTGTCTCAGTTCATTGTACTGACTCTGATCCTCCTTTCTTAATGCCAAAATAAGTCCTCTTGAGTTTTCTACTAAGAAATCTTTTATCATGTGACAATCTTGAACTGACCAGTGCTCAACTCTAAATGCATTTAATGGAAGTTACTTTTTGCAATGGTTACCGTAGATGTCTTCGGAATGCAGACTTCTTCAACAAGAAGCTGTTCCAAAGAGAAAATGACTAAGAGAATAATGTTGCCTTCGTTCATAACTTAATGACAACATTTTACTAACATCTTTTTGTAGTACATACCATTTTCAAAATATTAGGACATTTTCTACAACTATTTCGTTCAACAACTTCTGCTTTTTTCTAATTATTGAAAATGGGTTTCACTATCTATGGTCTAACTTCAAAGAGTGTTTAATATCTATAATACGAAAACCTTTTTCGAGTAGAAAAGATTTTGTTGATATTAATATGTTGATTATAATATTGATTATGTGTGAAACTAAAAAATGGTTTTTCGGTCTTTTTATAGGAATGCAATCTACTTATGAATTTATTGCATGCATGTTTAAATGGATTTTATAAGTTTAACTATTATTAGTTTTATCTTGCACGAAATATATATAATTATGATTTTATTTGGAACTTCTTCTGTAAAATTATTTATCACAAAATGTCTTCCAAGCTATATTATTATTTCTGTTATTCACCTTGTTTATCTTAAACTATTGTTTGGTATAGTATGTATCAAGAAGCAAAATAAATTTCATCATTTTCAATATAAATTTTATTACAATTTAGATTTTTTTTATATCACCAAAATATTTATATGACTATGTTAATATGGGTTAGTGTCGGCTTGATAAGGTATGTACTAAACATCCTGTATATATAATTGAAAGATTGATATTAAAGTTTTGTATATAATAATGAAACATGTATGGTGGTGCTTGTAAAGTGTTATCACATGAATTAGAAAAAATTGTTTTAGAATATCACTGTATATTATACAAATTATACAGTGCTAGCATATGGCTGACTGACAAAAAAACATTCCAACAGATGTCAATTATAGCATTTGTCGTGATATATATAATAATTGTTATATTTCACCATGAAGTAATTACATAACTTTATATATGTACCATATTAAAAGTTCATGCAAAAAAGACTATTTATAATGAAACAATTAAGAAAATATTGGATTAAATTATATTATAAAAAAGTCAAATGTCAATTTAAAACTGTTATAGAGCTTTATAAATATAATTTTATATAGGTTTTTTTTATACTTTTGTTTTAAAATATTGTAAACACTCCAAAACTCACTTATTCGTAAATCATTAAAATATATCTTAACTAGCATTGCTCTGCTTTTGGTTAAATTAGGTAAAAGATCCAATACCATTTCTATTGTAACTAGAAATGACTATTGAAATCACTTTTTTAAAACATTAATACCAATTGATAAATCCAATTAGTTCATTTTGGTTAGATATGATTATTATTTCTTATTTGATTGTATCGATGAAGCAAACCTATGAGGCACGAGGGGAGTGAGAATGAATGGATATTTTACGTAAAATTAACATACAAATTATTGCCATTAAGTTAATGATGAAAGAAATTAAAAGTGAGTTCAGAGATTATATCCACTTTCATTTGAAAAGAAAAGAGGATGTGTGTGGTTTACATTATTTCGTTTCTTTTTTCTTACCAAGATAGCTTCAAACTCACTTCCAAACAGATGTCACAGCCTGGGGATGTCCAGTTACTGTACTCTTTTAACACTGCAGTAACTGGACATCCCTAGGCTGACATGGTTGGCAGGTATTTAGATCCTAAATCTCTTGTCGCCTCTACAGTGGCGACGGAACATAGTTTTAATAGTCGCGTCTTACCCGTACAGTTGTGTATCGAAGAGCTGCATAACCTCGTTCTACCGTGGTGTTTGCAGAGTTCACATTCCACCACCCATTTACACACGAAGAAATTTGGTTTCTCTGTCGTACGACTAAAATACGATTTTCCAACTACCTTCATTTATTTTCATCACTATTTTATTCGATTGGAGACAATATGAATTGAAACTAAATGACGCATATGAATGTATGATTGACTGACTTAATTCAAATAGTTTGCATAGCTAATGTAACCGTTTCAGTTTCATTATTTTTATCTTTTGACTATTCTTTATTTGAAGTGTGCATTTAGCATTCAATTTATATTTCCCGCGTAACTTGTGTATGTTTGTACAAAGAACGGTTTCGTAATGGTAGTCTTGTGGTCAATATAAGTCGTAATAATGTTTGCGTCTCATAAGTCAATAACATTTGTAAAGGAGATTTAAGCAGTTCTTGAAATTCATAAGTGATCTCGAGTAGTTGGTATAATTAAATAATTTAACCGCGGCACCGGCAACCGCGATGTGTCGTTTTTGAATAATATTTTTTAATTCGAATTGTGCAAATCGTACAGAGCGATTGTCACGCAATTATTATAATAATTACATTAGTGTTATAATTTTAATGATCGTTGGTACCAAAAACTGTTACAATAATGCATGCATTTTATTTTAATATGTTTCTGGAAAGTCGGGAGTGTTACTGTAAATTATAAATTCCGATAAATGTATTTGTTATGATTCAAAAAACATCACAGTTTGGTTTTGAAATTACAATATATTTATAAGAATGTTGATGGCTGAAATGTCGCATTGAAATGTCGGTTTAAAAGTGTTGTCAGTTTTTTTAAATCTATTTTATGAAGAATTAAATTAAAATTTTAAAATGAATTTGTTTTAATTAAACTAAGTTTTTCTGGACATGAATCGCACGGTACGTCCTAAATCTCAACTATGGAACCTTGTTCTCATTAATGAAAAATTTCTCGGCGCATTTTAATAGAAAAAGATTATTTCCTATATATAAAATCTTCATAAACTTGACAGACTTTGAAGACTGCTTTAAAGAATACGCTAGACAATTTTAAATAGCAATTACGAAGATGCTTCCGAAAATCTTTTTTTCGGATTTATAGAGAACTTGTAGGAACATATTACGTACATTATTATGATAACAGCCATATTCTTATACGTAAAGAAGCTTGTAATACTACATAATGAAGATAAAGATTTAATATAACAATTTAAGAAATATACATGCATGCGAACATAACCAATAACTAATTAATATACGTGTTTGTCGCAGAAATATGTTCCCCGGCTGGCTCTTGAACCCGGCCGTATAGCCCGTACCTAGGATTACTTACCATTCGGTCAGCCCGGCGGAAAGGATATTTTTTACTAAAAACTAAGCATACGCCCTTGCTGATTGATAGAAAGCAGTTAATTCAGCCATTGGGCGCTTGCAATACTATGGGTATAACTCGCGCGTTGCTGACCCTGTAAAATATGTTCACTGTCTTTATCAAGACCTCTGTGTAAAATATTGGCCATCACTTGTATTCAAAACTGTAAAATACTGACGGTAGTCATAGTAACCAAAAACATAGAAAATAATAAAGACTGAAAAATTATAGTGAAATGATCGTTCTTATTTCTTAACATCTGGCGACCGTGTAAAAAATATTTAAATAAGTATAAAATGAAGGACACCGAGCAGAAAATAAAGGTAAGATCGGTGACTAGACGTCATTTCACAAAGTCGGCCAATACACTAGAATCCATAATAAATACGGCGAAAATAGATGCCTCCGGATACGATCAGGCGAAAGCTTTGTACAATGTTGTCAAAGCGAATTATGATAAACTGAAAGTATTAGATGAAGAAATATATGAAGGCATTATCGAGACCGAGAATTGGGATGAAAGTGATTTAGAAAAAGAGCTGGATGAAGCCGGTAAGTATGCGGCGAGATGGGCTCTATTAGAAATTAATTATAACTCTATGTCAGGCAAAACGACGGCAGAGAGAGTAGATAACGATCGTAGATTTAAATTGCCGACATTAGAAATTAAAAAATTCGACGGAAATATTCGACAATGGCTGTCATTCTGGGGCCAATTCAAGAAAATTGACTCGGATCCTGCTATAGACGAAACAGATAAATTACAATATTTAGCCCAGTCTATGGAACCAAATTCGGAAGTAAAGACATTTGTCGAAAGCTTTCCATTATCGAAAGATAGCTACAGTCTATGCCTCAATGAGCTGAAATCTCGTTACGCGAGGGATGATCTGTTAGTTCAAATATATGTAAGAGAGTTATTAGCCCTTATTTTGAACAAACACAATTTTGATTTGACTATTCTCTACGATAATATTAACAGTCATCTCAGAGCTCTAGAGATTTTAGGAGTTACCAAGGATAGGTACGCAGCATTCTTGCTACCGATGGTTGAATCAGCCTTGCCCACTGAAATATTAAAAACATGGGAAAGAGCAAGACCAACAGGAGAAAAAGACGAGCTAAATTGTTTACTCACATTTTTAAAGAGAGAAGTAGAGAGTAATCAGCGTATTATGTTAGCGAATTCTTTCAAAGTGGATACCAAGAGGTCAGCGGAACCAGCAGCAACATGTCTTGCAGCAAACATCGCGAACACAACCAGAGAAACAAATATAAAATGCATATGGTGTGAAAAAGCGCACGGTAGTCTTGAGTGTTACCGAATAGCTAAGATGACAATAGAAGAGAGAAGAGACAACTTGAGAAAAAAAAAAGCATGTGCTTTGTGCTTAAAGATAGGACATCATGCCAAAATCTGTCGAAGTTACATTAAGTGTTATGTATGCGGTCAACGACATTCACCTGTATTATGTGCGGGTAATGCCATGATGAATGTAAGTACGAAACAGACAACTGAAGGAAAAAGTGCGATGACTACCATTCAGAATTATTCGTCACGAGCATCAACCTCATCAATAGCATCTACCCTTCTACAAACTGTACGTGTAAGAATTGTTTATGGTGATAAAATGACGATGGTAAGAGCATTATTTGACAGCGGTTCACAGTGCTCCTACGTAACGGAAAATGTCATAGAGAGACTTGGTATGACACCAATCGGAACTGAAGGATTGAGTCATTCGTTGTTTGGCGGAGCTACTGTTCCATCTAAAAAATATAAAATTTATGACTTAACTGTGCAGAGTGTAGATCATAGTTTTGAATTTAAAATGAGTGTTTTGAGTCAACCTGTTATTTGTAAAAATGTACCTAGATTTGATATGAATGATAAATTTCTGACAGAATTTTTAAATAATAATCATATTAGATTGACAGACAAAGATTGTGAGGGAAATGACATATCTCTTAATAGGTGCTGATTGTTCAGGTTACTTACTTACTAATACATTTGTTCTTTCAGAAATAGGTTTAGCAGCAGTTAAAACAAATTTAGGATGGACATTGCAAGGGAGAGCCAATAATGAAACTATTAAAAATAATATCATAACAAGTTTATTCTGTTCACAGAGTGTTACTGATTTTTGGAGTTTAGATATTTTAGGAATCCAAGATCCCGCCCAAGTCCAATCTAAGCAGCAAAAAGAAGAAGAATTAATGACGAGTTTTGAAGAAACTATTCGGATTGACGGTGACGGTAGATACGAGGTGCAACTGCCTTGGAAAACAGGTCACGACGAATTATTGACTAACTACGAAGTGGCTACACGACGACTGCAATCTGCAACAAACAAATTAATATCATGTGGTAAGTTTTATGAGTACAATAATATTCTTAAAGAATGGGAGCATTTAGGTATCATAGAAGCGGTGCCTAAGGCTGAGTGGAATAAAGATATAGTTCATTACTTACCACATAGAGCTGTCTTCAAAGAGTCGAGTCTTACAACAAAGTTAAGACCAGTGTTCGACGCATCGGCAAGAGATGTAAATGGAAAGTCGTTGAATGCATGCTTAGATAAGGGTATAAATTTCTTAGGTAAGATACCTGACTTACTGATAGGCAAAGAATATAATACTCCTCTACGAGGAGAAGAATGGTAACTCCATAGGTATTTTTAGCAACCATACACATACACATATACGTGATACTAGCGCCATTGCGTAATAGCAACAAATTTAAATTACGGGCGGGAATTTTGAAATAGATTTTAAACATTTTGAAAATGTTTTAAGGTTACAAAGAAAACGAGTTAGAAACAAAAACCTACAATATTGGAGTTTCTAAATAATAATTACTTTTATTTATTTATTAAAGAAACTTAAATCTAGCTCCAATATATTGAGGTTTTTGTTACAGACTCATTTTCTTCCAAATGTAATTATACTTTGAAGAAAACAGCAGATTTAAATATTTTATTTATTCAATTTTCGTTAAAAAGATTTTAGTTGTTCTTCTTCCTCCAATTCATGGTTTTTAAGTATATTATACCTTTTAATACAAATGAAAAATTATCAGGTTCATTTCTGCAAATATAATATAATTTGATCTCCCTTTCCGTTAGTTCTTTTAATTTCAATGTATTAATTGCTTTTAAGATGGTAAAAGGTTTCTTCAATTTTTTCTGCACACCAGTTGCAATTGCACATGTTGCTGGACTATTTTGAGCAGACACTTGCTAAAATTGATCAAAAGAAATATTAAGTTAATTATAAAAATAAAACAAGATCATAACAACTACGTATATTTTATAACCCCTTAACATTCATAACAACAGATTATCTCTTGGATTTTAATTCAGAAAGAAACTGAAATTGTAAGCAAGACAAAACCACATTTGATTGTACACACCTGTATATACCCTTTATGACTAAATTAATTCATCTTGCTAATATAAAATATCACTATCTACCTATTTATTATTGTGTATCATGAGAGAAAAGCACTAGTCATCTATCTCATAAAATCATAGAAATTAGAAACACAAAATATTACCTTTTCATTTTTTGAAAGATTTTCTCTCAGTATCTATGTTAATTTTATTTGTACACTGCAAACTACTAGTTGATGGTTCAACTGTAATATTATTAATTAGCATTACTGGTTTTCTCTACAGCATATTCTCTCTCATACTTGGTTGTTCTCGTTGGACTTGACTTGATAACCTCTGCAATTAAAGGAGTAAATTAAAATATAACACAATTACATTAATTGAATTTGAAATTTAAATATATTTATGTAGACAAAAAAGTGCTATAAACAATAATCATAAATAAACAATACATAATGGTATTGTTTCAAAATGATCCAGCTCCATAAAAAACAAATTTGACAAGCTTTATATTTATAGAATATATGGTTTTATTTGCACTTACTTTTTTATATTATTCTTTCCATGGTTGGGAAACCTATGGAAGGTAACCATTGGATCTTGAGCTTGTATTCTACGACACTTACTGCATTTTCTGAGATCGTTAACAGACATTTTTTCCCAAACTTAATACAATCGCTACTTAACCTTAATAGTCCAAATATAACTTATAGAATATGACAACTAAATGGATACGCGTTTTGCCGTGTGAAAACTATTATATTAAGCTACACAATTAAAGTATGCAACTAATCACACTTAAAATAGCCACCTTTATTGATAACAACTTATTACGCATTAAAACTCGATCAACACAAATAACAACAATGGAGGCCATTTGCCCGTGTTGTCAGTATTAAAAAATGTTAAATTTGAAAGCAATTATTTTTTGCTCTGGTATATATTATCAACAACTACAGTGATACAGTTTTATGCATGTGTGCCATAACATACCAAATCTCATTTAGTAAGACGAACGCCGGTGCTGATAGGGTTTCGAACTGGTGGTATAGGTATTTCAGCTGATATAGCTAAAGCTTTCTGGCAGATATCTGTCAGCCGGCAGGATAGAGATTATTTACGTTTTTTTTGGTGGAGTGATGAGACGCAACGGGATATGATCCAGTACAGACATTGTAGAGTAGTCTTTGGACTTACTTCTAGTCCCTTCTTGTTATCCGCAACCATATTACACCACCTAGAGGGTATCACGGGTGTGCAGAGAAACACTGCGAAAATTTTAGCAAGCTCATTTTATGTTGATAATTTAATAACAAGTCTAGATTCTGAGGAAACTACTCTTAATTTTATACAAGAGGCAAGGAACGTAATGCACGAGGCAAAGTTCGATTTAAGGCAGTGGGTAGCATCTCCATTGACAATAAATGAAACAGGTAAACAAAATTTATCTGTATTGGGGTTGTTGTGGGACACTGCATCCGATGAAGTTTATTGTGATTTAAGTACATTACCATTGCCATCTGAGTTAATTAAATTGAATAAAAGGAGCATTCTATCGTTAACTCAGAAAATTTTTGATCCACTTGGTATGTTGAGCCCAGTGACACTCGTTCCAAGATTATTGTTACAGGAAATTTGGATGAGTGTGAGAAGTGATATATTAAAAAAATTTCATGACTGGTATGATAATATTCACTTATTGAAAAATTGCAGATTACCTCGCCGAATATCATCTGATCTATTACCAGACTGCACGACCAGCCTCCACATGTTCTGTGATGCCAGCAAAGACGGGTATGCAGCCTGTGTGTTTCTAAGGACAGAGAACAGTGTAGGTAATGTAACTATACGATTACTATCAGCCAAGTCAAGAATTTCACCTCCTGAAAAAATAACAATTCCTCGCTTAGAACTATTAGCCGCATTGATTGGTTCAAGGTTAATGAAGGGGATTCGAGAACGATTACAATCCTATATAACTCAAGAATTTTGTTGGAGTGATTCTGCAGTTACTCTATGCTGGATCAAAAGAGAATTAATTTGGAATACTTACGTCGGAAACAGATGTAAATAATTGGTATCATATTCCAGGCAGTGCAAACTGGGCAGATCTGGCTTCACGTGGATGTAATCCTCATCAAATGATGGATGCCAGATGGTGGGAAGGTCCGCCGTGGTTACTTCGAGATCCTGAAAATTGGCCGCGATCCAACCTAGTTGTGGACGTTGACAATACAGAAGTAAACAAAGAGCTTAAGAGGTCTTCATGCGTATATACTAGTTTAAATAATGAAACTAAATTACATGATTTCCTGTATTTCTCAAAATATGCCAAAATAATACGAATGTCAGCATGGATATTACGATTTTTTTATAATACTCTCAACGAAAATAAAAGAAAAGGAGAACTTACCTTTGGAGAATGCGAAGAAGCTGAAAAGAAAATATTAAAAATTATTCAACAAGAGAGTAAAGATACTATGGAAAAGAATATAAATAAATTATCACAGTTTTACGACCATGACAATCTACTCAGAATTAAAACAAAATTGTTACTTACGGATTTTCCTGAGAACGTAAAGACACCAATAATCATACCTGCTAAAAATGAAATTGTAAGAAGAATAGTAGAACAGCGACACAGACAACTTTTACATGCCGGTACGAATATTATGATAACAGATTTACGGAAGCAATATTGGATAATTGGGATCAGAAAATTGGTGAAGTCCGTGATAGACAAGTGTATAATTTGTAAACGACATAGAGCAAAGCCTACGCAGGTATCTAATGCACCGTTACCTATAGAAAGAGTGCAGGCATCTTCGCCTAAGAGACTAAGATATTTACAGAAGCTTAGGTACGATTTCCGGCAACGTTTCCAAAATGAATATTTGACTGAGCTAGTACAGAAAGGAAATGAAAAGAAAGGAAGCATAAAAGTTGGTGACATCGTATTAATAGAAACGGAAGAGAAAAGGATAAAGTGGCCATTAGGTTTGGTGGTACAGGTTTTTACAGGGAGAGATGGCTTAGATAGAACGGCCAAAGTCAAGACTTCATCCGGCTTTAAAATTAGGCCATTCCAACGTCTGTATCAGCTGGAACTTTCCTTATCAGAGGGGGAAGGCACAATTAACAATCCAGCTAATACAAGTACTTCTAAGAGATTAGCGACAACAGACTTTACAGATGCAGTGAAAACAACTAGATCGGGGAGAATAGTGAACATGCCAAGTAGATACCGAATATAGGTAAGTTAATTTTATTTTATTTTAATGTTATTAGGAATTCGCACTTTCCCCTCGAGTCTTGTCTGTCTGTCTTTTATCAATTAATGTCCTGTGTACGAGTATGATTGTAACTGTTGTTTTTAAGTAATTTTTTACAACAATATTCTGTTTTAGTTGAGTTACGATCTTAAAATATTTTTTTCGTTGAAACTTTTGTTATCAATTATTTTAGTTATAATAAGAAGGTACCAAAAGGAAATCAGATTTACTTATTTTTATATACTATTTCCTTTGAAGGTTAATTGTTATGATAACATAGGTAATGTGAAAGTTTCGAATACAAGAAATAATTTTCTTTCTGGCTGTGGAGAATGTAAAATATTGGCCATCACTTGTATTCAAAACTGTAAAATACTGACGGTAGTCATAGTAACCAAAAACATAGAAAATAATAAAGACTGAAAAATTATAGTGAAATGATCGTTCTTATTTCTTAACACTCTGCACTCTTTTGGGAAAACCTCCGTACGAAGCTTATTCCACAATTTGAGCGGGAGAAAGTTGTAAAACCGTACAGTACGCGACCACTTTGGTTCCAACGTGTGTGGATGAACTCCCTGATGGTGGCGAGCGAGCTGTATGGTGTTAGAAGGAGGCCGTGACAGACAACTCTTCAGAACATATCCCGTTAAACAAGCAGTAGAACACGTATAAGGACGCAAAATCTTCTTAGGCTTAAAGGTTCTATACAGCTTCTGAGCTAAGGATCGCTGACAATTCTCACGGAGCGTTTCTGAACCGTGTGGTCCAGGCTGATATCTAGGTGCTCGCCCATATGTGGCAGGAGTACTCCATATGGGGCCTAATTTGCGACTTGTACAATAACACACTTTGTCCCGTAAAAAAGTACCGGCTGGCTCTATAGCGACTGTGGAATTGAAGGTCATCTGAGATGTTGACATCAAGGATCATGATGAGGGTAAGGAGTGCGTCGAGGAATAAAAAAAAAAAAACTAATGTTAAAATAAACTTGAAGAGGGCGACCCTTACCATTTAAGTGTATAAAAAATAGCCTACGACCTATTCTCAGTCCCACAAAGCCTTATCGGAGGAGTAGGAAATCAAACACTGCGGCACGAGATTTTTATACATATTTCTGACTACTAATAAAAAAAGTATAATTTAACAAATGTCATAAATGTTTCAATGCTATATATATATAAACAAAGTAGCTTGCTGTAAACTTTAATAGTCAAGACTCTGGGTATTTTATTCCTTTGCCCTAACTACGAATGACATATTAAAAAATAAAACATGTAAACATAAAGCTTAGTGCCATTTGTTTGGTTTTTTATTTTCTATATACTAGAGCACGATTACATTGGCACTATAAACATTTAATTATTATTAACTAACTTACTTCCTTATTAAGATGAATGAATCGTTTAATTCTGATTTACCTGAACCGAGAAAGGTGGGCGTGTGGTCCGAAGGAACACATATAGAAGCTAAGTGAGTGGGCTGAAATAGATAGGTTTACCTAGTATAATAATTATAATGGCCAGTTTCAGATGTAATACAATGGCTTATTTGATGTTATGTTTTACAGAGAATATATCATACCAAAGAAGTCACCCGAATCCAGCGATGATATACCAACTATACCAGATTTAGATGATTTGCAAGATATCTTAGAAAAAGAAATATCAATGCCTCCAGTGTGCGTATATTAATTTAGCCAAAATGCCACCTCGTTTAAATTTTTACCAATCCATCATACACACTTGTTAAATTTTCCCCAAATCTGTGTTTACATAGCAGACAGAACATACATAAATAGTGTGTTGATAAAAAGAATACTTCATTAAAGTAAGCTTCTCAAAAATAGAACATATGTAGAAAATAAATTTAAATAATAATGATAATTACAGATTAATATGATTTACCTTACAGGACAGTGCATAGAGACACAGAAACGGTGAATGCCCTAGCTGAAGTGGGTGGAGGATTCAGTGGCTCCGTGGATGGAGTAGATGCAGTCCTGGAAGTGCTGAAGTCATACATTCCTCAAGTAGAGATGGATACTGCAGATTCTGTGTGGACAGTTGACTCATTACTGACACAACTTGCAGAAGAAAATCAGGAACCAGTTTTATAAGTTGTACGAAATCACAAAATGTTATTTATTTATTTCCAGTTCACTATAATTTGAATCTCCTTTATGTATGGGAAATGGAAGATCTAATAATTTCATAACTTTATTTATGACAGTTGTGTAGTTATCACTTCCAATGTTTACCTGGCCACTTTATTGGCACTTATACTGTTACACTATCAACTGGTTGGTCATTAGGGATATTGGTGATACCTATGATATGAAATACACCTACACAAGAATTCATTGAGAATATGTGGAAGCAAACACAATATTATCATTATAAGTTTATTTGTAAAAGACCTTGTAATGGTATTAATTTAGGAATAAGCATATTTATGGTTAGCAAATGAATTCTCCGTCCATTAACAATCTTCTTAGGCAATGGTCTTTTCATTCCAATTTTTATTATTTTTATTAAATTTTAGAGAGTAATAAATATTAATTTCAACAAAGTATTTCATTTTTGTACACATTATTTACTTGAAGATATCACATGATGATATAAGTTAATTGTATTATATTTCTAATAATATTTCTGCTTGTAATTAAACTCAAATCATAATTATAAATAGAACACAGCACATAATGTTATAAAAATTAGAAATATTCGTTCAAATCAAACAATTGGTGAATGATAAAAAACCTACAAAGTTTATTTAACAGTTTAATAATTTCTGATTTAGTTCAGTAATGTTACAGATAATTGTAACCATGTTTGTGCTTACCAACTTAACTGACTGTTAACTCAAGTTAGTTCTTAATTGCTCACAAATTAGTTAATCTTCCATATAGCCAGTTCCTCTAAGTTTTATGAATCTATGGCGAGGTGTAGTTCGCCTTATGATTACTCACGATCAGGTGAGATGAAGGCCAAGCTACCCCCTTATGAAAAAATATGCAGATTACACAAACAATAGAAATCATTAGTCATATGGCCAGATTCATGCTTAATCAGATCAAATGTTTGTCAAGCCTTGAATGGTTCTAAGTAATTCTTGAGCAACTTGATCATTTCACACATTTTCATCTTAACAACTGATGTGTATTATCTTCATGGATGTTAATATCATGAATTTCAATATTGAATATTCTTATAGTCAAAATTTTTATAGTATAAATTATTATTATTTCGTAAGACTTGAATATACAGACTGCTGTACTGTGAAATAATTGCCTTTTGATATTTTTTTGCTTCAAAGGATTTTAGCTGTCTACTATAGAATCCTGACACCACTGATTCGTAAAGAAATAATATCTTAAGTCTAAGATATTATTTCTTTTCTTATATCTTAAGTCTAAGATATTATTTCATTACGAATCAGTGCAGTCGCAAATCAGATAAGGCACATTGTCACTTAAATTATATCCACATAAGATGACATTTTTTTAATATTGATGTTTTTTTTTTCAATTTGCTACCGATAATATTATAATGATATAGGATATTCAAATTTTAAATCCATGATTTTCTCAAAAAATTAGGCCAACAACCAATAGATGTCTAACTAGAATTAATACATCTAATCTATAATTTATATAGTAATTGCTTACATTGGTGGCAATTCAGCTGGCATTAACTAAATTAAAATTAAGTTATTTGCCTCACCTTCATTCCAATTCAATAAGAAAGAATGAGTTTATGGACTGTTAGCACATAGACAATCCATATACATCTGACTTATTATAATCAACATGTTTCATGGTGTGAGGTAAAAAGTCAAATATGCTTTAGTTGATTGTAGAAACATCAAATTCTGACATCTGTCTTTTTCTGGTTGAAATTGAAATGAGTCATACTTAATTTAAATTTAATTAAGTGTTTGGTCAACAGAATCGGGGCCATTTTATTTTGAATATGATGTTATATGTGCATGGACTAAATCAAAATTTGGTTATTTGCATCTCCATTATTCCAATTCAATAAGAGATAGAATGACTTAGGAATGTCTAGTCAGTTGACAATTACATGATCCATACACTTTCGTCTTATCAGCATGTTTTATAATGCGTGTTAAAAGCAAAAATTCTTTTTAGCCACCATTTTACACACGCCAAATGATGTCACCAATAATCTGTCTTTTTTTGGTTGAATTCTACTGTAAGAGCAGTATTGAAATTTAATGAAATTTCATGCACAATTGAATTGGGGCCAATATTAATCTAATTTTAATGACCAAAGTACTTTTTTAGTATTTAAGTTGGAATGTTAGATGTCATTATGATGGCCAACATATGTAATAATAATAATAATTGAACTATTTTCCAAACAAAACATCGGTAAAGAAGTTTAATATGTCTATACCACTAATACACATATTGCTTGCAGATTGAATTTGTTATGTAACAGAACTTTATGTTATGAACCATGTATGTTGCATCTAAATACTTAGTAAATATATTTACAATATTTATTCAAAGAATCTATCAACAAATTGTACAAAATTAGTGTCATGTTATAATCAGGGCCAGTTCTATGATTGTTGGTAACATTCTGTATTGTTACTTGACAATTGAATCTAAAGAAGAAATCAAAGTACATACAGTAACAGGCTGTAAGGAATGTTAATCTGACAAGCTTCACTATCCAAGCACAATTAGTTTATAACACAACTGTCCTAATACTGCTTGCCTTATTATATAGCTCCACAGATGTGTTACTTTTTGTTTGAACTTACAATTCAGGTAAATTGACATAACTTACCTACAAATTGTGAAACTGACCCTTAGGCTCATACAAATATCAACAAAGTATTTACATATTAATTCCTCTATGACCTAACTGTGAAACTTTGAACAAAACTCTTCCTTGTACCACCAGCACATTTAAAAGCTATTGCAGCAGTAAGAACTAATACAATGTAAGAAGATAATATTGTTACTGCATATAGTTCTTTGCTGTTCAATAAACTGAGTCCAGAAACTAAAAAATGGCTTCCAATAACCCAAAAGATTTTCAAATAGTTCTTCTCATCACATCCACTAAAGAATATTACACTCCAGAAGGTATTGAGCAGGATCATACATAGTGTCATAGCTGCACTGGTCACAAAGAAATACTCAGTGCCACTGCGGAGACCTAAGGTGCCAGGGCCAATCTGAAAAAATATGAAATAACAATTATAAAAGAAATAATTTTTCTATTGAATAAATTTTATTTCTCAGTAGTACTTACAGAATCGGCAAGTACGTTGACCAAAGCAAATGCACCACTCATTAACCCAAAGCCAAGGCCAGATACATATGCCATCTCTAACTTGTTGCTACCTATTTCATGATTCTCTGATATCTCCTTTAGACCAGCCTCGGTTTTTCTTAGCAAACGATACATTCCATATCGAAAAGCTTCCTATAAAAGATAAATTTAAAATTTTAAAAATTTGTAAGAGTCAAAGAATACATAGATTTAACAATTATTACAATTTAAATGTTGGTATTAATATTTTGCTAATTATATATAATTACTTGAAAGATAACAGCAAACACCATTCCAAATGCCAGATATGTACGTAAAGGCTTCACAGCATACCAAACTAATGATGATATTAGGAAAGATAGCAACCAACAAAAGGCTGCTGCAATCATTATAATAATGCGTACAGGGTCGTTTGCTATCGTCATAGCGAACATTACTAGCGGAGCTCCAAAAGCTAACAAGGAACAACTAAAAAATTCTGCTAGGGTCATCTTGCTTAAATTTTATATTCAACTATGTATAAAACACTACACACACATATATATATAAGCCCCTCAGAAGAGCTCGGTATATGCTAATGATTTCTAATGTTTATTAACATTTGTATTGTTTTTGATAAGATAGCTAAATAAATTCACACAAATTCGCTACGAAGCAAAACGAAATCTGATTTTTGGTTATCTCACAGATTAACTATGACATGACTTAATGATGACAAATGGAATTATTAAAAAATAGCTTCCTATAAAAGGGACGGCAAGGGAATCTAAGGAGCATAGTCATGTCATGTAGTAATTTCTGTTTTTATTATGGTTCTTAAGGAACTAAGTAATCTAAGTTTTTTATGATCATCGTTTCATTCCATTCTCATTTGGGTATCATTTCAACGTGGTTATTAACAACATTCTGGAATAATATAGACACCTACATAGAAATTTATATATTCATAAAAAAATATTCTAAATTAAGGAGAAAATATTTTTATAAGGCTTTATAGACTTGTTTCCTCTGCCTTCCTTTTTAAGAAGGGAGAACACAAAAAAGAAAATCTACTTTGACAGTGACGTTGGGCTTGTAATATAACCTCAATCTATTTTTATAAATTTTCATATATGGTACCTTTTCTTATCATTATCTAATTCAAATTTCTAAACAATTAGATATGGCACCAAAACAAACAAAGAAAACACTGTGGGTGGATTGTGAACGATGCGGTTGTAGCATAACCTCGAATGACAAAAATGTTCATGTTGAATTAAATTGTGCTAAGGATCAACTAAGATGTCCTTATGTTGAGGGAGGGAAGCTATATTCATGGCTTGTGAGAGGTGCTGCTCCGCCTGACGGTGTTCCTCGAGATTCTGTTCTAATGCATCCATCAGCGGGCATGTTATTAGGGGCTGTTATTGGAGGTCCTCTGGAATTAAGCAGAGATGGTGCTCCTAAGCTTGTCAAAAGAATGTGGCCTTCGAAAACATCAGCACCTGCTGCCGTTTTATTACCTGCTGCATGTAAGTTAACACTTCTTTTGCTAAAAGTAGGTATTGTAAAGTGTACTTAAATGAGTATCACAACTGAAGCTAATTGAATATTTCTTAATAATTTCAGCTTTATCAGGGGCCTGGTGTAGCGATAACAAGAAAGTAAAAGTGTCCGTGGTTCAAGGAGAAATTTCCAAAGCCACAAACTTAACAATAAAAATCAAAAACCATAATGTAGAAAATGATATAACAGATATTTTAAGACATAATTTTCATAATTACTTTGTATGTATTGGAAGTATTTTAGTTTACTATTATTTTGGTAAAAAACTGGAAATAGAAGTAAGTAATGTAAAATCAGATGAAATTAAGGATACTTTTAATAAGGATTGGTTTGTTTTGAGTGAAAATACTGTTTGGAGTGTTGAAAAAGAAAATATAAAAAAAATTAAAAGGAAGCCTGTCTATTTGGGTGGTGTAGATGACATTTTAAATGAAATAAAATCACTAATAAGCATCTCATTTGATCTAGAATTGGCTGCTAATTTTCAGCCCACGAGAGGGTTGCTCATTCATGGTCATTCTGGCATTGGAAAATCTGCCATGTGTAAATATTTAATAGAAAACTTGAATTGTTTTCACATTGAAGTGAATGGCCCTGCTATTTTTAGCAAATATTTTGGTGAAACTGAATCCACAATGAAAAACTTGTTCACTAAAGCCATACAAAATGAGCCCAGTATTGTGTTAGTTGATGAAATTGAAACTATCTGTCCAAGGCGCTCCTCTGCTAGTACAGAACAAGAGAGAAGGGTCACATCTGCCTTTGTTTCTTTATTGGACAGTCTTCATGAAGAAAGCAGTAGAGTATTCATTTTAGCAACTACTAGGAAACCTGATTCCATTGATCCTATGCTAAGAAGATTTGGGAGATTAGATAAGGAAATAGAGATTCCAGTGCCAGATAGAATAAGAAGAAAAGGTATTTTGCAGAGTTTAGTACAAAATCTGCCAAACAATGTGTCTTCCCAAGAAATAGATTCAATAACAGACTTAGCGCATGGATATGTGGCAGCTGATTTAGTAAACTTATGTACACAAGCATCACTGAAATGTATAAAGAGATCAAGTAATGCCATACAACATGAAGACTTAATAGCAGCACTCACTGTTGTGAGACCCAGTGCAATGAGGGAGTTGTTGATTGAAATTCCAAATGTCAGATGGACTGACATTGGTGGGCAGGACAACTTAAAGTTGAAACTTCGCCAAGCCGTAGAATGGCCATTAAAACATGCGGACTGTTTTAGGCGGCTAGGAATTAAACCACCAAGTGGTGTATTGCTGTATGGTCCACCAGGTTGTTCTAAGACTATGATTGCAAAAGCACTAGCTACAGAAAGTGGTTTAAACTTTTTATCAATAAAAGGACCAGAATTATTTTCTAAATGGGTAGGTGAATCTGAGCGCGCCATTCGAGACTTGTTTACAAAAGCTCGACAAGTAGCACCTTCTATAATTTTCTTTGATGAAATGGACGCCATTGGAGGCCAGAGAAGTGCTGGGGAAGCTGGTGTACATGAGAGAGTATTGGCACAGCTCCTAACTGAATTGGATGGGGTTGTACCTTTGAACTCAGTTACTATACTAGCAGCTACAAATCGCCCTGATAAAATTGATAGAGCACTGCTCAGACCTGGTCGCCTGGACAGACTCATTTATGTTCCACTGCCAGATTTTGAAACACGGTTGCAAATTCTTGAATTAAAACTGGATAAAATGAGTACAAGTGATGATATTAATTCTCACCGTCTTGCTTGTAACACAGAAGGGTTTTCTGGAGCAGAACTTCAGGCGTTGTGCCACGAGGCAGCACTGCAAGCCTTAGAAAAGGATATAAACTGTCCTGCAGTCACAATGGAGCATTTTGAACTGGTACTAAAAGATTTTAAACCAAGGACACCAGAGTACCTGCTGGAAGTTTATGATAACTTTGCTTTAGGACAGAAGTCTGGATGATAAGTATACCTACAGCTTGTTGGAAAAAAATGTGTTGCTTGTTACAATCCAATTATTTTATTTTGATGTGGCAACTTTGACAAACTGGAAATACAATGTTCCTAGTGTTGTTTTAAATCCTAACATGTCATGATTTTTGTAATGATTGTAAACTGATTTAATAATAAAATATTAAGAAATGAGGTAATACCAAGCTATTTTAAGAAAATAAGTATTTACATTATTTATACAAAGGTGTTATTATAATTAATAAAGTTGATATATTGTTTAGCTTCATTTTATTTTATAAGTACCAAATCTAATCACTACTATACTACAAGTTCATAAATTAATTATCATCTATTCCTTAATAATCATACAAAGGCCCCAATACCGTTGTGTATAAACTAAATTAAAATTCAGGACTAATCTTTCAGTACAATACAAGCAAAAGAGACACGACTGATGACCATTTGAAGTTTCTAAAATAGCGACCACTAAACATTTTGCCTTATTTTAACGCATATCATAAAACATGCAGTATACATACAAAATGTACAAATCGTATAAGCGTCAGCTAACTTGACGTTCTTAAAAGTCATTCCACCATTCCATATATTTGTTGAAAGAAATGTAAATAACTTGAATTTCATTTAGTCCGTGCACAAGGGAATTGGGGCAATATAAGGATTGCATTTTAGTTAGAATGTTTGTTTAGTAATGGAACATAATCGTATAAAACGGGGTCTTCCTATAACAAACATAAGAAATTAGAGAAGGAGATTACATAACAAAATTATTATATATCTGTGATACAACATAAATGCAGTTTGTCTTAAATTAATTTTGAGACCCAATAAAAATACTTTCCACATTACCTGCCATTTAAATTATCCAAAATGATGTAACTCGAAATAGACAATTAAGTTCACATCCTGCGGTAAAATATCTATAGCGTAAATTTAACCGTTTCATATTGATGCTCTCTTAGTGCTAACTAATCATTAATAAACATAATCCTACCGATCACAATTGTCATTACAGTCTGTGCCAATAGCTTCACAGTTCAGCTCCAAGTTCATTATTATAGTGATTCTAAACTATTACTTTGTTACAAACGTACATAAGAATTTAGTTTAAGAGCATCGATAAATGATTTGTACGTCACTATAAATATTATGTCAATATCAAACTTTCTTCAAACCCATCATTTTAGTTGATTCTGGCTCAAAAAGTAGTTCTCTCTGCTATTCCATTTATTGATAGTGATTGTAATAAAATCATTTGTCAAAACTTCACGCTTTATTTACATAAATTCTTATCACGAAAACTATATAGAAACTGAGATAGAGTTCTCAAAGGACAGCCATTCTTAAAACAGCGTACTGTCTTGACATAAAGCACAAAGAAACATTTTTATTAAGCAATTATAGTGGTTTCTTTGCCATATACATTTTATTCTGACAGTAACGCCAAACAGTCACTAAAACAAGTCTCCAATTTAATTACAGTCTTTTTTTTGTAATAACAAAATCGACCATAATGGTCGGACCCCACTTGGCTGCATGCAGAACTTTATTTAAATAGAAAAAAACACTGTTTTTTGCATTTGCTTATACTAGCACATTTTTTGTATAATCTTAAAGTACCGTTATAGTTATATCATAACATCACTCGGATAGGTCTCGGCCAAGTGAGATAAAACCTATAGACACATTTATATTTAAAAAAAGAAAACAGAAATCTAATCTTTCTTTAATTTGATTAATCATCAACATATTCATCAACTAATAATATATTGCGGGGATTAATAAAATAAAATAAATTGCCTTCATTATATATCACATAATTCTATTAATGGATTCCACTCATACGCAAATATTTTTCTACCAAAGAAAAATTAAGCTCACTGATAATAAATAATTACATAATTATCACAAAACTAGGATTCTTACATTATATTTAATAAATATATAATTAGTTTGATTGTCAATTTATCTACTGAAAAGATGCCCGGCTGTGAAATAATTGTCTATGGGCGAAGTTGGAGATATAATTATAATTTCACCTCTGTATGACGCCTGTGTCATAATCAGTCTTATAACGTGTTTTTGTTCGGGAGATGTAAGGCTTAGTAATTAAGTTGTTAATTAAACAGTAACAAAATTTAACCGACTTCAAAGAAGGAGGAAGTTCTATGTTCTACTTTATGTATTTTTTAAATTTTATATTCACCAATTTCTTTATGAACGGATTTTCAAAATTATTTTTATTCAATATAGTATAATCCTGAGATAGTCCCATTGTTACAAATTCAGTATCTGATAATGAGATCCTAGAGAAAACAAAGGCAATCTTCAAATTGTATAGTCATGTATTACCTGTTTTATATTTTTTTCTAAAGCTATTCCAGAATTTATAACTAAAGACAAACTGATAGCAAGACTATACCGGAGGTCACCCAACTTTGACTTAAGAAATATACCACTGAAAATTGTGAACAAAAAGGCAAAAATAATTCAATTTAAGAATATAAAATAATTTTGTGATGTTGGTACTTAGTTGTTTTTGAGATTTGAGTGTTTTGCCAAACCACATCAGTGAGTCTTCGGACAAAAAGTATTGATTTCATGCCATACCTTAGTTTCATTGTAACTATTTGCTATATATTCACACCTAAGATACAGGTTTCACATACTTTGGTATCCTGAAGTATGAGACATTTTAATTATTGAATCTTAATTATAAATAGGGTCATGTCATTTCAGTTGTATAAAAGCTGTAATATTATATAATGCAACTGTTAGATTCATTCTGGGTTTCAATAACTTATCTCGGTTTTGCTAGTGGCATTGAATTTTGATATTTCACATGTATGCACAAATTCAACGCCTCATTGCTAATGAAACACCATCTGTAGGTATGTTATTGAAACGCAGCATTTATGTGTTGTCAACTACACTTTAACTGAACGGTCCCGTTCACAAGGGCTCTTTTCCACAAGTTTAATAATACAAGAACTAAAATAATAAGATCTGCTACATACAAGTGCAGTATTTTTGACTGAGGTCCTCTGTATGATGGTGGTTCTAAAAGTAAAGCCTATACAAATTTGTATAACAGGACCATTGGCACCAGTAGTTGATGAGCACTGTGTAGTTATAGACACATATATAGCACCGTTTTACAATCCATACATTTGAGAATCCTTTAGTGATGTTGGAAGACATCGCCACCCTTGTAAGTACTTACGCTACTATGTGAGGGTTGTCAAAAATTGATTTATACTTAATCTTTTATTTACAAGTACCATTTATATATGTTACACTGCCAGATATTTATGAGACAATTTTTTTTTTAAATTTACTATTATTAAATTTCATTATATAATGTGTTCATATTACATACAAAAAATCAATACAACCATAAGTATGACCGTTATTTAAAGTCTCCTACCATTTATTGTTCTAGTTCATTACACAAGACTTTTTTGTTCTTCTAGAGATTATACCATTATAATTAATTATAGATTCTCTTAAAATTAGCTCACGAATTACAAGGTTACGACAGCCCTCAAAGTGCGCAAACTAAGGGCGTTTGTGGGCCGTGATTGGTTTCACCTACCGTTGCTACAAGTCCATCTATTTCCAACTGTATGGATTGTATAAATGTGACTATAGCCTACTTTTGTATTATACAGTTGAAGTTACATGTCAGATAACTATACATTGACTGCTGAGACTGCTGATGCTGAGAATCTGACTGCTGAGAATATTATAATTTCGAGAAAAAGTACCTTTTCCGAACAAACCCACAGATATCTAGACGCGAAGTATCTCAGTGTGCCTGTTATAGCATATAGCGATCCAGTCAGGCTGAGTGGCTCCCCACTGTATCTGGTTGACTTCACCCTCGGCGGCGGTGTAAGCTAGTATCGGGTCTTCTATGGCGCGTGGCATTTGCTGTATATCCCATATCAGTGCTTGATGGTCGTCTCCGGCTGTGCAGATATGACAGGAACTGTGGGAAAAATAAGGCTCATATTTAATAGTCAAGTCAAAATTACCTTTATTTAAATAGACTCATTTACTAAGTTCTTTTAAATCGTCACAACAGGGAATATGTATGTGGAAAACAAACAATGTAATTAAAGGCAATAGTGATAACTTTAAGTGGGTATCAACCGGGCATTTACAAATTGTCCCAGTTATAGAATTTAAATAAATACTAAATAAATTGTTAGTTTTAATTTTCAAATAAACATTATTTTAAAATTAAAACTAACACTAGTATGCATATGCCCAATTAACCCTACTACAGCTTCGACGAATAAGTAGCTGCAGAGAAGAAGCGGCGCAAGAAACTTTCAGCCTTGCTCTTTAGTATTTATAATGACATTTACAAATCAATTAATTAATTCTTTTACAAAACTCACTTGATAAAAAATTAAATGAAAACGAGTGTATTATATGATAATGAAAGATAATATTGTATTGAGTTATACTAATGTAGTTTTTGATAAGAAAAATACTGCATGTCTTGCCATGGTTGGTCACGGATGGGTCAATGAACTTTCAAGCCATTAGTCCCAGATTTCACGAAAACCGGTTTCACCCACTAATCTATATTAAGCCTTTAGACTAAATAATAGATGTGAGTGTAAAAATCTATAATCAAAGAGGATTATTAAGTTGTAATAGAAACATTGAAATATCATTTGACACTTAATTTAAATAAATACAATTATGAGTTCCATTTCCAGGTATTATCAATTGTTGTTGCAAGTTGAATTGCAATCAATTTGCATATCTGAAAGGTTGACTATAAACATGAAAATTTCTTTGTTCGTTGTGAAACAGACCAGATGATTACCGAGACATTAAAACATAATTGTTTCCATGGCATAGGAACTCTCCTAGATATTACAATTTATTTATTTATTTCTTGGAAAAAAAATAAGCATACATACATAAAAAAGTAAACGATGATGGCTACATTAGTTTAAAATAAAACTGTGTCGCAGACACTAACGCCCACCTCCAGTAAAAAGAAAACAGAGTCAGCATCAAAGTTTGCACAATTAATAAACATCTTATGAGAAAACATAAAATAAAAATAGTAAGTGTAAGAGTGAGCCTGTGGAGTATGGATTACTAAGTGTATACACGTGTGTGTGTGAAAGAGTAAAATACTTTATAAGCAACTACTGAAAAACTCTTCAGTATCATTGTAGGTCAAACCTTTAAGCCACTCCGCAGTGTGAGATTTACAGTCACGTAATGTCATTGGGTAGATGTTTAAAATTTTGTTGATCTTATTATAAATCACCGCTTTTAAATAACACATTTTTGGATTCGTCCAAATACGCTCCTAAGATACGGGTTTGACGTCACGCCGTGGTATTTTGTATGCATCGCGGAGAAACTAACCCTAACTGAAAACATGTCATTTACATTTTTGCCAATTTGATATTTAATTATCAAATTAAATTTTTCTTTGTCTTTTTTTCCTTCGTCTCACTTCATATTTAGAATAGAATAGAATAGAATATATCTTTATTGTATATCAGCTAATTCAAAAAGAGAAACACAAAAAAAAAACTAAAATTTAGTAATTAAAGTCTGAAATTTAAAGTCGCATTTAATATTATATAATGTCATATGTACTCATATTAAAGTAATTTTGTTGCGCTAATCAATATCTGTTACTAACACCTAGATCATAAGATGTATTGTGAATGCTGTTCATTTTCGCAAATAAATTAATTAAACTATGTTTGACAGATATATTAATTATTATGTTACTGTAAATGGTGGCAATAAAATTTTATAGAAATTGTATAGGTTATCCGAGGATATTGATATTTATAATGATGTATTTGTCCTTTCATAGTATTTTCATCTGTATTTTGTTATGATAATAATAATTGTGAACATCTGTCAACCCTGTCATCAGCCCTATTGACAGTAATTGTAGAATTGATATTTTTTTTAAAGTCATTTAAAATGAAAATAATGTGTAACCTCTCCTCTAGTCTGTTTGGTGTGGCCGTCATTTTTAACTTTCAAGACCTTTTTGATATCATGACGTATTGCAATAAATGTTAGTGAGTGTATAAATGGGTGGTGGCAGCGTGGCAGCGTGGTACCTGTGCGGCGCCCAGGCGATGCCGTTGACGCAGGCGCGGTGGTTGTTGAGGCGCGCGACGGGCGTGCAGGGCACGCGCACGTCCAGGATGATGACCTCGCAGGCGTCCATGGCCACCGTGGCCAGGTAGTTGGGGTCCTGCTTGTTCCACGCCAGCCGCAGCAGCGGCGTATGCTGCGGGTCCTGACGAGCGCGTGTTACTATTATTAATATTATACACAGTATCTGCAGACATCTACACATACGAAAGCTCATGTACACGAAGAGAGTGTGCCGACACACACATGTACACAAAACGTGCGCGTACGCATAGGCATACGGAACACTATTCTTTAGATTTGTTCTCAGTACTTTATAATTACATCTTCTTATGTTAAAATATAACTTAAAAGTTTAAGTTTGTATTGAGTAATATTAGTTTTTGAAAATGTATATTTAAATTATTCATAATATCAAATATCACAATTTATCTTTATTGTATAATAGCAATTCCCCTCTGTTACGAGTATTTTATACTTGAAGCAAACTAGCCACTCACTTTAATGAAATGGTATTTGAATATAAATAAGGGTATATAATGTACCTAGACTGAAAAAAATATATTTTGACTTTGACCTTGTCTTTCCGTTATTGCGTTATGGATACTAGTATCCATAACTCAAGCTCTTAATAATGCTTACTTTGGACTATATAATGTAAATGTGAGAATATTACTATCGTTTAATACAAATATTAGTCAGCCATGCATAGGCAGGTACCTCGTAGATGATAGTGGAGTGCTCCAGATGCCGCAGGTCGAACATGCGCACGGAGCCGTCGGCGCCGACGGACGCGAACATGTCGCGGCCGCCGCCGGCGCGGCTGAACGCTATGTCGTACACCTCCTACACCAAACAAATGCGATCATCATCAGCACCTACTTTTAAAATCATGCACAGGCCAGTAATGACCTTACGAGATGAACATACGGTGCAATTTTTGTTACGCTGCTTTACACTTAAGCCTTCTATTTGCACGTCATAATCACTAATTACATTTTTCATCATAGTCAACCAAAGTTTTATTGTAGAAAGCGTACTTTTCTATGTATGTTGTTGAATTATCCATGTATATGCTTATATTGTTGAATAGGAATTGTGATAATAAAAAAAGATATTGGCCCCAACGATACAACTAAAAAAAGAGACTGATCATCGGTGACGTCATCTGACGTTCCTAGAATGATGGTTTAAGTCATCATTCTAGGAACGTCAGATGACGTCCTAGAATGATGACATATACCTTATTTTAACAGGCATCATAAAACATGCCGATTAAAATAGGTCAAATTGTATGGATCATCTAAGTGGCAAATAAGTTGACGTTTCTCAAAGTCACCTTCTTCTTTCGTATTGAATTGGAATGAAAGAAATACTAATAGATTAAATTTTATTTAGTCCATGCAAAACTAACGAACGAATAGGAGGAATCAGGTAAAACACACAGAGCAGCCCGACGCGAAGTCACATATTGTGACGTCACGCCCCAGAAGGGGGAGAGTTGGCAACAGAAGGGACGCATAAAGATAATTGTAGGGAGCACAGATCAGCGCCGAAGGGGAAAGAGCCCTATGCAAGTACCCTCGCGCTCTCCCGTGATTCGGTCCGTATGCCGCAAGGTAGGCAGGACCATGGGTTGGTGGAGTCCATGCAAAACTAAATTGGGGCTATTTTTTAACATTGATCGATTGAGTTGCTGCTTCAGAGCTACTCAAGAAAATTTGGCAAGTCTTTGCAAAGTAACCTGGTATGTCCCACCACAACATTGGGAAAACAGCAGTTTAGTTCTACCACGCTGGTCAAAACGGGTTGGGTGCGTAACTGCCTGAACAAAAAGCTTAACGTGCTTACTGAAACACAGAAGAGCTCAAGATAACAAGTTTATTGACCAATCCAGAGCCAACCATGGCGACAGTTGCAATATATTACAAAAAGCTGCTGACAAAATAATATAATGACAATGAAAAGTGTTTTATGGACTTGAGTATCTCTTCAATGTTAATAATTACTGTAATGTCATATAGAGTTATTGTTATATAGAAGTATTATGGTGAGTCCATTTTATTTGTACTCCAATTCTGCTTACCATATAGTGGTGTGGAGTCATTTGCTTGAACATAATTTTATTTAAAAAATTAGTGCTTAGTTCTAAAATTGCCTGTGCTAAAATGTGTTTTGCTAAGACTAATTTAGGGGTAGTTTTGGAAAACACTCACCTAAGAGCATTATTAAAATTATTATGTTATCAAAATTAGTTTTGCTTAGTTATTTTCAATAAATTACCTTATCATGAGCAATCAACTGTGTCTTCACATGTCCTGAAACTTCGTTGACTCTACCCAGCACCTGTCCTGTCTCCAAACCCCAGATAGTGCAGGTGGTGTCAATGCTGCTCGTGCCGATCAGGTTGGGGTCAACCTCGTTCCAGTCAAATGAGGTCAGTGGTGCGCAGAAGTCCGAGTTCTTGTTGTTATTTAACACACACTCATATAGAGTGTATGGCTCGCCTGCTCTCCAGATGCGTAGGTAGTCACCTACAAAAAAAATATTTTTAAAATGAAAAAGCAATTATTTCTGATAATGGATTTAAACAAATTAATTTATATCAATTTTAATTACTTCAATATAAAATTATGTCAATACATGTCAATTTTTATTCTGCAAAACAGCTGAATTAGATTTTCTATTCATTAGCCCATCATTTTTGGTTAAGTTAAAAGTGCCATGCCTACAGGTATTTGTAAATCAAATATTGAAATGGGTCGTAAACGTTATTATAGTTTTTTTTAAATATTTTTGCTATAGACATGTCAATAATAAGTTGATTCAACAAAGAATCTTCAATAGAATGAGTCTTCAATAGCTTAGAGTAGCTGCCGGGAACGAGAAAGGTTGTAAATTCATTTTAAACCTTAAGATACCTCTTTTTAAGTCCAAACCCTATTTTACCAACAATGTCGTGTACGTGATAGTTTGATGAACGTCAAAACTAGTTTGGGCTTTGACTTCACCTGCGTAAAGGCAATTGGATTTTATGTTACTCTAGCAGCAAAGGCAATCGGATTTATGAGAAGTTCTACGTTATAAAGTTTCCATAACGCAGTAATAAATTTACAACAAACTTTAGATTTAGTTCACATTGAAATTACGTAATAAGCCGTCTGTTGTAATTTTGATATAATCTGTCTCGAAATTAGGGCGAACAGTTAATGTATGCATCTAGATTTAATATTAAATGCATCTTAAACTCATTGGCCTGCGTCCAAAAGTTCAGATGGCGCCGCCACAACGGTAGTTTGGATCGAAGTGGGGCAGGAAGTATTTTGTTATATCTGATGGCCAAACCAAAGCTGTTCAATTAAGCTGTAAATACTATTTGGCTATTATTCTAAAAATTATTGTGCTAGTAAGTATTAGGTAGAGCATTATTCAACAGAATAATATAACAATCTTCATTCTTAATATTCAGTGTCTGTTGAGTGTCAATAGATCTTACAACAGTGGTAGAAATGGCTCTGAGGACAAAACTCGTAGACTTTTCAGCTGTGTGCAGCTACATGAACAGGCCCAAGTCATTAAAAGAGAGAAGTTATGAGAGGTTCAAGGGTCTTGTAACTAATATGGAATGAAATATTTCTTCATAGTATGTTTGATTTAAAAGAGATTCATATTAGGATTGAACTTTTTATAAATCTACTAAAATTGTTTTTTTTCAATGTTCATCAAGCACTCTCATTTTCATAAAAACTCATGTTGTATGTGTTTAGTATAATGGAATATTAAGGTCAAGCAAAGATTGGGTCTTTATGTTGCTTAATCCAATTTTTACATAACAATATACAATATTTACTGACTAATATATAATTTGTGAAAGAATAATCTTAAACAGTCACAGCAACTGCTTCAACCACTAATCATTTGAGGAGCTGAGTAAATTTTTTATGGTGCTTTTATTGGATTAATAGTTTAAACTTTGACAAAAACTTACCACTAGTAGCAAGCAAGTCTGGATACACTCCTTTACTGTCTGGTATCCACATTATTTTAGTGGTTGGGTATGGGTGATCAAAAGTGCTTTTGGCACTGAACTCACTTGTCTCTTCATCTAAAGAAATTATTTGTACCTAAAGTTAAAAAAATTTATGATATTATTCAGTTTATGTACTTTATATTTATCTAAATTGATGGGCATGGTTATGTCAGACAGACAGTAATAATATGATATTTGCCTAATACAGTGCAAAAATATAACTCAGAATAAATGAAAATTACTGTCCATACAATAATCAAAAGTTGTAATTATGTACTCTGGATAACACTGAAATGAAATGTCATCAAAATAGCCTTAATTATATTAGACCATTACCAGCCCCCTGATTACATAGATGGCACTAAATATTTAATCTGTTGAGTAGCAATATAAACTTGGAATGATTGCAAAAATTTTATTGTCATCAATAAGTTGGGGTTAAACAAACACTAATAAGCATGAGTGCACAATGGCTAAATGATCATGATTTACTAAATGATCGACCGATTGTAATTCTTTATCCTGAGTGTCCTTTACATTATTTACTTTGACTCAAGTTCTGTAGAATAATAATTGAAATATATAGCGTAATTATTAAACAATTATAGAATTAATTGCAATATTATATATTGCTACATATATTTTACACAGAGGTCAAAGCATGTATTTAATATGTGCGTCTGTATGTGGTACCATTTGTAGTGTTTGAGAATAGCTGTGCAAATTCATGCCAAGAAGAAATCAGACATCTATTATTATAATATATTAATAATAAATATAAGTGTGAACATACCTTATTATTATATTCTTCTACAAAGCTCCCAAGGGCGAGTCTGAACCTCTTGTCGGGTCTCACTGACCAATTCATAGAATATAGTGGCCATGGTGCTTGATATCTGAATATGAAAATGTTAAAAATACACATAAACCAAATAAAACAATAAAAGTCATTATTTAGAAAATTAAATTATATCACTCTGTCAAATTCTTCAACAGAACAATGTGAATTTGGAGAATGTTAGGTTTTTTAACTTTTCCTTCCATACTAGCAGAGAACATAAAATCTATTCCCTGAAATTGAAATTAAATATATAATATGAAATTGTAATAATTCAAACATACAGAAAAGTCTACTCACTTGTAAATTTCTTTACGTTTTGTACTGGAACTAGTGGTACTTGAGCTGCTATGTGGCATCGACATCATTCACGTATTGATCCTGAAATAATGTATGTTATATAAAACATCTGGGAACAGAGAACTGTTTTGTATTGAAGAAAACTTCACTTTAATTTGTTTTCTAAGCACATTTTGACCATAAATACGAGTCATATTGGAATTTAATAAAATATCAGGACAGATGACCACAGACAGCATACCTAATATTAGAATAGGAAGTTTTTTTAATTTATATGCTTCTTGAACAATATCGGTTTATGTTTATATTTGTATTCTGTGTACGTAAAAGAAAGTTTTAAATTATCTAAATAGTCAAAATACCATGCGTAAAACAACAAGCGTTTCATCAACTTTGACGGAACCACAGATACTAATATCTTATTTAGATGACTTTTCGATGAAATGTTGCCAGCTATGAAAAAAATTTAATTCACTTATTAATTTCTGTTCTCTCTATCACTTATAATCCAAGGCTCTAAGATCATACTTCAACGAATATAATCTTAAACCATTTTTTTATTTTAAATTTATTATATTAAATACAAAAAGTACAATGTACTTCATTATAAGTGCAGTGTACGGTAATATTAATGGCAACTTTACTCTATATTGTAGATGGCAAAGGGATATGGCCTATCATACAGCATAATATATACTTGTGTTAAATATTTAAACAATTAATATGATTTGCCACTACAGATGGCGTTAGAAGGATAAATTTTAAGAATTGTAACTTTGTTTGTTAGCATAAAGTCTAATGCTATATGAGGCAAGAAGGAAATACTTTATTTCCAACTTTTTAATTTAAGTAATCAAACATTTGTAGATCTAACTGGTTAATATTTGTATGAAACTCACAAGGTATAATCAATTTATTATGTAGACCTAATCACTTCTCCTTTTTAACTTTAATTCTCCATGTTTCATTTAGTATCTATTTCTATTAAGCAATGGTTTTCTCCTTGAATATTTTTTGTTACGTAAGCTTGGACTGGTTTTGGTTTTTATTTTATTGTAAGCGCAGTACTAGTTGTTACTTCAAAACTAATAAATATGATAAATAAAATTTATTATTACTTCTAAAAGTCACGGTTTTGCTTATAACGGTAGACTAATTCACCTGACCATGCGCCCTCAACTTCTATATATGTACCATAGCTCTAAATCAATTGTTCTTGCTATGATGGTAAGGTAGATAATTTTGCTTGATTTTTATACAAGGCTTAATTAAGGCAAATAAACTAATGGTAATCGGGGGGCCTGATATCTATAGACTATAACAGCTTCTGCCCACAACGTCACCCGTATGACATATAAATATTAAAAAAAAACATAACGCCGATTTCACTCGCTCTCAGTTGAATAAACAAATTAATAAAATCCTAAACAAATAATAAAGACGTAGTTCTTCGTAAAACTAAACTAATATCTGGGATGAACGTACTTAGTATGATTTTAGCAGGATTCAAAGCGTGTGTCTAATATCTAATTAGGAAACAACGGGAAAGAACCAGAATCTGCTGCCAGACTGCTCCTTGAGCTTACTCTGAAGCTCGCGACATATAGATAATTTGCAAATTTTAGGTACATCTTGCAAATATTAGTTAACAGTAACATTAGATAAATAATATTAATTCAATTTTACTTTAGGAGAATCCTTTGCCTATATTACGGCGCGTAATACGCCCGTTTCGTCGTGTAGAATTCTCAAAAAAATATTTGATTTTGTTGGAAGATAATTTTAGATAAACTGTGGTTTATCTAAAATTATGCTGTGGTTATAATTATGCTGTGGTGTGGTATTTCAAATTTTTTATTGAAGAGCCAATGAGAGCCAAATGAGCCATGCCCATTATATCAACCAATTTTCGGCTGAATACTTACTTCACAAAAACACCAACTCAAATTTATTCTCTAGGATTAGGAGTTTAGGCGGTGCCTTGATATATTAGCTAGTAAGGACTTTGAATTTTATATAATATACAGATATACGCTCTTAGAACTCACAACAAGAACTGCACTGCAAAGGGCAGACATTTAGTTACGATATCCTCTAAGTATGACGTGTAAGTTGGTGTATTGCTACAGTCTGGCGCTCATAAGAGTAAAATAGAATACCTGTCTCATTACCTCAAAGTAAAACTTTGATATTTCGCCAAAGAACGTGTTGAAACGTCAAAGAAACGTCACTGTGGTGTATGAGTAGTGTGACCCAGTTAGTTCCCTACGCATTCCTAGCTCGCCTGCGACCTTACTATGCGACACGCATGCGCTAAGCCTGGTTAAGGACACCGCTTTCTTTCTTACGTCAGCGCCCCCCTAAGGGCCTGTGATATAATTAGTTGCGCAAGAGTACGGAATGTTGTCGTAATAAAAACTATAACACGTTGCATTGCGATCGGCTGTCTGCAGTTATGATTGTTTTAACGTGAGCTTTGGAAAAAGATTTGCATTGTTTTTATTGTTTGGCAAATTGTGTACTTATTCAGTAGTTTGAGAAGTAAAGAAACTCAAGTGTTATTCAGAAGATAATGACTAAAAGCTTGAAAAAGCTGTACATTTTTTGAGTAGAAAGGCTTAGAACTATTTCAGTTTTTTTGGTGTGGTATTAGTATATCTATGAACAAAAAACCTTAGAAGTGTTAAGCTACAAACTTATTTAATATTAGGAATTAAATTGCCGGTTGGTACTGAAAATTTCAAACACTATTTTTTAACTATGAAATATATTTCTTTAAACAAATGATTAGACCAGAATGCGGGTATATGAGCCTCATTGTCTATACATTTATGCCATCTCATAGCAAGGTCTTTACTATCTTATATTTCCCCATCATCTCGTATCTATAAGACAAGCTTAATGATCTTAATCTGGGCTAGATAGTAGGTGTGACTGATAAATATTATTGTTATTAAGTGGTACGTACAATCTGTTAAGACTTCTTGGTAAGAAATGGTGGTCTAAGGTGCACTTTTTACCTCATATTAGAATAGAATATATTTTTATTATATTTTTATATAATACCTTTAAAAGTACTTTCTAGCGATACAAATTATTATTATTACTGTTACCAATTCGAAAAAAGAAATACATAGGGAACTGGTTACCAATTTTGTATAAAGGGCGATTTCATCGCTAAAAGCGATCTCTTACAGGTAACCTTAGGATGGACAGAATTAAAAATTAAATACTCGAGGGAACGTGGCGACGTATAATGAATACATACATGACAAATAATATTACGTACAAATACTAAATATATACATACATAGGTATTTACTAAATGATCGACCGATTGTAATTCTTTATCCTGAGTGTCCTTTACATTATTTACTTTGACTCAAGTTCTGTAGAATAATAATTGAAATATATAGCGTAATTATTAAACAATTATAGAATTAATTGCAATATTATATATTGCTACATATATTTTACACAGAGGTCAAAGCGTGTATTTAATATGTGCGTCTGTATGTGATACCATTTGTCGTGTTTGAGAACAGCTTTTAGATTTTTCAGATTTCTGTATGGCGAGGTGCGTTTTCAGTCAGACGCTTATAATTAAAGTGGAAAAACTCTATAGTATAAGTAGTTATATCTCTTTCAGTACCACAAAATGTGAAAGCTATAAAATCTCTTTATAAATCATGAAAATTGACGTCAAGGACAGAACATTAGACAAGACAATCTAAATAGCGATCTATCGGCCCCCGTGTCGATATTGTACTTATTATAGGCCACACCAACATGTCCGAGACATGTCCACGTCACAGGGAAGTGACCTCTAGTGATCAGATTACCAGCACAATGCAGTTGGGAATCAAACCTTGACCCACGGCCTTTAGACCCGAGTTAAAACAATTACCGCACGATGAAAGGTTGACCATTCGCGTTGGATGCGTGTGGGCTAATAGTATTGTTTCGTTTTATATCAAGTATCTACTGCTAAAGAATTTCTTGGACGTTGCAGAATAAGGCAACATTATAAATGATACCACACTAAAGACGCATTGTTCTGATTGTTAATTAAAAGTAAACAGCCTTTGAGTTTGAAAGTAAATTTAATCATTTATTGCATTAATGTGTTTTTCTATATGGCTGATACAAAAGGCAACGGAGAACATAATATGAACGTAAATTGTTACATTGGCTGAACAACATCATAAAAAAAATTGTGGCATAATCAAATGAATAGGATTTTTTGAATTCCAAGATATTCTATTCCTATGAACTATTAAAGCCAACGTTCGAATGAATGTCGTATCAATTAGTTACGTATTGTTGTCTCTACATTGTAAAATAAATTGTTTAGTAATGCTAGGATTATCTAGAGAAGGCAGTGTTGCTAACTTGACGGATTTCCTGTCAGATCTAAAGGATTAGGAAATACAAAAACAGTTAAAATATGTTTTAACGGTTGACGGATTTGTTAGTGGTATCATAAGTATTTCACTCACCTGTGATTATGGAGAGGAATATCATAATTATTGTTGACAAAGATATATAAAGTTCCAGTTGATAAAAGAAGGAGTGCAGAAACATAAAAAAATAATTTAATATATTGTCTTCATCATATAAGACTATGATGTCCATTGTTGTACAAAAACCCCCCCTTCATCCATAAAAGATCGTCTAGACAAGATATATTTCGATCAAACGAATTCTAAATGAAGAAAATGCATTTGACAATTACAATGGATAGCTTAACGAGAACTTATGTCATTTGAAGTACATTATTCACTAAGCTACCTGAAAGATTAAAATAATCGGCGGAAAAAGCCTCCTTTAAAATAAATAAATTTATTCTAAAAATAGGCGCTTGGAAACTATACAAATGGTAAATATAGTATATATTGTAATTACCTAATCACATCTTAAGTAATATTTTATAAGTCATTTATATGTCGTAACATTATGTTGATGAACGTTTTTATATCCCTTCTTCAGATAATTGATTACTGTAGTTCTCAACATCTCTTTCTAATAGTGTTGTATTACGTTAAAAAAATATAAGATATTTCTTTTTCACGGATCATCAAAAATCTGAGTGGTATTATAAACATTACATTAGAGGCGTGACAGGAAAACAATCACTGTTACCGGTATTGAGGAAACTACAATTATCGATGAATTAACTGATTAGATTTATGAGTTAATTTTACAGGATTATATCAGCCTAAAGGTCAAGGATCTGGGAGATTAATATCTAAGTATGGTTCATTATGCCCGAGTTTAATTCCACTGAAAGGCAAAATGCATTACGTAATAGATTTTTTGCTAATCACGTCTCTGAGATATTATTGGTTGAATATTTGGTTTGATTGAAAATATAGGAAATATATTCACATTAAACTTAATGCATACTAAATTGTAAGGTACTGAGTTAGATAAAACTAAATAGTCAAAACTAAAAAAAATTAAATTATTGATACTACATCAAAATTATTGAATTATTATCAAGGCAATAGTTAATTAGCTTTAGTTATTACAAGATTCAAGTACTTAGTACTCGGAAATATTGTCATATTTGTCTAATAAATAAAAGTCTCGACTCAAAACTGTTATCGAAAATTTTTGTGTATTACGAGTGACATATTGTTCACTTCAAGAGAATAAAAAAGCAATAATTAAAATCTGAAATAAATATATAAAGCGATCGATGATCTACTAGGACATTAGGTTGTAATCTGATAACAGTTTTTACGGTATAAATTTTTTGTAGCTCAATAATAATATATTTCTTTATATTAACCTTATTGTGCTTTAAATATCTCTATTTAAAGCATATTTAATTTTATTGTTAAATAAGGTTTATATTAAATACATTTCGGTGCTGAATCCTATGACGTTTATTAACCAGATAGTCCGTCTGTTAAAGAAAGAAAGTCATCATTATGTACGTTCCATCAACCATAAATAAAGTTAATGGAAAATTCTAGCTTAGTATATTTTTAAGGACGTATCTGAATTAATTTTAGATAACGGCGAATAAAATAAATCGTTATAGCAAAATGTTTTAAGTCTAATCGATATCAAGTTGACAGTTTCTTAGTGTATCTATCTGTTAAATAAACTGAAGACTCGAGGATTTTATAGTAGATTATTATTGCCACATAATAAAAAAAATGTATCATAACACTTTCCATTTTAAATTGCAAAATTATCTCATGGTACAGTGTATTGCAGATGCAAATTCGTTTATTGAATTTGACTTTGGGTCGAATCTTTAGAGAATTGTTACGTTATTTGCAGATTATAATATTTATATTTCTCACACTCACACATATTATCGAGTCCAAAGTAAGCAAAATTAGGAACTTGTGTTATGACTACATACTACATAACGAAGAAATATAGATAGTAATAAGTATATAAATATCGGAAATATACTACATAAGCATACAAACATCCATGGCTCATGGGCAAATATACTTGTCGTTCAAATATCTGTCCCTCCCTACCGGGATTCGAAACCGGGATTAGTGGCTAAGTAGACAGAGTTACTGACCACTCGACCGGAACTGTTAACTTAGAAAAAAGAGATTTAAAGATAAAAAAAAACAAACAAACAAAAGACTAAAGCAATTTATACTGCCTTATGACGTTTGAAGTTAGGCCTAGATTAAATCTGATATCATCTCTATCAGTCTCTGTTAAACAAAATAAGAAAGCCTCAGTTTTCAGAGACTATCTTCAGTCTACGCTTTGTAATAAAGTGGATTTCCTTCTAGGTAGGTTAGTTGTTAGAACAAAGTCAAAGTTAAATTCTCTTTATTAAAATCGACTCAAGTACTAAGCTCTTTTATTTAAATCGTCATAACAAGAAATATGTATGAGAAAAATAAATAAATATAATTGAAGGTATGGCACTAGTAATAGTGATAAGTTTAAAGTCAATATGATTGATGATAGCAATGAAGATTATGAGAAATTGTGGATTCTCAGAATGAAATTATAAGTACTACATAGAAAATAGAAAGAGAGCTATCTAAAATCTTGTAATCGTAAATATTAACAACTTGTCATACCTATAATTTTTCATTTTTACGTTCACAGTTCTAACCAAACTTAACCAACTGATTTAAGTGCCATATAAGGTCACTTTTATTATAAATATAAACCAATTTTGACAATGGTCGGGGTTTCCAAGCTATGAAAGCTTTGGCGTAGCGTTGTCGCTACGATCTTATCGCTATAACTATAATACGCTTTTATAATTTCTAAACGTGTTAACACTAGCGACGTGACAGTCTCTATTGCGACATCATTAGCGAAGGCTTTTTGGGTGCATGTGTTTATTTTTAAGTTTGATATCAGTATATCCCGCTCTCTTATTATAATAAATTTCATTATGAATTGAAATTGTCAAATAATGTAATAAGGTAATTTTACAGGAACCTCCATCTTGCTAAAATATATATTTAAGGACTCTTCTTAAGGTCGGAAATAGAATACAGCTTTCTTAGTGTCACGTGATTTGTCAGCTGTCCTCTTTGTAATTAAACAGATAGAAAGAGACACAATGCACTCAAATTAAGTTCTTCTCAGGACAAGATTTACGAACAGATGGCGTAGATTGGCGTTCAATAAGTGTACATATCGGTACAAGAGCTGAATAAAATATTTTGATATTGACTTTAAGTTTTAGAGTGTACTACAGAATTATGTCCAATGAGTTATATTTTGTACCAAATAAACTTTTTTGTATTCTATGCTTTATATTACTTACATTTCGCAGAATCTGTAATTTGTTTTATAATAATATATTATATTAAATGACAATTAAACGTTCTACAGTAACACTTGTGTAGTACCATCATCAAATGTACTGCAATTTCAACTCGAAGGACCAATATTTTGGATCGTATCCTAGCTTATGATGGCCAGATGTATGTTGTAATGTTATCGGAAAGTCCTTCTATAGGTATAATTAACTGCGTTTATTATTAGTTTTAGAATACTTTATTTATCAGTTACCGAAAAAATAGATCAACCCATCACTGCTACTCCTGCCACCAGCTGTAGACAGACGATTGTAGCATCTGATTGTCATTGCCATACTTTAAGTACAAGCCACGGATCACTAACAGCAGCGCAAAGAGTACACCCGTCAGCATCACTATCTGGCATAGCTGAATATTTGAGCCGTCGAGTCCGTTGCGGCCTCTCGTCTTCATATATATGGATCTTTTCAAGCGGTAAAACCGAGTTGGCTTTCGCCAGAAAATCATTTAGGTTGGGTTTGTGTATTCAATCATAATAGGTAGTTTTCATGACTGTAAATTAAAAGAAATATTACTAAGAATGTTAAAATTTGAAGAGGACCAGAGAAGGTAGGCAAACTACTAATTAAAATCGTTGGAGCAGTCACGAAAATTGAAAAGGTCTTTTTTAAATAAAAGTATTTCGCAATGTACATATAATACGTAAAAGCGACCAATTCCTTGATAATTCTAGTATTATTTTTTATAAATAGATAATTTTCGAAATATTCTATCCTCATATGTTATAATGTAAAAATTTTGAGTTATGATAATTTTGAAGTCTTATGTTATTTCACAGAGCAATTCGATTCAATCAGTTATTCATCAATCAAATTTGTTGCCACACATACTACTGGCAACCTCGAGACAGTAAAATTTTATTGTGTCTGGATTGTACAGCTTCACACCACTTAAATACTTACTGCAATAAATTCTCAGTGCAAAGGTCTTATGTACCCTCGGGTTTTAAGTACATCAAGTATAATGACCTGAGCACAATTGCCGTGATAACCAACATGCCAGTCCACGCCACTAAATTACAAATCTGGACCTCATAAGGGTTCGGATCTACGTCTTTACCTAGTCCTAGATAATTTCTTATTCTATCGAACTTTCGTTTCTTAGACTCTGGCAGGCAGTATGGACGATACTTCTTCATGCCCGAAATATCTCACAAATCCCGGTTTCATATTTTTTATTAAGCCCCTTTTTAGGGTTTTATGGAAGAAACTTTGGATTTTTATGATTACATTGTAAGTGATTGATGGCTGACATTGTCGTAGACTATTGTTTTTAAAATGCATCTATAGAGTATTTTGTTGCTATAATTGAAACTTTTTGTGATAGTATACCTATGTATAAAAATTAACTAAAAAATTTAAGAGGCTTTAGAGACCGATATCTATTTAATGTACTACTAAACTAGTTTAAGCATTATTAAGTATGACAGTAAAATTTCGTCCTTCGAACCTTGGAGATCCTCAATCGATTACGAAGGGGCGATTCGCCTCTGGAAGAATTCTAATCGACAGTCATCAGGCCCAAGGGAGGTGTTCCTCTGTGTCTTAGAGTTTCCAGGTCGCTCGAGCCACGAGAGAGCGACAAACCTGGTGCCTCTAAAGGCTCGATATTTGAATATAAGTAAACTACACTACATTTGCTCTGATAACTAATACTTAATGGATTCTTACTTTTACAGCAAATCAATTCGAAACATCAAACCAATTGTGCGCACTGCAAGTACCATGATGCGCTAGCCCATAACATGTTTGTTTTAGTGATTGTTTTATTTGCAATTATCCCTAAATATCATAATGTTTATAATGAAGAAGGAAAAACTCATCCAATTTTAAAGGTATTTGTTTGAATTTGTGGTAGATCGGTTCCAGAAAAAAGCGAAAGTGTAACACCGGAAAAATCCTAAAAATTCTAAGTAAAGAACGTGAGTAATAATTTTTCTTTTGTGTTTTGAAGTTGCATTTATTATTTTGACATAATAATTGTTATAGTAATAGCTATTGTAACATTTGGATGCGCACACGCATGCCAATAGTTTATCTCACCACAACAAATTCTTCCACGCAACAGAGGATGCGTATTGAAAGAAAGTAACAAAACAGTAGTCCTTGACATATCTGGAACGGCTCACGTTGTGGCAATCCTTTACCAGATAGCGCTTGCATATGTTATAGCCCTTATGTAATTGGACATAAGGTTTTTATAAGTTTGTAGTTGTGTTAAGAATTAATATTGTTTAGTTTCAATTGCGATGCTGCCCGCGCTGGGTTATTTGTTTTTGTTTTTTGGCGTACATTAGGAGTGCATTTATTGAATGTTCAATGCGTTTGTGTAAATTGTTTGTTATCGCTAGATTACTTAATAAAGATTTCGTTATTTAACCTGTCTAGGAATAGGCCTTAGCTGGATATCCTTACGAAAACACATTAATTACAATCAAAACTGGTCATTATTTTTTATTTATTTCTATCAAAACTACTTACTGTTTTAAAAAAAACTAAGAAAAGTCTATAATACAAAGCCAGCCAGTTAGAATTTGATAGTTTTAAAAAATATATACGGTTGGAAGGCTCCTTTAAGGAATTGATTATATGCTGGAAAACAATCTTCTAAGCTGGGTTTCAATAATAAATCTATGATTATTTTTAAAGAAAGATAAAAAATTTCTCCCTTCCACCTGATGGTAAACAGAGGTATATATAAATAAAAGGTATATGTTGGCTAGTGCAAGTGAAACTATGCACTGCACAAGCCAACTTGATCTTGGCGACCTGTAAGATGCTTCTTCATGCCTTTAAAAGAGGCTGAAGAGGAGAATGGCGTGAGGCGTGAATCCTGGGTGGATTGTAGGAAGGTGGGAAAACGTGTGCTGGCAAAGAATTCTATTTCTTGATGGTGAGACAAAGAAATGAATAAGCAAATGTCTTTGTGCGCGTAGGAATGGTCATCACAGTTTGTGGAATTTTGTTTACGAGCGGTAGAATTTTGACAAGTTTCACATATATTGTGTCAATATTCAACGCCTCGTAAGCAGAAGCATCCGTACATTGATAATTGAAATCCACCGTTAGTGTCCCATGGTAGACAACGCGTGAGTCGCACTATAGTCGGAGTTTTTACTTTGTAGGCTACGGTAACCGCTTACAAGTAGGCCAGCTATTTGCTTGTTTAAAGTCAAATTAGATTTATTCACTCTAGGTTTACATTACATACTATTATTTAACTTTTTATTTTAAATACTTACACATGTTATATAAAATTAAATGACTACCCTTCTTGTACAAAAGATACACTTTTTCATAAATTTGCTTTTCTATGCAGAAAGTTATACTTTTCTTCCCTAGTGCTTTTTGTTTTCCTCCTGCATATAACATCCAAATGTACAAAAAGGTTTTTAGTCAAAAAGATTTCTGTACGAAATTTTTATAAATTAAAAAAGGAAATACTAAGAGTTATATGTAATAAATTTGTTGTAAAATGTTAACTCTCAACAATTGTTCAAACTATAATGTCAATTATTACTTGACCAAGGATTAAACTGTTTTTTACTGAATTCCTTCGTTGTTATTCCATGCGGAGTTGTCATTTCCACTCGTCTCTATTATCAAAAAAGCGGGAGTCGTGAAAATATGATATACTTTCCGCACTTGTATCGGAATGTACTATTTATCATTTAGTTGAAAAATATCTCTTCTAACAATAACTATTAAACTTATTATTACTACTTATTCTTACCAACGACTGTAATGGCGATTTAAAAGAACTTAGTAAATGAGTCTGTTTAAATAAAGATATTTTGACTTTGACTTTGACATAGGTCCCACAGATGTCAAAGTATTTCACTTATGCAGCAGACGTGTGTAGAATTTCTGCAATATTATTAATTAGTTTCATGACAAATCAAATTTTTAGAGATATTTGGGTAGTGTCTATTACAGTTTAACATAGTACTATATAAACAAGGAACTTTTAAAATATTCATAGTATTAAATTACATGCTGGAACATAACAATAGTATAATATATTTTATGAATAAGTGTAGAATGTCAGACACGACCGGCGAAGCACAACGTCACCGAAAAACGAGGTGACGGGTCGTGGGAACAATGTGGTTGCGATTTGCGACGGATTGACTCCGCTGTTATATCGAAGGACCATTTACCGTTACGTTTAAATTAATTAAGGGTCAATAAAATTTATCAATTTGTTTTTTTTAAATAAAAATGTTAAGGATAGTTATTACTGCAACCACTTTTACCCAGTTATGCTTTAGTCTAAAAACTTCATAGGAAGGTCTTTGCTGAGAAGTAAAACATGAAGAATTAAACATGCCAAAAAAGCATAGAGCAAGATTGTATTGTCACTCTTAATACAGGCGCAGTAGGCGCGTTATTTCCCTAGCAAAATAAGTTACAAGAAATATCGCAACAGTATATAGCTGTTGATGGTTTAGCTGACACAACGCTTTATTATTAAATTTTATTGACCATATACCTCGTCAAAAATGTCAGTAGGAACTGAGGCACCCCATCTAGTATCAAAATGCTAAGACCGAGTCCAATTATTCGTAAGTCTCCTAAAAGATTTGCACTTCCAAAGAAAAACTTCCCAGGCTTCACCAGAAGCAAGTGATCAGATTTCAAGATGTACCTCAATTCTGATATAGCAAGCTAGATTACAAGAATTATTATTACACACACAGATTTTTTTAGACCATTTACACAGATTACACATGGAACAGACTCTTGTAACTTTTGTGGTTTTGCTTTAAAAATTCATTAGAAAAAGCCACCGATGTTATCCTATACTTTAGTTTATTGAATCAGCAACAGAATACGATGTTTTTGATATTAAATCAATGTATGTTGAATTTGGCCATTATACAAATTTAAACACTTAACTTAAACCTACCTTTTGTATTCCACCTTTCTTTTGTATATCCTAAAATTTGTTGTGCCCGACAGGGTCCATAGTAACATTAATAGTCTTAAGATCTACATTTTATGTAACTATGGAATGCAAAAAAAAGAATTGAATTGAATAAATCGTCTTTGTGGCAGTCAAATAAATCTTTTATTCACTTCAATTAGAGCTTTATCTTTTCAACCAGCTAGATATCGTATTCAACCTTACTTAACTTCGGTATGACTAACAGACATAATCGTGCTACAGCATCGTGTCTTCGAGTATAATTTGACATATCTCGGCTATTAAACTATTAATACCATTTCCATTGGTGGTCAGTGACGCACGGAACAACCGGATTCAGGCGACCTTGCGACTCTCACGCTTGACAGTTCCTTGTAATAAGTGTAATTGCTCTAATTAACATTTGTAAAAAGTTTTCTAGGATATAGAAATATATATTTCTATATCCTAGAAAACTTTTAAAAAATTATTCGTCAAAGATTATTCGTTTGACATTAATGTAAAATACCCGCAGTACTGTAGATCGCAGAGGAAAGACATTGATTGTTCCTTAAAAACTAACGAAAAACATGCATTATATTTCATTAAACAAGAACCTCTGATCAACCCGACAAGGCTTTATCGAGTGTTTAGTACAAAAAAACATTTTAATTTTCTACATGTAATAAATCAGAAGTAATGAATGAATATATGTAACCAGGTACTTGTTTGGAATTTTTTTCGTAGCTGAATTAGCTATACATTTTTAAAATAAATAAAATAGCTACGTAGTTTGTTTAATAAATGTCTGCTCACATCCTTTACTTCGACCTAATCGTTTTTCTGTTTGTCTTTGATTATTAAATAAAAAGAATATTGTAAACATATCTGAACTGATCACAAATATATAATAACATAAGAAGCTGCAAATAATCTATCATATTACCTAGGTCTGTCTAAAATTACAATAATGACACCTCAACAGACTATTTTAGGCCGAAAGCTAATTTAAAACAAAATATCATGTTGATCGTAGTGGAGACCTTGACACGGCCAGCGGAGAGATGAAAGTGAAAATTAATCTGTATTTTATTCATATATAATGTTCCAGTACAAAAATTCTTTATTGTTAAGGTTTTGGTGACAATTTCCAAAGACTGATCTACAATGCTAGATTTTTTTACGATAAAATTCTATTATTAGTAATAATGAGTTGATTTTATGATTAGTAATTTAAGACAGTAAAATATATTTAACGTGTCTTGTTTGTTGGGTCAAATTTAGTAATTAAAATTCTTACTTTTTTGTTGAATAGGTTTGATTATTTTGAAATAACAAGGTTTTACAAATACAATCATAAAGTTATAGGTATTGTCAGTGCTGGATTTAGCCAGCGCGGGGCCTGTAGCAAATTCAATCAAGGGGCCTTTAGATTAGGTACTTATAGTGTAGTGCGGTGCGAAACATTATTTTTGGTATGACCAGCAGATAGAAAAATGAAATTATAGTTGATCATTTTGATGCAAATATTTTGATCTTAGTAATTGTGGGTTGTGACTAAATATAATATATAAATAATACTTTTTAATGGTCAGAAAACGTAGGTGTGCGGGGCCCCCTAATGCGCGGGGCCCGCAGCATTTACTAATCTTGCTATGTGGCTAATTCGGCACTGGGTTTTGTTTTTAAACTGCTACCATTTTCACGATGTTTCCCCGTCATTTACAATAGATTCTTTATTGTATGTAAGCGGTAAGTGAAGAAGGATTACAATAAAATTTGGTTCATGTGTACACCGGTAGTCTGGCTCAACGATCTAATGCCATGGTATCGTTGACGAGATTGCACTGGATGCTGAGCGAGAGGGCGAGATTGGTCTAGTAGAGAAGGGTCTGTCTTAGTAGGGTTGAACTAGACTGAAAACGATGACGATGGAAACCCTAACTACTAACCAGTGACGTGGCATTAAATGGCATAGCAAATTTAGTCTTATGGTTTGGAAATAGAGTCACGATTTGTCAAAAGGGGTATCTTCCTTCTGTTAATATCAACTATACACATCGTGCTCCAATGTCCATGTTCAATTTGGCATCAACCTGTAAATGGACATCGTGGGTATCTTAATCCGTTGTGCTAAGAGTCAATACACTGCAGACTTATTACACTCGATATGCGGCCTTCTGTACATGCTAACCTAAACCAATTCAATCTTTTTTTAGCACACAAAGGACTTGGAGGGATTACTCAACTCAACCTAGTTTTTGTAACAAATACCAATAAAATGTATTGCATTTTAGTTGCACTCTAAGAAAAGATCACGTGTCTCGGATTAAAGTAACGTCTGATGTAAAACAATACATTAGCATGCGTGTGGTGCGGAGTGGCGCAAGCGCAGGCGCGCTGAATAACGATATTTACTGCAATCGAACGCTAATCATCGCGTTAATTGCGTTAATATATCTATAGTGCAGCAAGTATATCAATAGAAAATATAAAATAGATATATACATATATAAGAGTATAATAAATTTACTTATTTACTTACACATTTTTCCTCAGGGCCTTGGGCGAGAGCACAAAAATAACGAGCAATAAGCTCGAGTTTAGAGCGAAAAAGTTTCAAAGATATCAATTTATTTAAAATCAATAATAAGTCACATTTCAACCAATTTTAATGGTAAATAAAATTAGACTTAAAATTGACAAATCTGGCTGTAACCAATGTCAAAGTAAATTTAATTTTGTAATATATACAAGATAATTTGATCCACTACTTGTGTATACATTTGTATACATTTACCTCTCCACTGACGAACTTTATTGCACAAAGGAAGGTCATTAAACATTAAATACTAACCTTTTTTCTAATATGAGTAACAAAACAGTTTTTAATTTATAAAAAAATACTTTTAAAAAATTTGTTAATTTTGTTGGTACATTTTTAGCAAAACATAAGTCACTAAAGTGAAGTTAATTGCATGTCTGCGATAACCTAATTTGATGACAGATCTTGATAATTTTAGTTGCTGATCCAGGGAAGCTACTAAATATCTAATTTATCCATTAATTTTATTATGATTTAATTAACTTATGAAGATTATACAACAGTTGGTACATAATATAAGTACTGAATATTATTCAGTACTTACCTTTACACGGATATCCTAGTAAAGACAATCAATTACGCACAGCTCAGATCCGCGGACATTCACGGCTTCGGCATCTCGGCCCGATCGGATTCCTGGCGTTATCGAACCTGTAAAGAACCTCATGTTAGGGAATACCTCCGTAGGTAGATTACTGCATAATTTGAGCGTACGCGCATGCATTGTTGAATATCACGGCTTTGCTTTTTTATTTCATTGCCAAAAGTAAATGATCTAGAATGATTTAGATATTGAAGAGGTTGTAGATATACAAGTACAAAGCTTATAAAGTATTGGCTGCCTACAATCAATACTGAATATGTCAAAATAATTATGTTGACATATTTATTCATTCATCTTGTGTTTTGTTTCATGGTTGTTGTACGTTTTTTTATTAATTGAAGAAATATATTATTTGCTTTACATGTTCACCATTTTATTATTCTAACATTAGATTTTTATCAAGATGGCTTTCGTAAAAGGAGTAATTATTTTTCTAATTATTTCTACTGGTTGATTCAGATTTAGAAATAGAATAAAATTTTATACCATTCTTTTTCATTATGAACACTACGTATACGAAGTCAGTCAGCTTAATATGGAAATGTCTGTTATTACAAACTAAAGACCTTGGTCACACATTAACTCAATGCAAATTGTTAATTAAACGCGCAAAAAAATTAATATTGAATGAAATTAAAATTGTATATATAATTATAAGACCGCGCATTGTACATGTTCTTTTACAACTTTCTATTTGTATTTATAGTAACTAGTGTGCAATAAATAATATTCTATCTATCTATGAGTTAATTCAACAGTTGACGATCATTCTTTTGTTTTATTTAATAAAACAGCATAATTATAAAATTGTTTTCATTATATATGATAATATATATGATGTTATTTTTAATAAGTAATACATTGATATTAATTAATAATAAATAATTTTGAATGTTTATACTTGGTATGTCGCAATATTTTAGCAATGAAACTATATAACTCATTTTCGACGGCCCTGAGACTAGTGGTCAGTACCCTTGTCCTCTTAGCCGGTCAGGACTGTTACCAATAGACACAGCCAACTCGGCCAGGGGTCCCGGTTTCAAATTTGGGCCTCGTTTTTATGATAAACATGAATATTTAATTTGATTACTTAATAACACTTCGTTTGTTTGTTATATTCTGATATAATGATAAATAATTTTAATATTCAAAATGTTTTTTGTCATTTAGTATTTATTGTGTATAAATACTAAATGACAAAAAACATCTCTCAACGATGCTTTGGTCCAGAAAATAGGTGTTAGCATATGCTTAGTATTATATTTTTTTAGACTAATAGAATTTTGAGATTACAGCGAAAAACATGTAGCAATCTATCTTCACATATGGACTCCTCTACTGCTTATCATCAGGTGCTGTCGAGTCATTTGCCGAGCTTTATATAAAAAAAATATAAAATAAAATAAAAAGGAAATTAGTGATAATAAAATTTATTAATTTAGTTGCACAGAATAAGCAAGTGTCAATAATCATATAAGACCACAGTGGCATCTACTTTTTGGGTAATAAACACTAAGTGACCAATGTAAATAAAGTTTAATACCAAGAAAAGTCTATGGCTTTGGAGACCAAGGAGGTTCTATCCCAGTCAGGATGCCAAGTTCGAGTGGTTAAGCCAATATTGTCGGCCACTTTTTATTGAGATTATACCTCATTTAAATGCTTCAAGGCAGTTACATACAAACCAGTCTGAAAGCATAACGCGTGTCTTAGACATCTTCGTTAAGCGATATTTTAGAAGTCTTACGACAAACTTATGAAGTCGATAATCTGAAATCTCGCGTTACTAGTCCGTGAAATTGTAAAATTGTAACTCTATGTAATTTTACACAAATTCTCACGTAAATTCTGAATGTAACAGCTTAAGAATGCATTATTTTTATTAGGTATATATTATTCTGTTAAGTATGTTGTAATGATATTTTAACTGGTATCTAACTAGGTTAGTGTATGCAGTTTGTTCACGTTGTTAAACTATAACGAACTGTTTTGCACTCGCAAAGAAGCTAGCTTTCGAAGTGCTTGAAAGCCTTAAAAATAAAATGAAACTATAGTGTTTTCTTAATATTATTGTTCAGCTTAAACTCAGTTGCGCTGTGCCCGTCATTACCCAGATGTAGTGTTAAAATATTGTAACTTGTAATGAGAATAACTATCTTTAAACATTAGTCACACTGGGTGATTTGGTATTGACACATTCTAGATCAGTAAGAACTAATGGTTAAAGACGTTTATTACAAAAGTTGATGCCACACATAATGCCATTAAATATGACAAATTATGGTTTTCTTTGAAGCGACGTGATTTTGTGTTTATGACCAACTTAAATTACGCATGCTTACAAATAAATGGTTAGATAATCCTGACGGAGAAAAGGGTGGAATCTAATAATGAATTAGTAAGGAAATGCAAATTTTTATATTTCTCTACAAATGATTGTTTACTGAATGACTTTTATCAAATGTTTGTTAAATGTGAAATGAATCGTCACGTGAAGAGTATTGTCCCAATGTTAACAAGAAACATTATTTTCTGTACACTCCTGTTTTGTGTTACTTGACCAGAAGAACTATTTCTCCTAAGTTATTGTTCTCAGGAGGAACACGCTGCCTTAGTGGTTCCAGGGCTCTGGTTTCGATACCGAGAACAAAGCATCTTGGTCCCTGGATGGGCCAATCTCACAACCTTCCCGTGGACTGTCACAACCGTCTGAAGTTCGCCTCCGTTGACTCGAGGTGGGGGTAGACTTGGCCCACCTCAATCCTATTAATATGGCTAACGCCAAGCCGTTTGTCCAGATGTTAAGTCAGCTGCTTTCACCCACCATCCCGCATTGGTCTTCTGCCGAGCACTGGTATGAATATGAGCCGTTGATGATTGTTCTCAGAAGTAATAATAATATGTACCCAGATTGTGAACAAACACAGGTTCGTATTTCGGCCTAGGAGAAAAAAATGTCTTTTTTGCATCATATTGTCAGTGATAACTGTTATTTGACAGCTTATTATACACATACGAATAAAGTGAACAAAAAAATGTGATTTTTAAATGTCATGTAAAAGATTACATAAAGTAATTAATACTAAAAAAACAAAAAAAAACTAAATGCATCTGAAAGGCCTCCAGCGTGTGTCGACAAGTTATACAACTATGTACTCGGTTGGTACTCGATGTTAATATTAACATTGTTATGTACATAGGGCAATGAATATGTATACAGTATCCAAATACATCGCGCGTATCGACAGCTGATCTATCAAGTGGTAATCGTATTGTTAGGTAAGTCTTTAGTATTGCTATTAACTTGTTCTATTGGCATTATGCATCCCGTAGCAAGGAGTTTTTAATGTAGCAAAGTGAAGAATAAGTAATTTTAAATGTATAAAATAATATGTTGATTTGTGTTCCACATCACTCTGTTTGTATATCTTCTGTATACAACTCAACAAAATTAAACTAATATTATCGTACTGTTCTAGTCTCATTGATAACACGTGAAATTTACTCATTTATACACCTGTGTAAGGCCGCCAGTTCCGCTGAGGAAGCTTTATTTGATACTTATAAAGTAAATAATCAACATTTTATCAATGACATTTCAAGTAAGATTTAAATAAGTCTCTCATATTTATAAATTTGAATTCACGGGGCTAGACGATTATTGAATTTGCGGAAAGAAGTCAACTTCAGGCAGACATGCGGTCTACCGGTGAACATGGCGTATTTAACTGCTCCAAAATATACGGAACTGATAAATAAAAAATTGAAAGTAATTGTATATCACATATAAATAAAAGCAAATGTCACTTTTATTTAGGTTTGAATTATTTAATCAAATTAAAAATTATTTTTGTAAATAATCACTTAAATTTCAAAATCAGATTGATACATTTTGGTACTGCATAATTAAAACGTAAAAATGAGCTTATATTTACTCCATTCACTGCACGACAAAGTCAAGGTCGAATAATTTTATATACTCCACATTGGTGATGTAAGGATAAAATTATATTACATACATAAATATATATTACTTTTGTAAGAATAATATATTGTTTACTAAGAGAGCAAATAACTATTTTAAAGGCGAGGGCGTTTTATAATTCAAAGTTCGTCGCTTTAATAAAGTGTGACTCCCGAGGTGAACATCTTACATTTTATCACACTCTATGAGAAAATAGGTAAATAGAACTATGAATATGTGACAAAAGTATATGTATTTATTTATATATATGAACAATAAGACATAGTATAGTTATTTTATTGTACAGCCTGTGATTTGTTCATAAAATGTTCTAGATTGATCTCTTTGGTGATTGGAAATTTTACTAACAATATCTAATAATATTCCTAATTCATATCACTATTAGTCTTGTATTAAAACACTGTTTTAGTTTCTGTTAACGTAGAACAAACCAGCTATTTTCGAATGGCGTGAAAAAATATATATATCTTTTACTGTTAAAATAATATAATTTAAAAATAAAATCAAACTACCTATTATCTAACCCAAAGTAAGTATCTTTAAGAGCTTGAGTTATGGATACTAGATAACGGAGAAATATAGATAGTAATATGTATATAAATATAAAAAATCCTACATAAACATGTAAACAAATATTCGTATTCATCATAATAATTTCTGCCCCTACCGGGATTAGAACCCGGGACCTCTTAATAAGTAGACAAGGGTACTGACTACTCGACCAGACGGCCGTCGATTAGTGTTTAATTTATTCTATTGTACAGGAGAGGAGTTAAAAATGCGAAATGCCGTTGCCTAAGCTAACTATTACCGTTGATTTAAACATGTTAATGAATGATTAGTGCCCAAGCAAGCTCCTACGAACGTTAATAGGCTCTGAATGGGTGTATTTGCTACCCTAGTCATTTTAAAAGTCCATTCTTTTTTTAGTTCTGTGAAATACTTGGAGTTATTCACATAAAATCATTTAAAACATGGAGTCACGTAACTTGCGCAATGTTGTAACTTTGAAGCCGAAATTCTCACGCCTTCGGACGTTGTGTTTTGTTAGTAAAGAATTTAACTTCATTAAGTACAGTAATAGGGTTAATTGCTTTGTTTTGTTTGCACGCGTATAGTACCAACGCTTTTAAAACAAATACTGATAAGATACGTGTACGTAAGAACATACCTAGACGTGTATGATAGAACCACTTGCAGGGTCTACCGCCAAGGTTCTGACGACGATGACGTCTAAAGAAAGTTTATAAATGGAAGGAATATTAGAAAATTTTAAAAATCCACTGTCAATAGTCCAACTATGGATGTTAAAACAGGCGTTGTGGAAAGAAAAGATAGTGGTTTTTATAATCTTCAATGACAGAAATAATAATGTATAAGTATATTTGTAGAGCTTATGACATTCAATATAAAATTAAAATTACTTATCATCTTAATATTCCTGGAACTTACAGTAACTTTCTTCTTTTTATATCGTGCGAGCGGTCTACGCATATCGACGACTGTTGCGCCTGTTTGCGAGGGTTATGAGCTGGGTTGTTCGAATCATTCCAGCTCCTCCAGGAAGTCTCCCGGTAACCCGGAACGCCTCCCGGAGGCTACCCGGGTTTAACCAGTAGTTTGCCCGGTAGATGCCTACTCCTCTACATTCCTGTAGAACAAGAGTGGTTGTTTTTTTTGCATAATAAGATTCTTGTTGGAATTGCTATATGAATGATTGTCCTGGAGAAGCGAGGGTCGACGTCTTCGAGGTTGGTCTAGTAGTCCATACGAAGGTGGAGTACGCTTTCAGATACTTTACCTTTGAACCAGGGAAGAGGAATGATTGGCTTCGATTCGATTGGCTGGAATGATCTCGCAAGAAGAGGTTCTGATAGGAGGATGAACCTCATCTTGCGAGTTTTGATGACTGAAAAATAAAGAAAAATTATTTTGTAAGTACATATTTTTCTTTATCAATATGAAAATATACTTTATTTTATATTACTTTATTTATTTATTTTCCTTTCCTTTATTTCCTTCCTTTTTTAACAATTTACCTACGCGTAGATATGAACTGACGGTTGACACACACCGCGTGTGTATTTTTAAGACATTAAGTTAATTGTGTTTAGAAAGTGTATCAACGAAATTAATTAGTTCGGAACAAAATCGGAAAAACTAATTTTAAGTGAAAGGATTCATTGTTACTTAACAAATAATTAATGTGAGACAGATTTTGAGAGTACAAATTGAACTGTATGTAACCTATTTTATATGTAACCTGTTTTTTGGAGGGGGTGAAAAATAACCGACTTCATAAAAGAAGCAGATTATAAAGTATCGATTATATATGTGTACTGATTTCTGTCAATTGTGAAGCGATATTCAAATTTATTTTTTATTAGATTAGATAGAGTATATATAGATAGAGATAGGTGGTCTCTCAGATACGTAGTAGGATCAAGGAAAACGATTGCAACTGTCAAATTGAAAAAATATTTTAAAATTGGATAATTTCTTTAATTGAATTAATTTACTTTTTAGTGTCTTGAAGTCAGTTTTTTGTTTTGTTTAAAATTTTATTACAATAGTAATAACATTGTAATATTTTAACTTATTTATTTGAACCTTGACGTAGTAGTTCTAACGCTTTAATTTGTTTGGTCCCTGGATGTGTGGTACTACATTTTTGAGTTCCTCAGTGCTTTAGAAGCCGTTGGTCCTGTTTGTTACCACTTTCACCTACCAACCGTCATTACGCTACCGTGGTTGTGTTATGCTCATGTAGGAAACTCTGTGCCCAGCGCTGGGACTTATTGATGGGAACTGTAACCTTTCATCCATGACCAAACTGGTTTTATTTATTTATTTACATAAGACACACCAACGGCATACACATTAATCTGTACAAAAACACAAATATACAAAAAAATGTCCTGATGTGTACACCTATTACAGGCGTGTACAGCATTCTTTACATATTCATCATCTCTAAATATTTACTAAAGAATAAAAAAAACAATATAAATTAATACATTACCTTATTTTCCATAATAAAATTATATTAATATATATATATATATATATATATATATATATATATATATATATATATTTATTTATACGTAATATATTTCCAATTTACACTGCATGTGATTCCAGTATCTTATGCTTTGATGCAAAAAAAATCTAATATTTCTACTAGTGCTTTCATGCATAGTTTATACCTTTAATTAACACAATTTGGTTTTAATACATATCCGAATTTATTCATTACAGTAACACCAGATTTGAGAGACTTCTCTCGTGAAGTCCTTCGTGGAAACTCTTCACGGTTCTGGACACTTCAGCAGGGAAATCTTACCACATAATTATGAGAGCTCGTATCATGAGATTCCTTTACACCCTAACAGTATACCACCAAAAAACTTTCAAGTTTGAGAATGAAAACTATACATATGCAATAAGAACTGTCAAACAAGAAGTGCGACAATTCTCGAGAGGGTCGTTAACAAAACTGTTAGTGCTTAATAAAATCTTCCATTTTAATTCTAAATAATTTCGGGATCTGTATAGGGAGCGTGCGATCCAGATCAAATGGTCCAGTGAAATATCGTTCGTAATTAATATTATAACAGTTTGGGGGGGAGGTTATATAGAATGCGCGCGGGGCTCTGCGCCATTCGCCGCGCGACCCCGCCGCGCAATAGTTCGCATCGCGAGTGTAGTTCAGTGACAGTTGACAGTTAACCCCCAAATGGCGGCGCAAATTTATGTAAGTGCCAAAAATTAAGTGCTATTAAATTAAGTGCACAATAAAAATAGTGCACATAGAACTGTGGTATTAGAACGACCGATAAGGTACGTCGAGGATAATTTAAAGTGTTTCAAGTGTTAAGTGTTCGGTGTGGTTCTGTACCACAATTCTATGTCCATTGTTGCAAGTTGCATGAGTATGAGGAAGGTTTTCAGGTCTTTATTGAGATTTAAAATGTAGTTTAATAATTTTATAGGAAAATTTGTTTCCTTTGTTTTTCTCTATAAAAACTTTCAACAAATGTTGTTCTAAATGTTACTAACTGATCGAAATTTTAAATTGTATAGGTCAGCTTAATATTATCCAGTTAGGCAATACTACTTATGCCTAGATCTAGTATTTGCCTGCAGTAAGCTGACTTAGAAAGGACAATTGTCTGTCCGGGTCGATGACCTCGTCGAGGGAGACTTGTGTGAATATTATAAATCGAAGTGGAATTAGAATTTAGACGAAAATAAATTGTTTATGTAAGTATACTTAAAAAATTCAATCTAAGGGATTTTATACGACAAGAAGACCAATTAAAAGAAACTTTCTTAATATCTAGAACTTTCTAAAGCTAAAAAGTGGGGATTTTGATTATCTAAAAAATGTTAAACAAACGCTTTTGTGTATTAGTGATCCCGACTCAATTAATATTCATTATTTTATATATTCAAGCAATAAAAATGAACACAATGATTAATATTGCCGATTAATATGCCCAGTCAATTTTAACCAAATAAATAAAAAGACAAACCAAAAAATAAAGTCTAAAGTAAAAATAAAGTTTTACGATATAACACAACCGATTAGTTACGTGTTACAAATTGTCAATCGATTGATACAACTCGTAGCAGTGCCATGACACAGCAGATATTATAATTGAATCGAACGAAAGTGAAACTGTAAGAACCGTCATTGGCGGAAAGTGAAAACAACTCCTCGAATACTAAATTACCCGCTGGAAAACATATTAATATGTGCTTAGAGTCACCACTTGAAAGGTTGCAATCTCATTTGTAATACGAACAAATCTTTGAAATGTTTGACTTGATACTCGTTTTTGAACTAACTATCTGTGTCTCTTTAAATTACGTCTCGCCAAAATATAAATATTAAAAATCTCATCACAAGTTACACATTGTTGATAATATAATATAGCCCTGTTAGAACTGAGAGTGGACCTTGGGGTTGGAGTCCTGGACGCATCAAAATTTGGACATATAAATTCCAAAATAATTGATAGTACGTACTTATATGGTATGTAGTTAGAAATAAACGGTTTTATTATTAATTAGAGTCTTGTTGTAATAAAATACGAAATCAATCGTTAAATGGACTAAGGTCTCAATTTTGCTTAAAAACTTTTGAAGTGATTATGGATCTTTAAGGTAGTTAAAATGAATATTTTTTTACATACGTAATAACTATTTTGTTTACTTGACTAAATTGTTTTAAGATATAAATAGGATCGTATTTTTTGGCTGCTCCGTGCCTCGGTAGCCAAATGAAGCCGTTGGCGCTGGTTGTTGGTTACGGTAACTGCTTTTACCCACCAAGACACGGGCTGGTGTACCGGTGTAATGGTCTACCATCCTCACGAGTTTCTCTTGGTAGAAGCAGCGGCTACTAATGATTATAAATATTAAAAGTGATAAGAAATTTATAATATAATCCAAATGTTTTGAATAATTATGTGTCGCAATTATTTCATTACATGAGATACTTGTCAAGATAATTCATTTATTAAGATAGATACAGCATCGACAATATCAGTGTACATACAAGATAAATTTATGCAAGTGTATAAAAATAATAGATATGTCTTTGCAGGTATATAAAACATTATGAAAAAGGTATAAACTAAACAACATTAACAACATAGTAAATTTTTCAGATTTTTTATTTTTTTAATTTAGCACCTATACCCCTAACAATTGGACTGGATATCTTATATCAAACTAACGGAACACAAATTGTTATGGGGATAGACTTAGTTTAGATATGGAACTTAATAAAAATGATAATGGCCTTACCATCAACTGAATCTTGGCCATCTGGTCGAGTGGTCAGTACCCCTGCCTACTTAGCCAGAGGTACCGGGTTCGGATCCCGGTAGGGGTATATTTGTATGATGAGTACGAATATATCTTCACGAGTCATTGATGTTTGCATGTTTATTTTGTATATTCATATACATATTACTATCTATATTTCTCCGTTATCTAAGCTGTTAACGATTCTTCATTTGAGCTAGATGAAAAATGTATGTTATTAAGATCTAATTGTAATTATTCGTTGAGCAAGGCGAGTAATTCCTTGCATTTTCCTCTGAATACTCGTAGATAACGATCCAAATAACATAATGATATAACAAATAAAAACTGTATAGATAAATCTTTGAGACTTTTTGCGAGTTATCTCAAAGTTTGATCGGTCGGTGTGAATATTTGCTTTAATATTATTTTTTACAAAGATCCATTCAATTTTGAGACTTTATTGTTATGTTTTTACATTAAAGTTTGAAGGACAATGATTATATTTGGATAATACGGAAATATTATTTGTTATATGTAATTTGGTATCATTATTGTTAACTCACAAGTTTATTCTATTCTATTTTATTCTTAAACCAGTAACGACATTGTAGACGTATATATTCGTACGTTCTATGATGTCACTTTGACATTTAGTTTGCTTTATCCAAAGACTTTATTTATATTCTTTCACAAAATAATGAAAATTTTATCCAATGATAACATTTTATGAAATAATTGTTAAGATTAATTGAATTTCGATCACTTACTTTAGCGAAGAGAATATTTACTTATTATTGCAAGTCCCTGTTAGGTCGTATCATGTAAAAATAATATAAATAGGTTGAGGAAAAAGTTTTTGCGCATTTTATATGAAAATTTAAGACATTTTTTATTTAAACTTAATTTACATTTAATTTCAGCATATATATGCGCTATTTTGTTCGTAGACTTTTTGCCATTATGTAGGTAGAAACATGATCCCATTGCTGTAGAAATTTCGGGACTTCTATGAATAGCATGATTTACTTACACGCTTATATTTACTTAAATACTTACTTAATTGAAGTAAAAAAAATATTTTCTCATTTTGATTCTTGTGGTAAATAAAACGGTTGTTAAATACATATGTCATTTGGTTGTGTCGCTATATATCCTAGTCAGAAATATAAAAACAAAACAAAGGTAAAAAAATAACTTAATTACTATAAAATGTAATATAAATAAGTAAAAAACCTAGTTATATTTGTAGAAAAAAGGTTAATTTTTTTTAAAATTTAATTTTAGCCAGTTCATATTCATTTTTCATTAAAAATTCTGTGTATCATAGTAGTACTGTACTCGAGAGATTTCTATTACTACTTGTCCCCATCAGTAGTGGTGATAAGTGGACCAGGCAGGCCAGACTATTCTACGTAAGTGGTTGTTTTCGTCCGTTTATCAGCCAATCTAGAGTCACGTTTCATCTGCACTGTGTCATCTTATTAGCGATTGCTACGCACGAATAATTTGCTATTAGCGATTCAAATCAGATCCGCCGTATTTATTAAGTCATTATCTATTATATCAATGAATAGAATCATTAAGTAATTTGGTGCTTTACGGATTATAGCTTCGTGTATTATGGTCCATTTATTATATAACATGGCCTATTATATAACGATATAACAATATAAAGTACTTATAAAATTGGATAATAATGGCAATTATTATTGATTTCATCTTAAATGTGATTGTTAGGTAGGTAATGAGGTTAAGCATTTTGTTGCGATATAAGTATATGCATTGTTAAGTGATAACAGTTGAAATTATCAAAGACAAGTTCAAAATTATTGATCGCTCAAAGTTCGAGGATGTGCTTGTAATGGTTATAATGAAGTTTTAGTTATAAGTACCTAATCAATTATGAATTAATTAAATTGAAACTTATATACTTTGTGATAAGAAACAGGTGTAATGCAACATTTGACCTTTATTATATTAAATATTGCTTACACTCGTATTACACCCGTTGTAATACGAGTGTAAGTTAAACAATTTATGCTTTGAGAACTTTATAACCACTAACTTTAACCACTCGTGTTATTTTATATGATTGAATAGGTTTCAATAGATTTGAACCGTCTCGGTAGTGTTTGTCGTCAGTAGTCAAATTGTATGCAAACAACAGCTCCTCTTTGTTGTGAAGTAACGTTACGATGTGTATTATATTTATTTGTAAGTAAAGTTAAGGCACACTGTAACAAAACACAAAACAATATAAAACTGAAGTCTGTATGGAAATTAAATATGAAAGGGCTTATAGAATTGCCTTTTCGGAGCTTTACTTTCTATTGTTTCTGGAACCAATTTAGTAATAACTCTAAAAAATAATTTTTAATTATATAACGTCTTATATTGAACTTATTTGAATTTTTTAGTTTTGTATAAACTTTCTTTTTCACTATTGCTTTGAGTAGTTAGTTTCGTTTCTAGATGGGTGATCGTCCGTATGGTCGAATTGCCTGCCTGTTTATAGTGGGTAAAAATTACTCGATTACCGTAATAAAAACATGAAGCACGTGACTGTAAATTTTGAAGGTTGCCCTTGATTTCCCTGGGATTACATCATTAGATCTTGACTTGGTGACAATGGAACCACCTCAGGAGTATAATAATAGTAATAATTATTTCCCCAAGAAAAAAAATCTAAAAATAATCGTATAAAAAAAGTATATTGAAATCGGTTTACAATTGACAGAGAGATCGCGTAACAAGCTTAAAGTCGAATTGAAACTCGGTCGGTTAAAAAGAATAGAATGGTTAGGTTAACTTATTGAAATGGTGACAGTTCTTATCAGAAATTACGAAAACTACCTACACGTCAAAAAAAGGGAGAAAAAGAAAGAGAAAAAATCTTCACTATATTTTAGAGTGTGAGCTGAAATTATACTTTCACAAGTTCAAATTGGGATTTAAATTTAAATGATAACTACTAAGCAAAGTTATTTTATTCATTGATTGCTTATATATTTTTTGTGTTTATTATTATTTTATATACTTGTTGTGTTTTAAATACATTAGTATCAGTCTTATAGAAGCCAACGTATAGTCTCATCATACTATCACACTCGTTCGAATATGTCCAATGACATTATTCATATATTTTGGAGTAGAACCATCAAACTTCCGCGTCCCGGTGAGAACGGGGTCGCTTGCGACAGTCGCGCTTACAGTCCTACCCCCCTCGCCCTCCCTTCTTACCCGCACCGTGACCTACGAGTGCAGTAAAATGTGATGGCGCATTTGATTCGAGACTTAATGAACGGTGTGCAATACATATTCTTACTTGCAATACGAACGTCTGAAACATATGCCATTTGTATATTAATCCGGCTCGAAGGACCATATTTAAACTTGAAAAAAAAAGCAGATTGAAACGTTACAGCGGTAATTTTAGTATCATTTCATTGAAATATCAATGTTTCTGTAGATTTTCCAAGCAAATTATTATTCGTAATCAATCATGCGAATTGCGGCTGCAAAATGTACCTTATTCAAGGTTGGAAAGGGTTCAAAGTTGAATAACAGCCATTTCAATTTAAATCATGATTCTCGTGGGATGTAGGTCAACAGCACCCTATCTCCGGAGTATCTTACAGTTTATATCTCAGCAAAAACCTGTTATTAGAACAACGAGGTCACAGGTTTGCAAAAATCATCTAAGCACACAATAGTAAGCGTCGACGAGCAACCGTATTGTATAGTTATCACTTGATCGAAGGCGATGGTGAGTTTCAAATGTAAGGTCAAATTTCGGATGTTCGAACTTATTCGGAAGGTTCAAATTCAAAAAGAACCTACACCATAATATAATTACCTAAAATACAATATGTACTTTATAAAATTTAAAATTAAAACTATTTTCATTAATATATATATATATCGCGATCTTGATAAATATCAAGTATATATTGGAAAACCATTTGAAGCAGTCCTAAAATTTGGGTGTAGTATTAGATAAAAAATGTTATATTTATTAAAATGATCTAAGAGTTTCGTAGCACCTCAATGAGAGAATTTGGTGGTTGTCGATCGTTATATAAAGCGAAAATAATCCCGATGGTGTCTCAGTTACCACAGAAATAATACATTATATATTACTATATTGAACCTTGTCATATGATACAGGAAAAATGTATTATGACACGCTTTTTACAATACCCTTATTCAAATAATACAATAGGCAACTAAAAACAATTTACATTGAATAGACCATAAATACCTACCTCCTTGGTTATATAGTCTTACGAGGGCCTTAACACTTAGAATAGGCTTTGAAACAGACGTATTGCTGTGACTGACAATAAGATAGAGGCTTTCGTCCCATGACTGTCTTAGTCGTGAGAAAGACAAGCGACATCAGCAAAAAGGACGTATATACTTTGGTAGTTATTGAAAACGTTTTAGTCGCCTTAACACATTCAATGCCCGATAATGGCCATATTTGCACTGTTTATAATAAAACAGTAACTATTTCGCAATATTGAAGTGCTGACTGTGACTCCCTGTGTATCCATAAACATCAAATTATAATCTATTTAAGAACATTTCTAACAGCGCTACCTATATTTTGTAAGTTAGTAAACCCTTCATTATAGGGTGAACACGGGAGCCGTGTCGTGAGCGTGGAGTGCATTAATCTATGAAGATAGTAATTGTGTTCCTGATGCTTTGATTTTAAACCTATGACATACCAGCGCTGGGCACAGATCTTCCTACACGGGATAATCACATGAGGAGATTGGGCTACAACACCTCGGTTGTAAGCGGTTGCCGTAACAACCGGGACCAACCGTTTAACGTGTCTTCCGAAGCGTGAAGGAGCTTAAGATAATGAATTTGATTGACATCCAGGTTGACCATCCAGGGACAACCAAGGTGAAAGTTGCTTTGTTTTCTTTATCGCACTACGCTAGCTCCTCAGTTTTAAATCTGTCTCAAATAAGTGTTTTAAAGGGACTTTTTAATTTATAGTTTTACGTAGCTGTGGAGAAGATACGGCCGATTTATTTGATGATAAATCAATTAATATAATATTTTAAATCAAAATATTATCTGTTTTAAAGAATAACAATGTCTCCTTACACAGACTAATAAAGCTTTAAATCAGGTTCTGGTCACTAGTTCTCTTTCTCATTTCGTTGAAACTAATAAAAATATATCCTTTCCTTCGACATGCAAATTTATGGTATTCTCATTTTGAAACTAAGTGTTTTATGTTGTGTTTAATAAGAACTATGGTTATTCAAGGCTTGATAATGTGTATATATATGAGACATAGTAGCAACTACACTTTTAAATTGAAAATATCCAAAAAGAAACATCTATAATTGATGTCATTAAATCAACGAAGTACGATTTAGATAATTGAATAAAAAAACTTATTTGAACCTAGCTGTAAGGATAATTCTATAGTAAATTTGATAATATACGGTTATCGAGTGTTCTATAATCGCGAGGTTATATGAATCGATTGCTACATTTTAAACTATAACATTGAATAAGGTTACTTAAAAGTCTTACGAGTACATATTGCTTTTTTATTTACTTATTGCAACACATTCAGATAATTACCACAATTACGTCAAATTGACATATAGCAGGCACAGGTGTATATATCTAGGCACTACCCTAACATAGTGTAGAGAGCATAACAAACTACGAGGACAGTTAAACAGAACAATTAAGTATTAATGAGAAAAAAAAAAGTTTTAATTAAAGTAAAAGAAAAACTATATAAAGACATATTCATTATATAAGGCTTTTCCTTATTATTATAATTTTAATTGTATCCGAACGAAATAAAAATATTAAAAACATATTTCTGCAACATTACAAAAAAAAACAAAAAACAGTAGCTTCCACTCGCTTTGGTGATTTATTTGTTTAGCTGCCTTCTCTTATAAAGGTGTTCCCAGGAACATAAAGACAGTTGAAATTTAATTCGATTTTCCAATAGCATTTTGAACTAAATTAGAATCTGCCTTAAACGAATCGGCTATGAGGTGACTCGAACAGATCTGTAAATATACTCCTTACTTTAAAGGCAAGGATTAAAACGAAAATGTTGAGATTAATATGATTGAAAGAACAGGATTTTTAAATTATTTTATAAAGATCGTTTATTGTTATGACCGTTATGGTAAGTGGTTATAAAGACGCTTTGTAGCACCTCCCAAAAGCCAAGTTTTACCCATCGTGAATAGAGTTGGTATTGAACTTAAGATCAGGTTAATAACCATAAGAATAAACATGTGCCAATAGCGAGATTTTCATTGTATATTTCTTGAATAAAATTTTAGAACGGCAATCTCTCAGCATCATTATATGAAATTAATTTTCTGGTTAAGATTTATTGTCAAAATATGACTTTTATAAACTTTTATGCAACAATAAACTTTATGTGAATTATTAAAGTGCTTATTGATAGTTTAATTGTATTGTATGAGGTGTTTCTTTGGTTGTCTGAATTTGTAGGATTTTAAAAAATGAGGTGTGTTTGGCCTTCTTTGAAGATATGGGTATTTTACATACCTACCTATATTATAATAACAGATTTTGTACAGAACGAACAACAATTTGAGGAAAGATTAATCATTCTTTTTTTAAAAGTAAATTAAAAGGTATAGAGATTTTTGATTAACTATTTTGAACTATTTTTAGTAATGTGTTGTCTATGTATTTTGTTTTTTTAAATGTCCATTCTGTGGAATTAATTGTAACGGTTTTATTTTCCCAAAAAGGCGCGTAGTTAGTGTTTTAAATCGCGTACACTTTGCAGCAGCACTTGGATCTTGTTTCCTCATTCCGCATATACATTTATCCGTTTAAAATTTACCCCTTGTCTAAAAAAACAAAGTGTAGGTTGGTCACAGTGTAATTAGCAAGTGTAAAGGTCAAATATACAATGCGCCTCTTTCTGTGTGACCTTTGATTATGATCATGCGAATTCAGAAATTGATTAAACATTTAAACGTTTACCTTGAATGTGGTGGTGATTTATGATATTTTTTGTGTATCAATAAATTATTGTATTTATATTTTTCAGGAAATAAAATGCATAATTTTAATAACAAATTTCTCAGTTAATTAATACACGAATATAAAAGTTGCACATAATATCTAAACAGATCTATATACGACTAAATTATGAATAAAAATTAACTCTTTTTTTTAATATTTGTGTTAGCTATTCTATATTGTATTTTTTATTATTATTACTTTGAAGTTAAAAAATATATAAATAAGACTGCGAATTCATTTTGCATTCATTTTCATATATAATCATTATCGTTCATATTGTTATTATTATTTTTATATAAAAAGCTCAGTATATGACTTTACATCGCCTGATGATAAGTAGTAGAGGAGTCCATATGTGAAGATAGCTAGTGCAGCATGCGACATACTGCACTAGCCAGCACCACCTTGCCGGCCAAAAAAGTGCTTTTTATCTTGTAAGATAACAATGGAGCAATTAAATAATCTTTCAGCCACGTTTTTATACTTTCTTGAAATTTTCAAATAGTTACGTGTTAATTATCATACAAGCTTACGTCACTTTCTCCATCTGCACTCATGTTTTCTCTTTCACACGATTTTACCTCCCCCATTGTGATCTATGTGACAATTAGTTGTTCTTCAATTTCTGATCAGTCACATTAAATAATAATTGTCATAAAGTTGCGTCTTTTATAGAACACATAGGTCTCGATTCTGTTGTGCACGGACTAAATTAAATTTAAGCTCAGAACTAATACTAGACAGTAGGTACTCTTTCATCACTGATCAGAATAAGAAAGATTACCGGTGACGTCATTTGATGTTTCTAAAATGGCGAATTGTAAGCATACTCGTATTTGCCTTATTTAAAGGCGTACCATAAAATGCGCCGATAAAATTATACATAGAAATTTAGTTTTTTGATTACTAAACTTACTACTAACTTGCAATAACAGTTGCTACTTAGGTAGTTGCAAATTTAGTTTAATTTTTATTGCCATTGATCTCATATATTTAATATAGTTTTCACTTAACCAATGTAAAATTTAAGTACTAAAATGAGAGTTTTAGTTTAATTATCCAAACGTAACATGTTAAAGCTACTGGCTGTTAATTATGCATTTAAATACACTATAAAATATTATAATACTTTCTTATAGGAATATTTCCTTCAGAATCATTCATGATCATCGTCAACTTAACAACCGAGAGACGTCCACTACCGGACACAGGCTTTCTACATATGACAATCACAAAAGCTAATACGATTTATGTTGTTGTATATTTTCAAACGCAGCTGCATTCTGAATTCAAAAAGAAAAAGGCATTTGACATTTGATTGTTACATTTAACCACAGAGTGAATGTTACCGGATGTTAAGACACTAACCCCGCCGTGTTGCACGGTAAATCATTATCGATTATCGAAATGTGATCGAGATCTATCTATCATCTATTAGATCAATGAATTAAATTATTGAACTCCCGTTTTATTAGAAAGTATATTATCTGACGAGTTCAATTCTTTTTAAAATATTAACTTCGAACATTAATCTTTATAACTATTTTGAATTAATCTGGTATAAATCGATCACAGCTGGAACTAATTATTTGATTATAAATTGTTGTATTATTATAATGGGTTTTTAAATTACTGAGTTACATAAAGCCAGCTTTGATCATGTGAGCAACGTTTTTTTTTAAAAAAGAAAGGCAAATAGGTTTAGCGTTCAGTGCCTTGAGAGAGTTTAATGCCGGCCGCAAATTATTATAGTCGTTTCATAATTATATAGAATTGTTTAAGAAAACCGTCGTAATACTACTATTGTTTTTCAAAAGAATTGAAAGATTTGAATCAGGTTCAAATTCTTCAGTAATGGGAACTCCTAAATTAGACAGGCAACACCACTACATCTTTTCTCTAATTACATTAAAAAACTAGGGGCTGTATGGAGAATTTCTTAGTCAAAATCCAGGTCACCCCGCTTAGAGGAGTAGAGTTACCCGTAAGATTTAGTGGGTATTCCCAGTGCCGCAATAATCAGGACTTGGCCGAGTCACACCTAGCGACGTGTCATTTAGTAAAGTGGCGGGTAGATCCGTAAGCGGATTACCCATCACCAAAAAAGATCATAAAAGTAATCTGTGGTGCATAACTGAGAGTCTAGGTAATGTGTGTTAACACATAACAAGCAGGTCGAGGTTACGCAGTTGTCATGTAAATTTCTTTCGGCGTCTGTTTTAAACAATTGGCTTCTTAACTTTTTGTATGTTGCCTACACGACGCCTACGGTATATGTGTTTATATTACTACAGTATGTCACTAAGTACGGACAAGATTTATTTGTGTTGCATTAAAAATGTGTGGTATCTCATATATTGCTATCTTTTCATTTATTAGGGACAATCTAATTTTACGAAAGACAGCAACGAAATGGATCCAACTAATGATTAGGGAGAGTTTATATGCGCAGATAGCTGAAACAGCATGAGATATACTTTCCTATCCAATTAGGGACAATAAGGCACCCTTTCACGCATTTTAACATATTTACTTTGGTACATATCAAGGTTCAATAACGCATAAATAAGTACTGATAATGTACTTCGAATTTACGCTAATTTTCTGAAATTTTAATTTTGATCTCTAACGGCTTTGCAATACGTTTGCACCAAGAGTAATTGTGAGAGTTCACGAATAAGAGAAACTGAAAAAATTAAGTAAAGCATTAATTAAAATATAGAAGTCGACTCTAATATTAAATTACCTCTAGTGGGTGGTAACAATTAACCTCAGATATTAAGTATTGTGCGATTTGACGATAATAAGAAAAATCAAACTCGTCGATTTGTGCCAAATTGTCTTGAACGAAATGACGAATAACCCGCCACTTTCCTTCTACTTGAATAAGAAAGAGATGGAATGCCTTTTAGAAACCGCAAGTTACTTGACACATGTGTGATCTATCATCTGTCACTGTTAATGCATACCTTGTTTAAGTGTTATCTTTTTGGATGTTCGTTAAAGTTAAGGTACCTCAATGTTTAACAATTGTTTTTTTTTCGAAACTTTATATGATTTCACCTGTCATGTCCTTTTCTGGTCTGATCGCAATCAAAAAGCATAAACAAAATTTAACTTTAATAGAATAACAATAGATTTTAGCCCTTAAAAACGCAGGTACATCTTATATTTAGATTGGATTATATTAAGTTGGATAAACATATTGGCCATTTCGAGTTTTGACTATCAACGTACAGTCAAGAAAACTCAAAATATCAAGATATTTAAGTGAAATATATCTACAAACAAATAAGTAAGTTTTTAATAAAGTTTATATAAATATATTTGTCTACTGTGACAACCATCGAAAAAGGTTGCGTTAAAAGCGTAGCTTTGATAAAGGTTATTGCACACGTCTCGCCTCATAACTGAATCACTGAGCATTACAATCAGAATGGCTTAATGCCAGCCAACTTAAGCGGGGACAGGACCGGAATGATTTCCTCAAGCCATTTCTAGTATCAGTTAACTTTCTCTTTTAAGCAAATGTCCGTGACGCATTTACCCTTGACTTACCCTAATAATGCAACGAACCAGTGAGGTAACTTAATATATTATAAATATGTGTAACACAGCTGATTCGACAGCCCTTATTGCAATTCTCAAGTTTGCCATCCTTAATTTTGCACGCATGCGCGGAAAGGGGCATCGCTATCTTGTTATAGCCTAGCAACAATAATTTAGAATATTTCCCATTTTTTGTTATTTTCGATTTAAGTTATAAAATTATCAAACAAATAAGTGTTTTTGGGATGTTCTGACTATTATAAATGGTATTAAGAGGCAGCTTTCCTTTAACTACTCCGGCTCTATTGCGGAGTTTCAAGGTTCAATTATCCCGCTTCAACATAATACAACAGAAAAATGAATGATAGTATAGAATAGTATATATCTTTATTGTACATTAGCCAATTCAAAGAGAGAAAATGATCATAAGGTAAGTCACAAATTATTTTTCTTTTATAAGTTCTTTGATAAACACAGTATTACAATTCTGCTTAGCCAGTTACTAATTTATTACCTTAATAATCTATTAGAAGTGTTTTTGTGGATAACTAGATAAAGTAAGGAGAAGTGCGTATTATTCTAACATACGCACCATTTTGAAAAATGAAAATATCGAACAATATCCAATGAATTATGATTTTTTTTTAGTCGAATATACAAAAAACCGTATACTTTAGATTAACCTGTAAAGAGGGTATGCAAGATCATGAAGCATTTTCCCGTTGTGGGCTAGGTCGTTGAATGTCGCTACCTCGGGAATGCGCTTGCACATTTTCCGGCTTATTAATTCGTAATTAATTCAATGCACGCGATTGACCACTTATCTTTTTACGTCAGCGCAACATATTGCTGTTGAAGGCCCAAACAAACACATGAACTTGTAGTAAAATTTAATATAGTTATTACTGAGTACAGTTTAACATACATTACTATTTTCATGGATTTTCTATCATCTTGTCTAGCCGTCATCTAGGAGGAAAGGTGAAAATCAACTTCTCTTCTTTAGATGGAAGTATTTTTAACCAAATTGAAGTGTCGTAATAAATATTATATTTTAATTAAAACATATTGTGCGTGTATGTGTGTATGTCTATGTGTGTGTGTATTTTTGAGTGGATATGTATCTATAAAAATATATGATTAATATTATATATTATATATTTTGCTTCACCAAATAAATAAAACTTTTGGTACCGTATACACTAATTTCGTATACTATATCATTGTCAGATTTAAATAAGTGTTAAAATCATTTATTTCATGATGACAAGTAGACCACTTCGCTCCACATTCTGTCCTTCGCTGGACCAACCGGTTTTTATATAATAGTTGCTTTTACAGGAAGGTTTTATTGCAGATAATGCTTATTTAAACTTAGTACTGCAAGCTTATAGCTTTCTAAGGATCAGTAAACCTAGTGTGAGTTTCAATCGAATCGAACCGTGTCAACTGTCAAACGACAGCAAAATTTTCATATATGCGATTATTAAATAATAATCGTAACTACTATCGTAGCGTCTTGATACAATTGAAATTTAAAGTAGGGGTACTTTAGGAGAAGGGTATTTTAGGAGATTACAAAACCAGAACATCCCTGGTTCAAACGTGCGTCAATGAAGCTCGGTGTAGCCCGATACAAAAAAATTTGTTTGATCCGCTTTGGAGCAACCATAGCAAAGGTTGCTTAGTTATCGTAATCGGTATCAGTCGTCTTGCGTTCAGCTCTCAAATCGTATTGATTTTAGGGGTTTCTTTATTGTTTTGGAGTATTAGGAGCAGTTTTTTTTTATGAATTTGACAGCTTGACAGACAGAAGACCACCGTCAATTTGACAGTAATCTAAACAATGGGAAGCGCTCAAACCACTACACCAGCGAGTTCTTTCTATGTATAAGTACATAGTTAACTGCTTTCATCCCACACACAACCACAATGACAGTTCAATCTGAAATATACATATAAGGTTTCAATAAAATAAAATAAATAAATATGACTTTATAAGATTTTGTAATGTTTTAAGATTTTTTCAAAACATTGATAAACACCCAACTTACAAATGTAGATCCGACATCTCTTGTGATGTCACAGCCGCTTAATTTCTTTTTAATTTGTAGTGTCCTGTCAAAGCTGTAATCGATACATTAATTAGACTTCTAGTCAGCTTTATCAGCTCTTCATTTCGTTTATTTTAAGTAAATATCATATTCTTTTACAAGCAGTTGAATTGTGAACTATTTTATTAATGAATTTCTCTTGTTTTAAAGTTAGAGGTTCTTTTCCTCATATCAACCGTAGTTCTCACGTCACTTCACTTCCTGAACTCATTCGCGACATGTTAATGATTAATTACCGCAAATGTTGCTGATCATCAACTCATGCGTGACTCGATTACTGTGTCTAATCGATTATTTGATAATTACTATTAATGCCACAGTTTATTTTATAATAATTTCGTATAATATATGCACGCGTCTATATTGGGAATACTTTTGTCTGTGCTGTAAGATGTTGCTCTTATATTGTTGCTAGATTTATATTAATAAATTAATTTATTCTTGTTTATCATCAGAAAGTGCGCGGCAAGACAAGTTCCATTTAAATGACATGACAGGCTTAGTTGTAATTATTTAAAACAGACATTTCTGTATATTTCTCTCTTACATAAGTTCACCGAATAAAATCGCTCTACATGAAAGCAAAACAACCAAGGCAAAAGCTTGTTCAAGAATATGTAACAGATTACATGACAAAGTAATTCATGCGCAAAACATACGATTTATTTAATGACTATATCACAATTGTTTTAAAAAAAAAGCATAATTAAATTGGCGGGAAAATGTTACAGTTGTCAATACAATTTGAAAACTCATTAACACGTTTGTTGGTTAGTTCACTAAAGGCATATTTACACTGGTTACGTTGTGTATTGTTAAATGAAGTTATGTAAAATCTTGTGGTGAGTGTTGTAAGTCCATTTATTTACCTATTTACGTCCGATTGTCCGTACTAAGAAATATGTTGTATTACACGTTATTGTTATGCGTATATAAATGATTTGTGCTCGATAATTATGAAATAGTATTGTAAGGGTATTCAGAAATGGTTGGATAAATTAAGCAAACTACGATAAGTTTTTAATCAAACTTTTACGAATTTTTTTTCGGGCTTTGTTCTGTTGTAATACTGCCGTTAAATGTGTAAAAGAGACATCTATATTTTCATTTGGAAAATAATATAAGCTTGAAAATAAGTAATGTCTAAACATTTTAGAATTGTCTATCATAAACACGTTTGGCACTAGCAGATAAGTAAGTGAGTTAACGATTAATGTTGGTAAAAATAAAATTAAAAATTTATAATAATAAGCTGTTTCAAATGGATTCACGTTTCAATAAAAAAGACGCTTCGTAAATCGTTTATGTCATTCCCCAAGGCAACTAAAAATTGTATTATGGCAATTTCGCAGACAATGCAGAAGCTTTGCATTTTTCACACGAACCATAACAAAATAATATGCCCGGAATTGCCAATTAAAGATCCACTCGCGCTCAGATGTTATCTGCTCAGAGTGAGTCCGATGAATCATGAGCAATGATCACAGGTTACAACACACCATGTGTGCCTCCGACCTTATATTGTATTGAAGATTCCATGATTATTGTTTACATTGTAATTTTTTCACACACGTTTCCACTGGGACGAGGCCATCTTGTGAAATGGTTTTAAAGTTATAGCTTTTTTATTGTCGTTATATTGTTGTTTGAAGAAATTTTGTGTATTGTTTCTTAGGCGATTATGATCTTCATTGTTCAGGATAAAGAGTTTTTACTACTATATTTATTATATTGCTTATAGACGTGCTTGGTGGGGATTGATAACTAATATTTTAGGCAAGAGACCTCTAAGATGATTGCACTTCAGGCACCCATAACCAAGTTAATAGAATATAATAGAATAGAATATATCTTTATTGTGCATCAGCCAATTCAAGAAGAGAAATACACAAAAAACTTTTAACTAATTTTGTACAAAGAGCGACCTTACCTATCCTGTTTTTTTGTATTAATAAAAAATACTAACCAATTTAAAACCTTTGCTCTATATTAACCCCTAAGTGTCGATAATGAATCGATATTAAGGGGTCAATATCGAATATTTTGGGAATCCCTGATTAGGCCGTCTAAAGACGAAGAAACCTTTATGGGATATAATGAGTAGACATCAGATATTTGATTGAGACTATTCAATTGAGTTCTAATACGCTATATCTGCTGTATCTCTCAGAATATTAACATTTAGTTCAACCTCTTCATATAGGGCTAGCATATGTTGATGATCTTATCTTATCTTGATGTAGGGCCAGGATTATTCCAGGAGCACGTCGACCCAATGGGATCTTTTGTGCTTCCCCAATCCTATTGATGGCTGTCCTGGAAAACCTCCAAGATGTACTTACTAAGTACACCCGGAGTCAGCAGCCTTATATCTTCAGGACTGGGATAGCCCAGTCCAAAGAGACCCATTCTTTTCCTTGCGTGAGCATCACAGTTACATAGGATGTGTTCCATTTGTTCGGTATGCTCTCCTCAGGCCCTACATAGAGGCGATCCAATCCATGTGTTGATGATACCACTGAAGCAACAGTACACCAAATTCTAAAAGTTAGTTAAGACCCTTTAGTCAAAGAGCTAATAATTGTCAATCTCCATAGATTATATTTAAGAAGCATCTAGATGACGCCAGTTTTCCATCAAAAAAGCGCTTCAAAATTGTTGCTATGATGTTACAGCATACACACGTAACACCGATACACAGACTGATATGACTAAATTTTAACTTCCCCCTTTTTAGTTTTATTACAAAAAAATTGGTTGATATTTTAATTAGAAAACTAAAATCTATCTGTATCCTCATTAAAATGAATATACATTTTAGCTTTGAACGTCATCTGTGTTTCAAAAAAATATTGAAATTCATAAACGTTTTTATCTTTTCAGGTAAGTAATGTCTTCAGTTTTGATGCATATACAACCACTTGGAAGAATACAGTGAACCTAATGTAATATGTGCATAAGGCCGGCCTGTCATATTAGGTAAATACTAGTTCCAACGAAGAGGATGATTAAGAAAATAACCCTTCGTTTGCCTTCGTGTCTGTATCAAGCGAGAGAGTTATGTTTGTATGAAGATGGTTGACGTGGAAATTGTGAATATGGGTATTAAGTTTTTTCTTAAATTTGTTTATAGCATAGTATATAGGCTGTAGATGATGATGATCCAATCCATATAAGAGAATGTATGTATATTAGTATAAAGATACCTTCAATTATATTTATTTATTATGCTCATACATATTCCCTGTTATGACGATTCAAAAGAACTTAGTAATTAAGACTATTTAAATAAACATATTTTAACTTTGACTAATCAAAATTTTGTTTTAACAGTAACATATATGTTTAAAATATAGTTTTATAAAAAGACCTTGAAACACGAATCAGCTAAGTATAATCATAAACCAGTGTTATATTAATCAATCACAGCTTTATTTAACTGCTAACCTTTACTATCTCTCGCTAATCTAAAAATGCCGTATCACAATATCCGTCATAATTTATCAACACACAACTAAAGTGCATCGACCAAACAGGTTTGTGTACTGAAACTCGTCAAAAGGTCTGGGAGTAAAGGTTTCCGTCCACTTGAAAGAAAGAAGAATATTTATTCAGTACCAATAGATAGGAAATAAAACAAGAACGAAAACAGCGAAAGAAGAATATGAATTGGTCCTCAGGCCCAAAAAGTTCCTTTATCACGCTTCTTTTGAAGGAACCCATGTAGTAAGAAAGCGGGAATACGTGTGCTAGTAAGGAATTCCACGCTTTAGCTGTGCGACAGAGAAAAGAGTCACGAAATCTCTTTGTGCGTAAAGTAGACGTGGCGTATAGTATTCACGTACAGAACATTTTGAATGAAGTAGGGTGATGGTCCTCGTATGATACGTTCTAGTGGACGGAGATCTTTAAGTCAGCCTCTAAAGGACATAGCTTAGGTAACTAGCATTGCATTTGACCTACCAACTTATGTTTGTACACACAGTCGACACTAGGGTTAGTTGAAGTTGAATGAGGAATAATTATGCGAAATGGAGTCAACGGAAAACTCCACTTTTTAATATAAAAAGTTTTACTACTACTTAAGAAAACAAAACATGAAACTGTCTTGCAAACACTAAAAAGGCAAAGATAATTCAATGTAATCTGTCTATTTTAAAATTAATTTGATTGGAGCCTCTCTATCTATATCTTATATAGTTCCTGGAGGCAATATAGTACCGACTCTATTTGAACACTTTCAGCTACTCAATATAATGAATATATTTGATGAAATGAATTAATGATAACTAACCTAAAAAAACTATACTTCAACCATTTTGTCATATTCACTTCTGTAACAAAATTTAATATTTTATTTATTTATAGAAGTAATAAGCAAGTGCTATAAAAGGTATTGAGATATTTAATAATACTATTATATTTTCAAATCAATCGTTTTTATATATTAAGGGGCAGGATTCACTCCCGGAGCACTTCGACCCAATGGGATCTTTTTGGCTTCCCTTATCCTAGTGTCTGCTGCCCTGGAATACTTCTGCTTGGAGTAAGCAGCATTATATCTTTAGGAGTGGAGTAGCCCAGACCAAAGAAACCCTTTATTTTCCTAGCAAAAGCATCACAGGATATATTCCATTTGTTCATTGTGCTCCACACAGGCCCCACAAAGAGGCAATAACTTTATTTTAAATAGAATGCTAATTGTACTATAGTGGCCAGTAATAGTGCGTAACCTGCTACGTTGTAACCGCCACCAAAATTAATACATGAACCTTTTGACTATGAAAGATACTCATCCCATTCTTCTGAATGCTTCCTCTCCGCATATTTTCTTAATGCCATTAGCACCGTACTGTATGAGATTCTTACTTAAAAATCGGTTCCAATAATATTCTCCCCTGATCCTTTCCTTGCAAGCTCGTCTACACTGTCATTGCCAGGAACACCTGAGTGTCCAGGCACCCAAATTAGGAATACACTCTAATGCTTACAAAATCAGTACTATAACATAAACATAACGAGATGCTGAAACTTTCATTCTTATATTTTCGAAAAGGAGATTTTTTTTCTTTTTAAATTGTTTTATTAGAAATAATAAAAAAAACAATAAATAGCATGGAGGATATCTCTTTATGATACAATATCTGCGTTATATATTTAAAAAATATTATAAAGGTATATCACCCTATCACCCTACTATGCTGGACTATAACCAGTGCAAATTCTCACGTGGCAAGCCTCTTAACTGTTAAACGTGTAGTCAACTACGCTTCCTAAGAAGCGTAGCTCTAAAGCAATAAATAATTAATGGATACACCCATTTAGTTTTTGATTTGCTTATCCACGCTAATAGTTGGAATGTATTCTCAATCATGTATTTGACATTAAAAACATTGTATTCAATGATTGTCAAAAGGAGTACCACAGAAGTACCTAATGGTACTGAAGTACGTCACGTCATGGCGGACATGACTCGACCTTCGCATAGTCCTTTCTAAAGCCACTTACTAGATAACACGCTAGACTGATATTGTTGAAATTGTAGCAATTAGGCCAGCGGTGGGCGTCGCAGCTTTGTGACTCATAGACAAACCAACAATAGACTATGGACTACAGATTTATTCATATTACGTATGCTTTCGATGTTCATTCACAGATAATGGAACATGAAATTACAAATGGCTAGATATAACTATTTGAACAGCAAAGAGCGAGAGTGAGCCTAGATCATTAACCGTAATAATATATAAATTCACTTAAACCCAGCTAACAACAGACTATTGAGAGAATTTAATTTTGTATCTAGATATAATTTGTAAATTATTGGTATTGTGGGAGGACCATCTCTGCTTAAAATTTAGCTTAATCAACGTTTATTGATATATGAAAATAGAGGAACTGTTAAGAGGGTGCCTTAAGCATATCTCAAATCGAAACAAATCAAGTACAAATAAATAATTAAAAATATTTTATTGCATTACAGTTTAAGCCAGATGAAAACCAGTAACTAGTTACGTCTGATTTTTAACGATATTCATTAAGGTTGGCCAATGTCAGTGGCGCTGCGTACATTCGTTCCAAAATCATTGACAAAATGAAAGAGTTAATTTCTCTATATTCATTTTTGCTCTCAAATGATCCAAATGTTACGTAAATCTGTCAAATTTCTTTGCTGTAGATGGTAATACAGTACAGATAACTTGGCCATGAAATTTATAAAGAAAGTCCAATAAAATTTTTAATAAACATGCGTTTATTCATTGTAATTCATTGAAAGCCGTTAAAGTGTGTTCAAGCACGCATATTGTATAATTTAGGCGAGATTATAGGTTGCGTGTCTGACCACGGAACATAGACGGTGGTCGGACATGACACCGTCACTCCACATTCCACATCTCAATGGTTTTTATGTAACATGCCAATTGTTGTTGTTTTCATGGTTTATTTCCGCTGAATACTATAAAGTTCGCTTCTTATTTTAATATAGATTTCCCATGATACTTTCACAAACCTTTCCCTAGCATTGAACCTATATGTGCTTCGTAAACGTTCACACATGCAAGTTTGGGCAATAACAACAAACAAGAGATCGGTGAACACACAGACAAAAAATATATACAGTGGAATAGAACTTTTTCCTATTAAAAATATTAAATTATTTTATTTCCCTATATATATGTAAAATTACCTGATAATAGGATGGTAAGCAATTACAGGAACCATAATTATATTGCATGGACGTAGACATTGTGGAATCTAATGATATCATGATGATGATCAGTAATTTCTGGCTTTCCTTTCACACCAAAACAAAGCCGAAAACATTTAATGGCCTAAATATAATATGGTGGTATTGAAACAGACGAATCAGCAAACCTGTCCATCTGAAATGTTCAGGATCTCATTAACGTTCCAATAATTATAATGGCAAGTCAAAGTCAAAGTCTTCATTTAAATATAGTCATTTACTAAGTTCTTTTAAATCGTCATAACAGGGAATATGTATGAGGAAAAAATATAATTAAAGGTAATAGCGATAACTTTAAATGGGTACTAACAGGGTATTTACAAATTATCCCAGTTATAGAATTTAATTATGTTTTAAATAGGATTACTAACTAGGGTTATCGACTCCAGCGATGACAACTAGTTCTGTTGCGAGAGTTTGCTGTAGGAGCATATCCTTGGTGAAAGTTCCTGGGATGGAACAGGTTATAGTAGTATAACGATAATTAAGATTCAAATCTGACTTGAGAACTTAAATATTACATGATAAATATCTAGTAAATTCATTAAGAACGGTTTTAATTAAGAATCAAATTTAATTTTAAAATTTATTCAGTTATTTATTTTATTTTTTAGTCGGATTCATTACTGTTTTTTGGATTTTGTGGGTAATTTTTTTTTTAAATTATGGATTTTGATATAAAGGTTGTAAATAGGAATAGGAATTTGTAGTATAATAATTTACAATAGCAAATTTATTTGTTTAAATTTGGCATTAATTTAACAGAACAAAAGCCCAACTAAAGTGTAGTCAAAAAACACAAGTCATTTAATAAAAATATGAATACAAACGTAAGTTCTTGCTCGCCATATCATAAAAAAACAAAAACACTATATATACTATTTGGCCACTGAGTCAAGGCCAACTGTCAAGTGAAAGCCCGCAAACAGATGAATCGGATCAACAGACTGACTCGGAATCGATTGTTCAGTGATAGATTAATCGATTCAAAGGTCGAGGTCAAGATTGAGTTACATTAATTTCCTCTATTGTCAATTGTTTTTTAATGGAATGGTTGTGGGGACTGATTAACTAACAGGGTTTTATCCGTTTTATAACTTTTTTTTTATTTTTTTATTTAAAAATAAATAAAATAAATGTACACACAAAGACAATTAAAAAGACACAACAGAATATTAGAGAATTGTACAAAGGTACTGCTAACTAACGAACTTAACTTAACTAACGTGACTTTGATGTTGTTTTCTGATCATTCTGATTTTATAATCATAGCTAGTAAATAAAAAAACACTTAAATTTGACTAAATAAGCACTTAGTATAGAGCCTGCCGGCGTCATTTGAACAAAATATTATATGTTGTGTTTATTTGGTATCCTTCAAAATGGTTGTAAAATTTAATACCGTAGCTTTTAAAATTCTCATGCATCATTATAAACTTTTCATGAATTTGGCAACGTTCTTTCTTTGACGTTTAAGGATAAATATTAATTTTTACGGATTCCATCCTTTTAATAATTAAATTAATAAAGAAAAATTCAACCTTTTGAGTAATGTAGAGTTTGAAGTGAAGTATAGATTCTTATTAAGGATTATATAATACAATGACTAGTAAATGAGAGATGTATGTGAACTTTTACTTTTAGCAATATTTATTTACCATTAAACTTGTTGAGAAAATACTTTTACGAATGATGTCATTTCTTTAGCATATGTTTGTCAATGAGCAAGCCGAATCTACGCTAAGTCATCAATTAACACTATTTACAAGACATTTGGAAGTTACAAAAGTGTAATTTCTTTACACATTACGAGTGTTTTTAACTAGTTAATTAGCTAGCGAAGTTACAAAACTTCAATTTCATTATACAATTCACAAGTTAACACGAATTTTGACTTTGATAAAAGACTGAAATTTCCGTAAATTTATGGTTAAGTTGGACAACAAATTATATATGACCTTAAAAAGTTAGGAAGAGAACGGCAGAAATCTTAATTCTCATTTATTCATTATCGTTAAAGGATTGTGACGAAGAAATATTTTTTTGGTTTACTTGAAAAGTAATTCAGGTATATAGTATCATATGTGGCGCTTTCTCCTTAGTAGAGATCTCTACGTCACAGTTTAAGACCGCAAAGCTGTTAATAGTCGAGCGACGTGTAATAACATGTTCCCATACATCTATAAGAAAATTACAAAAGTGATACTGTAACCACGAGTACTCGATCCATGTATCAACACATTGCGTCAGTTCTTTGTTGAGAAAGAGCCAATAGAACAGTGGCTGTGGGACCCACGTGCCGGGGTTATTCTCATGACGAGCTTCAATTATATTGATTATCGATTTAGATCGAGGGAGCGATGCGTGAACGGTCAAGCTTTGAAGGTTAGAAATGGACAATTAAGTACTTAAAGAAAAGTGCGTGTTTTAAAAGGTATTTTAATTTGTGTAGGTACAATAGATTGAACAATAAAATGTAAAAATTGCTGTTACAAAACTATCCTTATTACAAGTGAATTAGTGTGTATGTTTGAGATTAATCTTAAGGTTTGAATTCATACACAGTTTGTCTGTACTAATCTTGATTAAAATATTATATAACTGGTCTATTCATTTACTATATTGTAAGTGTATAGAATTAGAATTTGTTTGATTTAAGCTGTCCCTGTAGTCTGGTAGTTGAGAACAAACTTAATGTTGTTAGTATTTCCGAAACCCTATATTATATATTTTTAGGGCTCATTTTTACACTAATCTAAACAATAAATATGATTAACATATTTTTAAGCAACAAAATTTCATGAACTGTCACTATTCGTCACGTTCTATCGTAATCAACATGTTATCGATTCACGATCGATATTTATGTAATCGATTCTTAACATACAATGCGCAGACGCAAGTTGCTAGTGATAAAATCTTCGCTGTTTAGTATTCATAGAATTTTGAGCACAAAAAGGAATAGGTTTTATTGTAGTGAGCTTTGCTGGGCTATCTCGTGCCATTGTGTGGATTGCGAAAGTTAATTAACATTTTGTTCGGTACTATGTTACGTGTTATTTTAAGAAAAGTGGAACATAGGAATGTACCTACATTACTTACATTGTAAAGAATTTTATAAAAATTATCGGGCAAGTCTAAGGAGTCACTCTTTTTAATGTTTTTGTAATGTTCGAAGTCGAATATTTTTTAACTTTTTTTATAAAACTATTTCAACCTTCATGACTGAACTGATATGCAATGAATATGAAAAGACGGTGTGCCACTGGGCTCCAAGTTAGCAACGTGTAAATGCTAGTATATTTTTAGTTGCCACAAGATTTTCGTATAAAAAGGTACTAAAAAGAATTTACACATTGTTACTTTGGGGTCCAGTAGCACACCGACTTTTTAAATTCATTCATTCATAAGGCTGGCATATACTTCGCTCTGCGTATCAGCCTCACCATTGCGAGGTACGCTTATTGATGACCTGGTGAATTGCTCGTGCAGAACCCAGGTTACCCCCGTGAAGGGCAATGGAGTTACCGGGGAGTTTTAGTGGGTATTCTCAGTGCCGCTCTATAGAGGTACTGAGTGAATCCCACACACGCCCGTCGCCAGTGGCGGGTAGGTCCGTAAATGGATTCCTCCTCGTAAAAAAAAGGTACGCTTATTGATAAGGATTTTGTCTACGAGGTGGTGTTTTTTATGTATTAGTGAGTTTTTTTGTTTAGATTTTATTGATATTTTTCTTACATTTGTACTATGTATACTAAGTTTAATTGCATTACAATTAATATTGAGTTATATTATAATAAGGTTTTACTGCATGTAAACTAACACTGGCCTTTATGTACTAATGTAGTAGACAATAGCATTATTGAAATATATTCGTTAATCAATCTTGTCACTATGTAATCAATTTATAAATTATATTTAAATATTTTTTATTTAACTAATTTTACATTAAGTTAGAATCGTGACCACTGCGATATCTCGGAGCATCCTCACAACAGCTATAAATATCACCCAACATTTAATTACACGATTTTAACATTTAGAATACTTATGTGTTTTAATGTAAAACGTGTTAACTTGCAAATTTATTTCAGTATTGTTTGTAAGTGTAAGCTAATGAACATAATGTTTATTGTATTTATTTTACTTACTATAACTACTACTTTAAACAGCCATTTGTTCGTGTGGTCAGTACCCATTTCTACTCAGCTAGAGGTTCGAACCCCAATAGGAGCAGATATTTGTATGATGATAACGAATATTTATTCCAGATTCAGGATGTTTGCATGTTTATTTAGTATATTTATGACATTTATATACATATTACAATCTATATTTCTCCGTTGTTAGTATCCATAACATATACTTTGGGCTAAATAATGTGAGTGTTAGTATTATTTCAATGTCATAAGAATATTAAAGATTAATGTAGCTTTTAGACGTAGAAGCTTGGAGTGTTTATCCTGTAAACAGGTGAGAGTACCTGTTTACCCTATAAAAATCTAAAAAAGAACTAAATACCACACCACCTCCTTTAGTTAGTAATTATTTAATCTAAGGATCCCAGGTGATAATACCGGGAGCCTATAGATACCTTATTATAAACCAATAGAGTCTGGACTGGAACGATCAACTTTAGCACTGTCCATCTTTTGACTGTCGATTTAATTTACGCACATGCTCCACATAAATAATGTTCACATAACACCTTTACTAATCTCTCTTCTTTTTCACCAATCATTAGTTAGAGTAATATCTCAAATTATATATATCATTATTTATTTTAATGCATATATTTTTTTCTTAACAACTGTTTCAAATGAAAAATAAATTGCATTGACCAAATTTGAAACAAAACTACAAATAGGATAAAGACAAATGAGTTTATAATTATCTCAATATATACTCCAAAAGAAAATCTCATTTACTCCGTGCATATATTAGACATCAACGCGTGTAGACGTCTAATTTATGCACGGTTTTATATAACTAAACCGTAACAAGCACTGAAGTTATTATATATTCTTTTTTAATTTATTATTATTATTAATGTGTGTAAAAATAAATTTACAATGCTTACAACCTCATTGGTTTTTCTTGCGCGATGGAGTTGCTAACTAAATAACTTTAAAACAACATAAAAAATATTAGAGGCTTCTTCAATGAAGTATCTCTTAACTTGGGCCTAATATGTTCTTCCCGATTATATAGATCACACAAGGTCTCTAGCAGGCCATTAAGCATATAAATCTAGGTACCTTTCTAGACCTGTTCCTGTTGAACTTTGTTCTCATGGTAAGCTACTAAAAATTACAACATTTGTTTACTGATATATCTTTTATAAATCTATCGTAGTATTAACACCAAGTGAATTTAATACTATTACTATTTTTATGCAATAAATGCATAACTAAATAGTTTGCATTTTATACGATAAAGGTTTCCACTATTGGCTTCAATAGCACTTACCAATGATTAAGTCATAAGAAATCTTTCCGACAAATCGATATTTCGATATGCATCTCTGTACCTACTATCGATGCTTAGATCGATATTTCACCATCCTAACCTATTAATAACAATTTCTTTCATTGTCTGCGGATGTCGTAAAGAGTCGTGACCTGTGGGTTGCTTTGATCAGCTATGATTATGATAAATTAATGTCTCCAGGATTTAGAATTTGCGTTTTATGACAGTTGCTAAGATGCACTTTATTAAATCTATTCAAGAATGATATTCTGTTTTATAAGTAAATTAAAATATTTATTTACTTTTATAAAACTTGACGAATAATTAAATAAAAGTTTTTTTAAAAATTCATATATTTATATTTAATCTTTTTTTATAAAGTAATAATTTCTCAAATACCACTTCTAAGTAAGATTTTAACATAACAAAGAGCATTTGATTGATTGATGATTCGATAATTGCAAATGAATCGATACATGAAAAATGTATGGGATTAGACAATTATGGTCGATAACTAAGCTAGGGTTTATGTCAATACCAGCTAATGCATCTTGTCTATGGACTCAGCTTAACAACGGACTCGTCGTGCGCTTTTTTGCGGTCCTGATTTAAAAATAAAAAATCCATCAAAGCAAAGAAAAATTATACAAATAGGATTTAATTTATTCATGTAAACACAAATGGTTTAAAGAAAACTTAAGAACGTAAATTAGTTATGATTTATTTATATTTAAAAAAAAACATAAAACTCAAAACAATTAATAGTCTTATCCTGACTCTGTCAGGATTTGACCCTGGAACCATTATAAACAATGTGGCTCTTTCACAAAGATGATCATGAAACGATTTATCGTTAAGCCTCAAATATATCGATTACCATACACTATAATGTAGTCCACTAACTATTGCGCTACACTAACATTTAAAGTCGATAGTTAGTGTGTATTGTGAAACGTCACCAACTCCTTTCATTTTTTTATTAGTCTGATATTATAACAGTTTTCAGAATGCATGTGACGAAATTTATAGTTAACTTTGCCGCCACGAATTAATGTTGCGCCATTTTGGATATTTTTAACTGCAAATAGTAAGTTCTATAGACACAAGAAAGAAGTCAAAACTCTATTATTATAATAATTTATTTAAAGAGTAGATTTAAAGTAATTATCTTGATAGAATGTTATGCTTTTAATTTCGAAAGAAACTAATAGATGTCAAAAAATTTAAGTAAAAAAATAATCCGCGAAAAAGATTCTCTAAGGCATTTAAATTTTATTTTCATCATTCCATCTCATCAATAGCTTATATATTATTTAATACTTATATACATGCCACTTCAGGACCCAAGCTGTCCTACATAGAAGAAACTCAGAGGAGTTTGGACCACAATATCACCAAGCTAGTCCAATGCGAGCTGGTGGGAACCTGGAACCAACGGCTTAACATGATTTCTGAAGCACGGAGGACCTCCAAATAACAAATTTGATTGAACCATCCAGGAACCAACCATGGCGAAAGTTACTTTGTTTTCGTTATCGAAAACAGAGCGTTCTTGCCACTACACAAACGAGCTCATTGATAAATTGATAATAAACTTCAGTAAAAAGATGAATTAACTTAAAAATATCGCTTACATAAATGTTATAATATTACCTTACCTTGTCCATAGAGGTCACATTTATCCAACCAATTTATCCACCCAACCAACAGAATCATTAAAAACCACTTAGCAACTTAACCACTTAACCCTTTCAATGTCACGACCACTATAACGGGAGGATAGTTGTAAAACCACTTTCTATAACTTCCGTAATACTAAAGTTATAGCGTTTATTATTAGTTTAACAATAAAATAATATTTTTCATATTTATAGAAGAATATGACTCATTTTCGACATATATTCCGTGTTCCTGATGTAAATTAACTTCGGCCTGTTTACTCGTATCTTTAGATTGATAATTTCTCACTATGGGATCATTAATGATTTTTTTTTTATTTCAAATTCAAATCATTTATTACGTACCGTTGTTATATATAGGGTTAAACAATTGTTCATTATGCTCAGCAGAATATTTTAGATATTTCCTAGAATATGGTGCCGAGAAGATACTTTTGAATTTATATAGTGCTAATCTATTCAAAGATACTAATTTAATTTACTATCTTCAAACAAATAATCTTCTCTTCTCTTTCTTTATTCAAAAAAAAATTATATATTTGAATGTAAAATGCTCGTTAGCAAAGCTGGTAAAGCAAAAGGTCGTTGAAACTCTGGTTATTTAGACAGGATGTCCTGTTTAAGACAAATCACTCATTCAAAATTTATTAATTTAAATAAGCAGTACCTTTGTACAATTCTCTAATATTCTGTTGTGTCCTTTTAATTGTCTTTGTGTGTGCATAAATTGTTAAATAAATAAATAATTTAAATCACTACAAATTTTATTGTGATACATTCGATGCAAGGAGACATTGGCATAGTAGTTTGAGTGCTCTGGTTTCAATCAACTGATACAATTACGAAAATAATGTAACTTTCATCATGTTTAGTCCTTGGATGGTTCAATTTGTCACCATGTGCCTTCTTACCTATATTTGAGTGTGGGATCGATGTTATGACAACGTAATAAAAAGATCGCTAGAGACTTTAGCGTTTTATTACTTAAACATAACGGAGAATAAAGTAAGAGGAGATAAGAAATAAGTACGAAGTAATAAAGAACCCAAATTATGGGTTCTTTCATTAAACAGTAACATATTTTATTTGCTTAAGAATAAGGTATAAAATAACAGAAGTAATGTAGTTCAGCCATGAAGTCTTTCCAATAAAAAAAGATAAATGAGAACGTGACCAGCTTAATTTTGAATATTCCATTTTTGAAAACTTGTCCAATTTAAATCATGCAATAAAAGAGAAATAATGAACCCAAGGAGGCCGCATCGTTTCAAATTAAAGTTCGTGCTCTCCTCCTTGGTTCGAAGGCACGGTAAGCCGCAGGACCCAATTGTTTCAACAATCACTTACACTCGCATTTGACCAGCGGTAACGTGATGATACCATGGTCCTATTAATATGTTTTTGTCGTAAAAAGGCTTTTGTCCAGAATTTGGCGTGTATTGTTTTTTTTTAATTTATTGGCACAGAAAACACAGATACAGACATTTAGAAATATGATATATAATTTCATTCACACATGATAAGACATACCCCTAAAAGATTGTGTACACAGTCAAACATTAATCAAACGAGAATCTTACTTAAGTACTAAATGGCTTCTATTATTATTATACAACTTGTTTTTTTTTTAATTAACTAAACTGATGTTTTTTTTATTTAAATGTACTTCTATACTTAATTTGTTTTATTATTATTAATTTGTTGATTACATAAATGCGGTAGAAGAAGATGCATCAAAATATGAGTATAACATAATCGAAATAAGACAAAGCCGATGGCAAGTCTGTAAGACATCGTAAAGTTAGCAAATCGTTTTTACTCGTGGTAACTATTGAAGTCGGTTGGAGAGGACTTAACACCAGATTACGTCACGATTTGACCGAGTGTGCACTTAACGATAGATTTATCCGAGATAAAGTTCACGAATGCAATAAAATAGGGAAGACTAACGCAAGTTGCAATCCAATATGCTTACAAAGTTCAACATGATGGTACGGAAGTTAGTGTTATGTGTACAGCCAACAAAAATGTTATTCTTTTATCGTAAGAAGTAAATTACTACGATTGCGTGACTAGAATCGTTTTTTTGGACTGACTAATACTGTTGGCCGCAGATGGCCTTTACAGCGTTACCGGGGTTATAAGGAGGCGAGAACCTTGGAGAGTCCTCAAGCCTTAAGGGGCGATTCGCCTCTGGAGGAGTTCTAATCGACAGGCATCACCTCCGGGGGAGGTGTCCCGCTGTCTCTTAGATTCTCCAGGGCGCTCGAGCCATGAGGGAGTGACAAACCTGAGGGTGCCTCTAAAGGCTGTAACTAGAATCATGTGAACAATGATGCTAAGGATATGCCTAGTGTTGTTTGATTCTACGGGGTAACTGTCTTTGCCAAAATAAAGCAAAAGTCAAACGTCAATTTATTTTATTTCTCTTTGGTACATATATGTAGACTTATTGAACATTAATTTAAGCCATCTGTTCTTAAATCTAACGCGAGGTCTTTAACTGAGAACAGGCAAGAGTCTCAGGACGATTTGTTCCACCCGTTAACCTTCACTGATAATTGTTTGAAAATGTTATAATCCATTATCAATAAAACAATATACAATATACCTAAAAATAAATGATATAATTATTATTTTTAACATTTCAAAGAAATATTACAATGAAATGTATAAAAAAATTAAAATAATGTTTTAATATCTTAAAAAATATTTTCGATTTAACATCGTAATATTCCTAATTCTTATAGTTGAATTTATTCCTTCAATTTTGTTTCACATAGACCTTACATTTGTGTAAGAACAGTTCAGTTGCATTTGACTGGTGTTTGTTATAAATGTGTATAACAAACAATGATGTTTTGCCTGAAATAGGCTTTTGTCATTTGGGTGTAATATTGGGTATTTTGTAAATTATGTTGTAAAATCATTTATAATAAATAAAATACGTAACCCGATTCCAAATCTTATATTTTTATTTATTAGGTAAGTGAAAATATTATCTATTTGCGTGTTAGCACCTTTGGGCTGGTAAGAGATGAAAAGGTTTGCATGACAAATCTTAAAAAAACTAATACCACTTATACCAATAAAAGTGAGATGATTTTCAAATAGTCATTTAATTGGAGTTATTTTTATACCATTAGTGGCAAATGTTATTTTACAATGTGTCTTGTTCAGGCTAGAAACTTTGTGCGTGGCATTTAAGAAGTATATAGGAAAGTTTATTTTGCAATGAGTTTTGTTACCGACTAGTACCGTCGACTAGACCGTACTAGTTTCAACATCTCTAGCGCCGTGCAACTTGTGTCAATCGTATGATGAGGTCAATCGTATGATGAGAACAATTATATATTCGAGACTTTATAGTCGATACCAGATGATATGTGTGGTATATTCCCCGCAAACATCAAACCGCCTGACAAATTATTACAACTGATATATGGATGAGCTTATCGCTGAAGATGGCCGAGTTCCAAACTTAATGTATGTATCAATTTATTAAGTGGCAATATAGAAGCTAGGTGTCTCGAGATAATTACAAAACAATTGTCAGGATTGTATTGCTGGATAGTTTAATCCATATATGTATTCGAAAATTTTCTAGAACTTTTATATTTATTTTGCCATTCGATGCTTTAACGAATCTAACAGCTATAATTGAGATAAATTTGGTCCAGTCATGAGTTATGAACAACTTCATTTTAATCATAAATGATTAAGTTGACTTAGTTACAAATTTAGTATGTACTTTTAAAAAGAATACTGGCAAATAGCCTGCTAGCAATAGCCAAATGTTAAGTGGTTATCGTAGCCTATTTACACTCGTATATATTCTTAATGATTAAGATCGATTCTCAAAGCTGTTTCATGTCTCGTTTCCTTGTCGTTATGCCTTAACAGCACGCATATACTGGTGGCTACTTCGAATAAGTTAGTATTTCCTAGCTATGTCATGTGATCAGTTAAGTCAAAAGAGTAAATTAAGAAACTTCAGAAGTCCTCAGATTTTCAAACCACTGGCACTAAATCAATCGTAAAGTTATCATATTCTATAAAGAGCTTATTGTTAAGTATACACTAATATAGTTATTTTAACATTCTCAGTTCCATTTTTCGTTTTACAAAAGCGTTTATTTCAATTTAAATTTTTTCTTAGTCTACCTAAGAATTTTAGATAACCTAACAGCAGCTAAAATTGGGAATATCACTTTAAACTAAGTTATTATACTGCTGCTCTGTAAATATTTTCATGAGTTTCTTAATTTTATTATTTTTATAATAATCTTTGGGTAGTTTAAAATAATTTTCTGAAATTCTACAAGACTTTCTGTAAAGAAAATAAACGAATAGATGTAACACCTCCGTTCTACTTTAAATGACAAAGCCATTTGTTAGAGATGTAAGACCGCACTTAATTTAAGCAATAGCACCGACGTTAATCTGCAAATTTACTCAAAAGTAAAATGATTATGATATATATAACCGTAGGAGATTTAGTTGGGTAACGTGTAATCTTGGAAATTCACATCTCATATGAAAGTAGAATATTCATATTTTAAATATTTTATATTCATTTTATTACCTAAAGCAACACAGTATTATATGCGATTAAAATAATTATATTAGTCGTTGGATTCCCCTTTATACTCAGGAATCTAGCCATGAGAAGTTATACTTAGTGATACTGTGTGTCAATTGATATACCTACTAAACCTACCATATTATACTAAAATAAAACTAAACTAATAATACTAAAAACTAATATTACTTGAAACTAATATTATTATTTTATAATATTAGTTTCGTACTTTATTCTTCTTTCTTCTTCTTCTTCACTTGGTTCAAACGATTAATATTATTATTTTATAATTCATCAAATCTTACCATCAGATGAGACGGAGGTCAAGAGCTACTCCGAATTACTGGGGTAAATTTTTTTACAAAAATAAATAAAATAATAATTTATGATAATTTATTTATAAAATTTTTAGTTCTTGTCAATTTTTTAGTCTAAAGCGTAAAGTCCTCCTATTGTCAATTACCATCACTCTTAAACTCTCTAAGACATAGATATTTTACGTAACGCCTCTCTTATAGTGTAATGTCAGTCCGCCGAAAAATAATGTTATATTTAACAAAACTACCTCCCTAACGAGATATCATTACGAGATATCTTAATGACATATAGGAACATGTTATTGTTTCGTGTTTGATCTACATTCGGTGGGATATAGCCTTGTCCATTCATATTGAAACGGATGCCATTTGTCGCTTATATGTATGACTCAATATGTCGACAGGCCACATTTACACAGATAAATATAGACGCGAGTCGTAAGTGATTGTGTTGAGTTAAGAAACGGAAGCGGTTTTAATTTAATGAGATTTATAACACTTTAACGTTAATACAAATTTCATTTTATGGGATCTGAAATCAATTGTGATTATCTTTTTCTACCATTTATTTCCATATTTTAATAACTGTGTACTTACTTATAAACAATGTACATTCTTATTTTGTATATTTGATTTAATATTTTTCAGGCTGAACCTGACTACTTTAAAGTTTTTAAGTATTTATTTTAAGATTAATCTTTCGGGAGACGAGTTTATAAGTTAAGTGGCTATTATTTTTGAATTTAATGGGTATTATATAATTTACCTAAAAGTAGCTGTTATAACAATTCTAATTCACTGTGATTAGAAGCTACAAAGTCTACAATAGATTTTTTTCGATCCTGTATATATTTTTGACTATTTGTCCCGTATCTTAACATCAATTGACAACTATTTTTAATCGCTTAAGAAAGGTGCCATTCATTTTATTAATAATATTTTAATCAAACTGTTTTCGTTTCTTTGAGAACCCACTTACACTGTGGTAAGTATTAGTATAACTAATATGTACTTGGCATTTCGACAATGTTGCGTTGACTTGTACGTACGACCTTGGTATTATATTAAATAATAATATATCATTTACGATGCAGCACGCAGATATAAGAATTTTTCTCTCGGTTATTTTAAATTTAACTTGGTAATTCTCTATATGTGGGTTGTGGGTATAATTTTTACGGCGTTAAGACGAAAGCAACTTGTATGTTGTTTTATATTGGGTTGTTATTGCTTTTTATTAGTATAGAATACAATAAAATCTACCGCCATCTTACCTGAGTCTGCCACAATAACAATATTGTTGGGATCCAGGAGTTTGAATAAAGATAGCCAGCTCCTTTTTAGTTGAGGATACAGATGTAGTTCGCTTCTATCTTCGGCCTTATCTTCAATTACCATCAGATGAGAAGAAGGCTCAGAGCCACCCCGTTTATAATAAATAAATAAAATGTTTCGTAGGGCTTAATACGTTAATAGTTCAACTAAGATTTTTTCTATTGGTATTTCGTTTGCAGTTTATAAATTCTTAGGCATTTTTCGATAAAAAATAGTCCCCGTTTTCTGCCTAGATAATGCTAGTAGAACTATACGAACAAAAATACTGTGGACTTATTGTCATGTCATAGCATTACCTCTTTTTTAAAGTCAAAGCATATTTACTAGATGACTGTGCACGGTTTTATATCGCGATAACAAGTATTTTCCAGCTCATGTGTATATAGTTTATGTTATTATTTCAACTATCAATATATTTTGGTTTCCGTGTAAATATCTTCTACTTTAAGAAATTCTTTTGACATTGTTAATTGATATTCCTTCAAAGGCCTAAAGATTTGCTAATTTTTTACAGTGCTAGCTTCAGGTATCTCTCTCACGCTTTATAGTTCCGTTATTGTACTAAACACTTATATTATATATAATAATAATATCTCAATCTGCACCCACTCTTATTTCAATAATTACAAAAGGCACGTTAATTTTTCTCAACACAAGGTGAATAACATACGACAACAACATATATATCCAAAGCCAATTTACATACAAAACCCATCCTCGCATAACAACATATATCTACATATCCCAAACACGCTTGGCCAAATGCCCGCATGTTTCGGCTTAATACCTCCTTTATAAGAGAGCAATATTTAATAATACTTACTTGCCAAAAACATGGTACATAGGAACTTACTGTAAGCATTACATTAAGTATCTCATATTTCCCCAAATATGGCGTGCAAATACCAACTTTATAATTATGTGTTGAACTTGTTGTGTAGGATGAGAGCGACTCTGTAATAATCTCGTTTTAGAATCGACCTAGATCTGTGCAGGTACTTTACTTAATTAATTAGGCGAGCAATTAGTTGGATTGGTTTATAAACAAAATGCCTATTTCAATAGATGGTTGTTCAACCAGTTTTTATAGCTAACGTCATTGCAGACAGGTTTCGCCATAAACAGTAATCCGCATATGTTGCACCCCTAGGTACAGTTTTAGCATGCAGGAATGCAGTTAAAGTAGTCAAGCGCGATGTTCAATTTAATTTTAGGGCACGATTTTATGCTTAATATTTGTTCAAGTTCATACTGTCAAATGGATAAAAAATGAAGTTTTCGTTAAAAAAATGCATTTTTTGTTTACATTTGTTAAAGTGTTGACTGTTAAAATTACTATACGCTCCCAAACAACTAATGTAAATGTCAGCACTCGTAATTCACTTTAAATATTATTTATTTCTTAAAAAAATATTTACTTCTATAACGTAGTTAAATGATACTCCAAATTAAAATAACTAACGGCTGGTCTTGTTGCGTAGCGTTCTTTATTAACTAAAAATAACAGAGGTTGTTTGGTACCTAAACTATGGTAAACTTATTTCTACATGTATATAGATTATTGATACCGACCATTAATGTCGAAACAAATATAATGGATCTTCGAAATTACTCTATATTCTGTCGCAAACGAATTCTTAATCAAAGTGAAAAACCTGTTCATTTATCAACAATCACACGACCACGACTTTGGACCACAAGTTGCCTGAAGCTATGGGTTAATGGCGCGAGGATTATCAACAGTACCTATCGGATCAGAATCTCGAATGTCTACTTCTCAGCATTACGTTACGTAAAGGATAAAATTAGTAAGGCATCTTATCTCATCTTATTAGAGCCACGATTGACGATACAATGCAAGTCAACTCTTCGAGATCTATTGTGCCTACCTTGTCTTTACACTTCCTGTATCCAGAACAGTGTTTTAAATTAATTAAATTAGTTTAAATCAGCTTTAAATACTCCTGTTATGGATATTTGAAAGCAAAGAAATATGCCCAAAATTAAATATCCATAATCTTAGTTAACTTTTGATTATAGTTGGAAATAAAACTAGTGCTGCTACCGGGATTAAAACTCAGGACCACTGGCTTTATAAACCGTAAATAATGTTTTTTTTTTCAAAATAAAAGAAGTTTCTTTATATTTTAATCTTTATGTTCAGCACTATGACATATCACTAGGAAAAATTATAGCTGGTTCACGTGAAACCTAGGTACATACAGGAGTTAGTATTATTTGACAAATTCGCATTCGGATTAGTAACCTTGTTTTTAATACCGTCTCTCAATTTGTACATATTAATTTAAATTTCAAGGTTGGTAATGCAAAATTGGTTAAGCTTAATGTATGAATAAAATTTATGTGCCTAATAATCTGATGATTTTCTAGATAATAGATGTATATTTGAAGGTTAAGTGTTAACTAGATGGAAACTCAGTGGTTCCAATCATAAGTCACCTATGATTGTTCTCGGCAATAATAAGTTTTTATTTATTATTGCTACATAAATTATTTCTGGCCAGGTTTATTACAGATATACAAGCTGACTGGGCTAAAGATGGTGTGCCATATAAGATATTACTGAAAAAATCTGACCCCACATCACTTTGGGGTATAAAAAATAACTTACCAGGCATTCTGGGACCTATCAATTATTCCTAGTGGACTATTGGACCTTGTAATATTACAATCTTAACTAAATCTGTCTCCATGGCTACAATGTTAACAGCGTGTTGTGTTCCAGCAGTTGTAGGTACGATAGCCAGTTCCCTCATCTTTTAATGAATATATATATTTCTTGATTCGATTCTTTGCATTTGATTTAATTTTTCCCAGTTTTAATGCAAAGTAGTGTAACATACGGCAATAAGAACTCGGTTTCGCGAGCCTACCACTACTTCGTATTATTGTGATATATAATTTTAACCCCTTAAAGCCTTTCGCATACGATATCGTAATAGAATCAACCTTTCTATTCTACTGTCTAATAAAAACTTAATAAGATGATTTGAAAATTGTATTAGTGTCCACACCTAGCCCGTTATTGTCCCAGGCGTCCCAGGTGTGGCAAGTGTTACTTGCGCAAGCGCATGTATACCGCGATTCGATGACAATGCATCGGCATGTGAGACTAGATCTGGTTATCGATGGTATCTTATTACGATGTTAGTAAAAAGGTTGTTCATGATTGTGAAACGTGGTTTGATTGAATAAGTCACAGTATGGCTTCATAATGTCAACCATTGGAAAAAATAATAAGGAAAATATTTTATAACGATATTTGACATTAAAAAATATTGCACTGTTGATTCCAACCATATTTTCAACCACTTTGTGCGGTTTCGTAGGAATCTGCCATGCTCTGCTACAGTTCTGAAGAAATGCGTGAAAAAGTACATCCAAAGGGAAACTTATGATTATGAATCAAAAACGTCTTACATTGCGGTTTGAATAAGTTACGTGATAACTAAGCCTCGTTCATGCCGCAGTGAATAACGTGAGGAACTATACCGTATAAAATAAAATTCTAGATATGAGAGTATGAGAGTTTTGCAGTCGTGACGTCATTCCATCTAATTTGCAGCAGTGATATTTTAAATGTCATCTGAAATAAGATACATTGGTATTTAATAATCATAATGAATCAATCTTTAATCTATGCTTTCAAGATTTCAAAACTGTATTTTGTGTGTCATTAGCGTTTGTTAGGTATGATAAGATGCATGTCAGATGAATAAGCATAATTCATTGCACGTTTCTTTTAACCGATTTGAAAATAGGAGGAGGCTCTATTTTCTAGACTACTGAACTACCTACATGGAGCGATAACACCATCACGCTGTGTCTATGCAAGTTGGTGGGTCGAAGCGGTTAACTAAACAACTGGTACCAACGCCTTGACATGCCTTCCAAAGCCCGTGACATACAACATTTTGATCGACCCATCCAGGGACCAATCGTAGCAAGAGTTGTTTTGTTTTCGTGATCAGAACATTCAAACCACTACGCCACCGAGCTCCTTCGAATTTACATTACGAATATAGTTTAAAGAATAAGTTTTCTGTATAGGGTACGCATTAAAGGTGCCTAAATTGAAATTACTATTTCTTTCTTTTCTGGAAATAAATAAGAGTTGGCAACATCGTTTGAAGATTAGAAACGCCATTTTTAATTCTAGCCTGTCTTAACGTAATAATAAAATATTGTCCGATTTCGCTTGACGTTACTCAACCAGCGAAAGTTGGTGCGCGCTTTAAATATTAAATAGAAGTAGGTGCGAAATAACTAGTACTGTCATAGAATTTTAATTATAACCGTATTTAGGCGAATTTGAGTTCTAATACCGTTGCAATACAGACCATGATTATATGTCAATTTACTACGACACAATAACCAAAAAAAATAGCTTTTATTTAAGATTTAAAATTCAATTATTAATAACAAGATGTAATTGTATTTTAAGCTAACATGGTCGGATATGATTTACTCGTCGTTAATGTTAGTTTGTGATAAATAATATAATTTATATCCTTAATAATAATATTATAATAATTTAATAAAAAAACAATTTTAATAATTTATTGCGTATACATAAACATATTAATATATGTAGATAGTACACTTCGTAACTAAGTATCTCAGTTTATATTAAATTAAAATTTTAAGGAAACACTTCTTAATCTTAAATTCTTTATATTCTTCAATCATGACTTTCATAAGATTAAGACTGAAAAAATGTATTTTGAATTTTTATTATGATTAAAAACTTTTTAAAAGCAACTTAACTAACATAAGACATAAAAATAACTGTCTAAATAAGAACACACTTTCCCCCTAATAACCTACGTGATGTACTAAAGCATAAATATGACGTCATACGACGTAGTTACAAAATACGTAAAGGTATGTCCATAACTCAGCATCAACTGGATAATAGGCAGTGAGGCCGTAAAGGTATGTCCATAACTCAGCATCAACTGGATAATAAATATATTTGGCAGTGAGGCCTTTAGGGATTCTTTATTTATTTTTGAAAATAAAAAAGATGGTACTCGCTTTCATATTTTAATTTGAAATATCTGATTATATTAAAAATAATAATTAAATAAAAATAATTAATAACAGTTAAAAAAAAGTAAATTAATTGTATTTCTAGATGATGGTAATGGTATATTATTTTGTCATTTGAAAACTCTGCAATCGTATGCGTTTATTACAACGTATGGTTTTCAAAAGTTCAAATCGAGATACATTTTAAATCACTGGTAACACATGCTTACCTGAAATATACTTTAAATTGCTTTTCTTGTTGTTGGGTTGAACACAAATTTTTTCTTCTAATTCAATTAAATATGTCGTACAGGATTTTGTCATATTGTATGTTTATTCCAAGAATGGTTAACAAACATACTTTAGCCCTCCTCGAGACCTTACTCACGCGTTGTCTAAACTTAACTCAACAGGATAAGAAACAGGTCCCACTGCTCAATATGCTATCTAACGAATCCTTACTAAAGGAACACAACACTACTATTTTATTTATTTATTTATATTAAGCTAATTTTTTTATTTATATATATTAGGCTCAGCAAATGAATCGACACCAACTGATGGTAAGCAATAGAGGAGTCCATATGTGAAGAAAGCTAGTGACTGTGTAAAAAACGCCATTTTTGTTAAAATTTTGCAAGTTTAAGTTGTGGAAACACCATAAGAACTTTCTCCGTTTGTTGACTTAATAAACGCGCGTGCGCATGCTCTCGTAAATTTGGGGCAGATCCGTATGTTAAGTAATTATTTTCTAACATAATTATAAAGTTACGCATGTTACGTGTAATAAGAAAATGTTATACATTTTAATATGGCACTTGAGCATTTGGCGAGTAATTTTTACGCAAATTCTTCTGTAAAAGTAAGTATATATTTGTTGGTATTAAAATAATATAATTTTTACATTGTTATTTATCAACAGCTCATAGACGTCCCCGCGAGGGCAAGAGCTGATTAGGCCTTAGTCAACCGCCTAGTGCGGGTTGGTCGACTTTACATATAGCCTAAGAATTTCTTCGAAAGCATGTGCAAGTTTCCTCGCGTTGTTTTCCTTCACTGTAAAAGCATGCTGATGCTTTTAATTATTTTTTTGTACCCAGCAGTAGGACGTACACACACACACACATACAGGCCTGCCTACATTGGAGAAAGACATGGGAAGGTTGGGTCATCATAACAAAACCACGCTGGCCCTCTACCACTTGTTGGGTGAAAGTAGAAACGAAGTAGAAGCGCGACATAACAAATTTGAAAATAGCTAGGTTTTTCGTTATCGAAACCAATGTCAACGAACTGCTCAACTTGCTCTAGGATACAGAAATTATGTTTACAAACTGTGTACAAAATACCAATACAAATAAAAATCAATAAAATTTATCTTATCTTATCTTATCTTAATACTTTATTATCGTATTTTGTAGATTTTAGCACTAAAATGTCTTTTTTAGACCAATTCCTTCTTTGAATATTCATTCATCAATCAATTAGTCAACCACTATAAAATTTCGCTGCCAAGCAATAGGGTCACCACATCTAATACACAAAAGAAGATAAATTACCGCATTCAGAACACTTGTCAACCGTTCGAATCCTTTAGTTATAGGATAAGCAATATCAGTAGAGCAGGTCCATTACATAACACTCGTTGGTATGTGGTCGCGTTTTGTAATTAGAGCCCGTTACACGATCACACGATATTGAAGGCCGCCACACTTTCCAATGTTTACACATTAAGTTGCAGATTGCGTAAAATACATCGTAATTTTTAAAAATACTTGATATTAGGCTTACACAGTTCTGCGTAATTACATGCAAATGAGACTACGTTGTCCTGTACAGAATAATAAGCAGATTCTTCTGAGAAACTTTACATTTTCTGATAAGCTTTGAGTGCAAATTCTTCTTATAAATCGGCTTGAATTGAAATAGACCTAAATTTATCGGTTGTTAGATCAACCCCCTATTAACGTTCAATATTGTATCAATATTAAATTTTGACTTACGCTGCCTCCCTGGAGATCAGATCAAATAAGAATCATTTAGCTTAAAGACAGCCCTAAGGGCCCAGGGCAGGTCTATGTTATGCTTGCTGAGATAAAAAAAACATAACACTTTATTAAAAGTCGAAAATATTTTATTGACCTTTGGTACCTATATAATTTACACTTAAATTTAATGCCATCCGTTAGTAAATTTGGTAACTAATAAATGGAAATAAATAATTTTAGTTTCATCGAGTATTCTTGATCAAATTATAAAATTGTTGTTTATGATGAGAGCAAGAAGTGCAGTTATATTACGCCATATACATAAGCTTTTTAAATTGACACCCTTTTGCATGGGCCATTCCTTTCCTTTATATGTCTGTTAGGGCATTAATATGACTTAGTGTCAGTGTTGAGATAGAGACTTTTATCTCTCTAGAGATAAAGACAGATAAATCTCGGTTCATAGGTTGTGAAAACAGTCTGTATCAGAATTATCTACCGAGTACCAACCGAAATATCCATAAAATTTCTGCAGCTTGCACACTGTAACTTTACGATGATCCATTGATACGAGCATCGCGGTTTATGATCTAATAACGGTGATGTAATCGGGTGAACGGCCGGAGATGCGCACGCGCCGCTATTGACCTTACGACCTTGTCATATACTTTAATGGCTTATCACGTATTAGGAATTCTGATTGTATACCGGCCAAAATCCAATTGTCTACGTATAAACCGTTAACTAAATAAGAAGTAGATACTTAAAGGGTCTGTGCAGTATAAAAACTATGTACTCAAGTGAGAAACTAATGGTTGTTATATACTCGTAATTCCTTATTATTCCTACCACGTATAATATCTGCTCATATTATAACACCTTGTCATAAAGTTTGACAGTTAAATTAGGTTTTACACCAATTAACCTTGAATGTATGTGCTTTTGATTATCTTATTATTATGTTGCCTAACTGTAATCCAAGGATATTAACTTTTAAAATTATGTACTTTTTGAGAGGCTCTTGGTACAAAAGAGTAAGCTACGAAATTTTGCTCTATTTAAATTGGTAGGATTATGTATATTATCTCGAACCGATAGTTACTTCTCTTCTCCTTTAGATAGGCTGAACTAAATATCATTTAGAGACACTTAAAGCTTAGAAATAGTGTGTGGATACGGGAATTCGTTTTTAATCCTTTTTTGTAACGAGGATTAATTTGTTTACGGGGCTTCCACCAAGCGATGGGCATGTGGGGCTCGCCCAGTGCCTGATCAAGGTGGCCCTAGGAATACCCCTATGGTAGCTATGCCGCTAAATGGGAGGATGATCTGGGTTCTAGCAAAACGACTGGTTGAGGTTGCTCAGAGTTACTTGAGCAATCTCAGAAGTTGCGACTGTGCAATGCGTCCATGGAAGCCACACACGCACGAGCATAGGAAGACGGGTGACCACGGCCTGCCATCTCGCGTCCACCCATCTACGCCACAAAGGAAAGGGTAGAGGATCGTCTACATACCCACTCACTAGAAACAATAGTCCTCACCATGGTTGGGAGTGAGAACTGAACCCTTTAAAAAACCTTCTTATAAACATAAACTACGAACTTAATTTGGAAGTGAATCTGCATTACTACATTTTTATAATAGTTCATTTATTTGTAATAAAAAAACATATAAAGGCGAAGACACAAACAACCTTTTTCTGAACTTAATGGAAAGTTCAAGGTCACTGTCACTCAGTTTAAATTACCTAATAATTATATCCAAGGCTAAGGCGGCCTTTGGCACTAAAATGACAGCCTGTTTATTGCTTTACGCACGCCATAAAATTATATTTCAGCAATTAGTTAAATATGATTGATTAATTTATTTATTGGCTGAGCAATATTTATGAGTTTAGTAGAATATTGGATTGAATTTATCAATTAGTTAAAAAACTTTAAAGTGAAATTAAACAAAAAATTAATTAAATTTTATGGTATAACAGCTAACGTAAAATAAATTTTTTCTTGCCTTTTTTTACTGGTTGACTAGTAGAGAGTGCTTTAGGCATTAAGTCCGGCTATTATACTTTTTTGCAATGAAGAATAAATAAATGAAACAAAAAGAATGCGAGAAAGGTAAAAAATATATGGTTAAATAAAATTAAATGTAGTACTTAAAATAAAAAAAATATATAATCACTTTTTTCTGTGTTTCGCATGTATTATTTTACAAGAATACTATTTATAAGGAGACATAAATTAATAATTATAGTAATAATTAAATAAAAATTATATTACAAAATGTACGCCTGAAAATGGCAATCTGTTGTAACTTATGCATGAAATTGTAAGATCTATTTATTGTACACAGAATCACAATAAAATTTCTCTTATCTATCATACGATTTTCATATTAGAAGCAAAAGGTAGTTTAGTAAACTTGGCTATGATAAATAATAAAAGTCTTAAAACGGTTTCACAACGTCGGTCTTAAAATAAATGATGAAGATTAAAAAGTCGTGACCAAAATTCAATGAGATCATTTTGACACATTGAAATGACTGATCGTGTTAATTACGATCTGTCGTTTGGGTAAATGATTTAGATCGATAACGCAATATCTCATCCTTCATTTGATCTTTTTAAGACAGTGGTAGTAAAATAAATTAGATACAAATATATCATCAATTTTTCTTATCGTCACATTAATAAAATGAAATTTAGTAGAATAGAAAATTATTTTGGATGGCACGGCATTGAATTGATTGAAATAAGTAGATTCTGTTGCTTTTTTATACTAAAGTTAAGTTATTTATCTGCCTCTCATACATTCTACCTCAATTAAAGCTTTGGCAACATTTAGTTTTATTATTTAACTATTTAATTAAACACAAAGACAATTAAAAGGACACCACAGAATATTAGAGAATTGTACAAAGGAACTGCTTATTTCTATAAGAAATCTCTTTATATTGCATCTATCATATTATTTATTCATTATTCATTATCTCTTTATCTTACATTAAGTTTTTATTTAGACTTATGTATGCTAAATTGCAAGAGTCGCTTACTCACTTACAACGTTGTCTTTTCCACAGGTGCTGTGTGTGTTACTGGTGATAGGGACGGCTGCTGGCGCGCGACCCCGCCCTCGAATCCAGCAGCCGATCGAAGAGTACGAATACGAACCGCAAGCGCAGGAGAGAGCTTCTGACCAGGTAATTGGATTTATCTTAATTAGTCTACACACGTATGTGAGGTCGGAATCCTCTATCTATATTATGTAAAGAAATTAAATAGAAAAAAATTAAATTAAGTCTTCAAAAGACCATGATCATGATGAAATGGTTACTATTTTTTAGTATTGAACGAAAAATTATAACGAAAGTAAACTGGCGTCCCATTGGTTGGTTCGGGGCAACGTCTCCAACACAACCTTGTAGCCTGGAAATAATGTTTTACTCTAAAATTGTGCGAATCTGTTTCTAGCTTTGCAAGTACGATGAGCCGTTTGTTTCGATAGTAACGTCTATCATTTGATATATATAGTCATTGCAATGTGTATTCGAATAAAACTGAAATAAATCTTCATCTTCATTTATTAAGACATCAATTTGGAATACAAAATAATCAAAATGTAATTTTACATGTGAATGATTCCAATTAAGTATCTCACCATCAACGTTTTTATGCAATGTGTACTCTAGATTAAAAGAAATACCGTTGACTTCGTCGCAGCAAACATAATAATTATGTGAAATCAACAGGTCATTAAACGTAATATCAAAACTAAATTGTATTCGATGAATATTGTTCTAATCAACACCTCAATCACTTTCCAGGTGGTCCTAGTTCCAGCGGACGCTTATGACACACTGTACCGAGCCTCTGACCGGCTCGACGAAGAGTATGAGCCCCGCACTCTACAACGAGCACATCCAGCTAGAGCTAAGCAGCAGCACATCCAGGACAGCCCCAAGCAGCCGCCAGTACAAACCATTCGAAATTATAACAAGGTAAAATTCTACATAATATATTGAATCATTTTTTGTAATGTTCCCATACCTATTGAAATATAGCTTGATTACCATTATCATCATTACAGATATTATCATTACGGAAATAAGTATTTGGTATTGTGTTGCAGGTGAATGACGACGGTAGCTTTACATTCGGATACGAAGCTGCTGATGGCTCTTTCAAAGAGGAAACAAGAGGCACAGACTGCGTAGTCCGCGGCAAATACGGATACATCGACCCCGATGGCAACAAACGAGAGTTCACATACGTATCCGGAAACCCCTGTGACCCCAACAAGCCTGACGAAGAAGACCAAGAATCCCCCTTGGGAGACTCTGGTGAAAGAGATGATCCCGAACCTAACTATCCTACTAGGCCTGCTCTCCGACCCACTACTGCTCGTCCACCAACGACTTTCTTCCAAAACGACTTTAGAGATGCCGATGAGGATGAGGTCGAAGAGGAACCTCTCCAGCACATTAGACAGAGAGTTGTTCAGAGACCCGCTATCAGGAGGCCAACCTACCAATCGCAACAGATTGCCATCACGCCGCGTCCTCTCCCCGTGACAACTCCCCGAGCACTGCCTCCAGCGACTACTTTCAGGCCGCAACTTGTACAAGTGACTGCTAAGCCACAGATTCAATACAGCCCTGAGCCGAGTTATGCGCCATCCCCCGCACCTGCTATTTTGACTTCTGCGCGACCTGGTCAGATTGACTTTGCAGCAGAGTTTGCGAAATTCCACCGTGAAAACCAAATTCAATCTTCGACTGCTCCGTCAGTTCCAAATGGGTCTAAATCGACTGCCCCATCAGCGCCGGCGCCAAGCGGAAATCCCCTATACTCGACTGAACTGGTATACGACCCATCAAGCGGTTCATATAACACTCAGCTATTCCAAACACTGCCACAGACCAAGGGAGAGTTAAATCTGAACCAACGCCTGCAACCTTACGTGGCTCAGCCTCAGCCCTCAGTGAGACCCTTCATCCCTTCACAGCAGATACAATCAGTGCCGTCTTCACCATCGAACGTGCCGTTATTCAGACACCAGATTCAGCACGCTAGTCCTCAGGAGGCATACCAACGGCAGCAAGCGGAGTCGCAGTTCCAGAGCTCGCAGCAGTTATTCGCTCAACAGCAGCAGCTTCAGCAGAGCCAGCTGCAGCGGGATCGCGCTGCAGCGCGCGCACAAGCTCAACGATTAGCGCTGTCAGCGCAAGCGCAAGCGCCTCAGCGAGCCACCGCACCGCAGTACTACTATGTAGCACCGCGTGGCGAGTCTGCCTCCACCGGACAGATCGATGCCTTCCTCAGAGGACACGGCATTCAGTTCTAACTTAGCCGAAATTGAGCTAGATAATTATTCATTGACCGAGGCCGTATTTATAATCGGACGATCGGTCGATGGTGCGGACGGAATCAACATGACATTACGACTATTGACCAAAATGTCAAAACTTAAAAACATATTAAAATACAATCATTGAGTTCAAATAAATAACGTATTGTTGATTCCGGTCGTACAGGCGAGTGCGCGAGTGTCGTGTTATATCTAGTTCAGGACAGTGGCGGCCGGCCGCACCGTGTACATACTTCGCTGTGTCTAATCAGTACCTTAAAGTAACGCTAGTAAACTTAGTCTTAAGGATAAAGTAATTACAAAATAATTTTGTGCGTGATAGTCCACGCGTGCGTGTTTCATGTGAAGCAATTTGTAAAAACTGACAAATGGTAATTTGTATTTTTTTATTGTTTTAATAATAAATTATATTTTTATATTATTGTCTCTACATTATTTGCCTAGAGGAAATAGGCTATCTTTACTATAATTTAATTATATTAGTAGTTACTAAAATTATTCTTTCTTACAAATATAAACAAAAAATCTGTTTGTTTCACGGAAACGCAGGTAATCATTAATCTGCAGGATTTGGACGCTGGCTCAGATCCCAGTAGAGAAAAATGAACTAGAATTCATTATGAGAAATACGACCATCCGAATTTACAGTATATACGCATAAGCACCGACCATGGAAAGACGTCTTTGTGCTGACAGTTGAGAACTTTATCAAGTTGACAGTTGACTAGAATGTCAATGTATATATAGTAGGTAGTATAGGCTAGCCAATTGTGAGCACCAAGTGCACCGCTTGCGCATGATAAGATAAGATAAGATAAGATAAGATAAATTTTATTGTGATTCTGTGTACAAAAGATCTTACAAACATGCATAAGTCACAACAGATTGCCATTTTAAATAAAAGTATAAAAGCAATGTTGTATAAAAGCAATCGACCCGCTTTTCGTCAAATAGTGAGGAATCTTCACCAGCACCCTGAATGCAGTAAAAGTTAATACGTTATCATGATACAACTTACAGTCGGCGAAATGTAAGTAATATAAGAGCTCGCTCGTACATTGACCGTGACGTAAGTCGCTTTGTTTTCGTAAAATAAACAGAGGTAATATAATCTATAAAAATGCACAATGCAACTAAATATGTCTTTGAGAATCAATTTAAATATCTATCCATCTTCTCTTTTATACTACTGACAAACGTATGGCCCGCATTGCCTATATCGCTCTTTTAACCATATATGGACCTATGTCAAAATTTTTGTAGTGTGATTTTAATTCCTAAGTGCACAAAATGAAAGTCTACAGGTCATAGTGTAGTTATCAACGAACAATTCGGTTTAATTTCGCATTAAGCTTAAATAATAATATTTTTTTCAAAAAAATAAGCTGAAATGACGTTTGGACAGCGGGGCAGATATTTGTAGGATGAATACGAATGTTTCCCCAAACAAACAAAGTGAACGGAATAAGACACTCCCTGATCCCAACTTAATTCTTTCACGTTATACTCACAGTAGAAACAAAATGCCAGAAAGGTATTTTATTTTTGTCATTATTTCAGTCATAACATACCTATGAATAATACTAGTCAGGATCTCTTCGAAAATAATGTAAGACAGATCTTACCGATTATCATCTAAATGCTAAGGTCAAACTGCTTATGTGGCTACTGATACCATCTAAATCGTTGTTTGTTCATTTAAAGTGTTATTATAATATAGATATACATCTATATTAATAAGTATGATAATTTCACAAAAGCACTGGGAATATATAATTTTTATTATATTTGGATTTTATACACGTGATGAACGATTTGTTTAGGGAATTAATTAACACAAAACGATACCCATTATCGCTATAAGCGAACTAATTCAATGCGGAGTGTAAGAAATATGTTAAAGTCTAATTAAAGAATTTAAGGTTAAGTGATTTTATTTCAAATTCTTAAAGTGAGATAATTAAGACAAGCGAGACAAGGGATCATACTAACGTCTTAGTTAGATTAGTATGATCAACGGTAGGTACGATTCATTACTTCTACGAAACAAGGAAAAATGTTCATTGACAAGAAACATTATTACAACAATGAAATGGAAACACAAATTTAAAAAAATATTAAGGTTCAAATAAAAAAACAGATCTGTGTAGTTATTAGATTTACATTAAAAAGTTAGAAGGATGTTCACGCTTGACAGACTACAGGATCAGCAGATCAGAACGTAATTGTACAATTCCATACATTTTTCATTTCGAATCAATTGCGATTATCGAAATATATCGCGTCTAGGTCTTCAGGTTGCTTAATTAAGGGTTATATCAACGCAAAAACTGTATATTTTGCGTTCCTGCTAACGGCTTCGCTTTACAGAATTTGGACTACATGTACAATCAGTGTGAAGAAAAGAATTTTCGAAGTATCATTATAACTATAATATGTATGTTTTTACGTATGTAAGTCTGGTTTTTGTTTGTTAAGAGTTCTAGGAAGGAATACAGACTAACTATACACACACATGAATTTCAAACAATTACTTTTTAATTCTGCTCGCTAAGTTTAATATTATTATAAAACCTTTACATACATTTCTTTGCAGATATTATAAATTAGTTAACCGTTACATATTCTTATTATTAATAAAATTTTATTATTTTGACAGTCATTAAGCAACGTAGTCCCACGCTTTAGTATCAATAAGATAAACATTAATTTTATAGTTAACTTTCTTGCCCAGTTTCGATTTTATTGTTGTTTTAAATTTGTATTTATTTATTTATTTATTCTTTGGAAATCATACAAATATTATTGCACTTTATTTATACAATTTCAATTTTATATCATTTCAATATACAAAATTGAAATGATATAAAATTGAAATTGTATAAGTATATTTGGCAAGTCTCTAATATCGATCCGAATCTTGTTGTAAAAACGTATACAATGCCATGGGGCATAAAATAATCGTTATTCTGTGGAGACGAATAGTATACACAACAAGATTATGTTTATTACGTGATAAACATATTATGGATTCCTTCAAAAGAGGCGTCAAAAGCACCTGTAAAGCCGGCAGGTGGAGTGTATTCTTACATGCTACATAAGCTGTCTTCTCAAATAGACTCTTCTTACTGCTTACCAGCAGGCACTGAGCATATAAGCACTACGTTTTCTAGCAGGTAAAAATGTCTGTTTTAACTAAGAGACTAACAATGTGTTCGTGGCTGTGCAGCCGCGACAAATGCATGCCGTGGCATGCGCTGTGCGCATCGAGACAATATTATTGTCTCGATGCGCCTGAAATAATAATGAATAATAGAGATATGTTATATTTATATATAACATATCTCTTTTATTGTCGCTGACGATGGAGGCGAGATACAGCCGTATTCCTCAACTACAGAGGAACTGGCTACCTTACATCTAACTGCCTGAACACAACAATGCGGCTAACGATACATTTATGGCTTCAGATTTTGAGTTAAAAAGCCCTACCAACAACCAAACCAAGTAGAAATTCTATCGCCACTGAGAAACTTCTGACCTAAAGAGGTCAGAAGAGTCTGTGAGTGATATCTTTGTCAGGTAATTGGTTTCAACTGGTTGACCACTGAGATGTTTAAAGCTTTTTCTATTAGAACAGTTAAAATAATAAAATGTCAAAAAGATGCAACTTTAACCCAGATACTACTGGTGGTCAATACGTCCATATATTCTGGGTAATATACAATTCAACATATTACAAAATCGCTACGCCATCTACCTGATGAAGGTAGAGTTAAAATGTTTATATCAGTCGTCATGGTAATGATCCTAAAACTGCCTTTCACTGGTGATGGTGTCTCTCATACAAAAATTCACTGTTTAAACGGTAGATGGCGGTGGTGAGTCATATTTATTGGCCCATACAGGCCCATACAGACAGCGAAATAGTAGACAATGATGCTACGCTGATGATCTATTGCAAAATTTCTGCATGGATGAGGTATCAATTAACTTGACATTTCTCTTATTAAAATCGAAATCAAAATGTAAATTTATTTAAATAATTTGTGTACATGTAGGTATATATGTAGCTATATTAAAGGATGCTCTTCAAAATATCATCGGGGAAAGTGTAAATCCGCGAATCTACTGTAGGTAAAAAATGTCGTATTTGTACTAAATCTAGTCTCACAGGGGAAGATTATAACTTAACTTAATATTCAACGCTAGTTACTATCGCCGTCGATACCTTCGCCTATCATTATCATACTTAAATTCCCGCAATTAATAATTTTTAATTAAAATACTGTTTTATTTTAAGCTGCATGTAGAGTTAAGACTCTATCAGTAAACTCTATGATCTACTTTCGTCATTAAGAATATAACATCAGCATGAAATATTTGTTCTGAAATATGAACTGTAAATTTTTCAATGTTTCTTCATTAAAAAAAAGAATGCTGACCCGCCAAATAGACTTCCAATAGTACTTGATATTTCTGGTGCATTGTATTACCATAAAAATAAATTCATTGCATTGAAATAAAGTCGTTCACATAATTTTTTTTGTGAAGTTGATCAATACAATGACGTCGAGCCTTTGATAGAAATATCTAGGATGAGAACTCTACAAGGTGCATGAGGTAAAGAAAAATTATGACATATTTATATAAACTTTCGTTGCACTCATAACACATAAATTTAATAGAACAGAAATATACATATACAAATAAAATATTTTCACAATGGAAACCGTATCGCTAAGACTGATTTAAACCAAATAATCTTATGATTGAGAGGATTTAACAATTAGAGGTGAATGAAAACGTCACAAGGCAAGAAATATAAACATTATTTACATTACAATACAAATATTATTTATTGCACACAGATTATAAAAAATAACCACACTACAAGAAAATATTTAAACGAATACAAAAGGCCTTAATTTATTATTTAATTTAATTTATAAATGATAATATTCCAAAGTAGTAATTAACAATAAATTAGTAACATTGAATTCCACGTAACAGCATTAAAAACATCAACGATTCGTTTCATAGTTACGTTTCAATAAACATAACAATAGAATCTTTGTTCTTAGCTCAATAACAAACAGGACTTACCTTGCAGGGATAATGTCTTAGAATTATCCACAAAATTCCCACGAGTAGTAATGGAAAACCATGGGAAGGCAAAGGCATAGATTCTTTGGCTTTATTTGGGAAAAATATTTGCATCAAAACCGTATACTGTTAACAGAGAAGTTTTAACTGTTTCGGTTTTATAAACTTAGTCCCTTTTGTGGTGCGTATGCTCTGGATTGGTCCCCTATTTTTCGAAAGGTGCGATAACCCGTTGGTTCCGACTGTACAGCAATACCTGCGTGGTGGTATGACCAAAGCCGAGGGGCTACCATGTAAGATGTATATAGGCTGATGATCATACAACTCAGGCAGGTACTCGTACTATAAACAACCTAAATGGAAGTGCGGAACCGAATTCTATATGCAATCAAAATAAAATTAATTTTGAACGTATCCCAAAAAAGCAGCCACGTAATTAAAAGTGACATTGAGCAGTTGCGTGGGAATACCAATTCAAATAATACTGTAACATTAATTAACCAAAAATATTTTAGAAACAATCGACCTATTAAATCTGCAGACAATGGTAGCAATTCGACCAAAATATGACCTTACAATACTTATGATATTGGTATCTCGTATATTATCAAGCGCATGAACCCAAACCTGCCCGCATGCTAACGCATTTGAACAGACAATTTAACAATTGGGAGCTTAGCGTAAGTAGATGTAAAGAAAAAAGATTTTCCGTTTCAGATAATGAAATGACAACAATGGCGGAGTTTGCGCAAGGCGTTCGCACGGCGACGGAGAGTTGAGTGGGGCGTATTTTATATAGGTGGGCAAGGTGCAGCGGCGCAGCCGTAGCGCCGCTATGCCGCTGCGGCTGACCTAGCGAGATGATCCTCCTCGTCTTACTTGCGTGCCTTACCACCGCCACCGCAAACAACTCCACCAAAGATGCCACCTCGGAAATAGACATACCATCCAATTCAACCAAAGAAATTCTCAAAGCCAGTGAAACAGCAGATCCTTCTAAGGTTGAGATTGTGAAGCAAATACGAAGACTGAACGACGATGGCTCCTACACTATCGGCTATGAAGCCGACGATGGAACTTTTAAAATTGAAAGCCGGGATGTATTGGGTAACGTGAAGGGAACTTTTGGCTATATTGATAAAACTGGTGAAATCAAACGAGTGACTTATTCTTCTTCAAGTGACAGTACACCAGCAGCAGTACCAGTTACTACTACGACATCTAGTACACCTACAATGATAGTGAGAATGAACAAAACGGTTTCGTCAACTACTAGGAGACCTTTAGGAACTATAGTTTACCCTACGAGAAGTAGTTTTACAACCAGAGGTACTGTGATACAACCAATTCCTCGGAGGCGCTTGATTGGAAGTTCTACGAGAGCAACAACCAATACAGCAGAAACAACAACTGAAAAGCTATCAATTGAAGAAACAACAAGTAACATACTTAATCTTTACAAGTCAAAATCTGAAGGAAGTGTTAAAACTCGAACTCAAATGTTAAAACCAATGTCGGGGATAGGAAAAGACGATTTGATAACGAAACAGACTACGACAAAGATACCACAAACATTGAAACCAGTGTACGAACACATGAATAGTAAAGACAGTGACGATAATAAAGCCAATACCATTCGTCGAGAATTGACAGGAACAAGCCCAAACCCTCATATGATAAAATTAAGGCAGTCAGTTGGCGATGATTCTACCGATGTGTATGGAAGTAATTTATCTCTGGGAACAGTGCGGCCATTGTTTACAACCACGACTCCTCGTCCAAGATTAGTGCCTATACAATCCTTAGTAGCAGCAAGACAGAAAATACAGCAACAGTACCGAGAAATACCTGTACAAGAGCAAGAAACAACTGTTGAAGCCAGTACTGGGCGTGTCTTCGATCATGAAAACGTTGTTACGTCAAATCCTGTGCCTGTAGTTCATATACCATCCGATAGAGATATCAATGAGAGGTTATATCAACAACCAATTTACCATAGGCAGCCCGCCGCGGTACAGTTCAGAACCAATGAATATTTGAAAGACAATCCTGGTGCGCCCATACCCATTGGAAATCAACGGCCTTTTCTCCAATATGAATATCAAAACAAAATATTGGAGCCGCATTATGTGAAGGATACTCCACCGCCTCCACAAATCAAAGAAACTACTCCTGAACCAGTAACAGTTTCATATGAAGTGAGACCAGTTACTAGAATTATTCCAATACCAGTGGATGAAAGAGGAATGCCCATACAAGGTTATCAGTCAAGATTTATCAACCCATATAGACCTGATCCTCCACCACAACCAGTATACCAACCACGGTATGACTCTACTGATGAAATGAATGCAATTTCATCACCAGTTAGTACTAGAGACTTAAAACGTCTACTCCATATTCTGATATTAAGACAGAATCGGCTACAAGCTTTGATGGATCAGCTTGTAGCCCCAGGACCTCCGTATCAGCCAGTTCAGCTGTTTAGGCAGGAGCCTCAATACCAATACAATAGGTATGACAATATGGCTCGCCGTTTTCAAGACGATGACCGTTACGATTATAGGTATGAACAGCAACAGTACAGACAACAGCAGTATTCTAATCAGGTGTCTAATTATGATAATCCTCGTTATGAAAGCCAGCGTTACATTCCACGTAGGAGACCATACAGGCCTTATGATACAGATAGTTCGTCATCTAATCGTATTGAGGAGTCACCTGAATATTTACCTGCAGAGATACGAGAGGCTTTGCTGCTGAAAATGCTGATGTTAGCTATCAATCCTGACTTTATGCCGACGCCTATTCCACCCACCGAGCTGACCACGGCTGCGCCGGCGAGGAAACAGGTCAGGAATGTACAGATCTTAGGAGAAGAAGGCTCGATGGATGAAGCTAAGAGAGCTACTATAATGCGCAGCCACTAAGGTATTTCTGTAATAATTTATTCAAATAATATGCCAGTAGAATACTCGTAATATCCTGTAAATATTTCTAGTAATGAATTTTGTTTAAAAATTTAAATAAGTGTTTTATTCTTTAAATTGCATAGCTCATTATTAACTTTATATAAAATGGTTTTAATTGCTCTGCCAACTATTGCACACAGGCATTAATGATTCTTTTTAATAAATCACTAATTATAAATATATTAGAAATAAATATAATCATTACTTAAATTGCATTGAATTGACGCTATTAGTAAAACCAGCATATTATTATCAAAGAAGTCACTACATTCAAAACCCGCTCTTAATGCTGCAGTCATAAACGTAAAACATTGTATTCATAGTCCCTATACAAACCCAGTTGGCTTATCAAAGCATCTGGAACAAGAAGAATGCGTAAATTAAGTCGTGTCTCATATGCCAAGGTCCGTGGCTCCCTGATGTCAACAATGGACGACCTTCACGGCTCTGGCTCTTGGGCAACGAACACTGTTAAGGGTGAGCAATAACAAGACCTTAAACCGCTAAACTACTACAATGGGATCCATATTTCATTAATTACTACGGTGAAGTTAGATGAGGAAATAGTTTTTAATGCCCTTTTGGTAAAGAAAATATCTGTGTCATCATTTTTTATAACATTTTTTTAATTAAACGTTTACCTATAAACATTGGGTACCTTTATTTATTGTAACATTTAATAACAATATATTCCTAATTTTTTTTTAATTAATTAGCTCGTTTTGAGCTTTGTAGCCTAGATGATTGGTACGATTAATAAATATAATAATAATTCTTCATTCGGAACTCGATTACAAAATCTTGAGCATGAAAAAGTCTGCATAAGTGTAAAAAAAAAACTGTGTCGAAGTTTATTTCTTTTTAAATGCTTAAAATGTGTGTGTGTATGTTAGGGTGAGTGTTGATTTGATTTGACAAAATTTCTCTCCTCGACCAATTATAGTTCTATATTATCCATGTCTTTAGTTTCAAAAAGTCATTCCAAGTTAACTTGTTAAGGACTAGATCTCTTAAGCCAAGATTTCAACTTAAAAAGGTCAACAGATTTTATGAAAGATTTGTCATTATGAGTGAATGTGCTTCATAGATTTTTTAATGAAATAATTACTTGGATTAATTGACAAATACACAAACGTCTCTTAAATTGTGGGTAATATACAAATGCTAAGGTATTTGAATTTGATAATATTTAATAATACTAGAAATATTAATTTCGGCGTAAAATAAGTCTTTGATATTCGATTGTAGGTATATCTCCTAACAACTATGTTGCTTCTCAAAACAATCTGAAAACACGTTGCTGGCTAGTTTCTTAATTTAAAATTTATCTTGGTATTAACTAACGTATAACAATGGGGCGGAATTAATTATTCTTATTGACACATATTAGACGCAGGTAGTTCTGAATGAAATATATGATGTAATCCTGACAGAGATGAACCAAATAGATAGAACCCGTTTAAATTAATAAGATGAAATGGATTGTTATATGGAATCGCATATTGCATAAACAATTAGAATATTTGGTACTAAACAAAAATTATATGTCTAAAGATACGAAGAGTTCGTTAGCATGGTTTGAGTACTCTGGTTTGCATAACGAAAACAAAGAAACTTACGCCATGGTCGGTCCCTGGATGGGTCAATCATATGTTATCTCTAGCTCCTCAGTGAAGTTTCGGAAGTCACGATAAGTTCCCGGTTGTAACAGCAACCGCTTTAATTTAGAAACCCGCATTGGACCAGCGTGGTAGTGTCATGGACTAAACTCCTTATTTGTTTTTCCCATGTAGTCCCAGCAATGGGCTAATAGAATAAAGGTATATAGGGTGATGACGATGATAACTACAGATATCTCTGAAATCCCTATTAATAAATATTGCTGGAACTTCGTCATAATTATAATTATACTTTTAAAAACCTTACTGTAGTTATAAAATAACTGAGTGTTTTGTCAGCCATCGTCTAAACTTTTAATATTCAAAATCTCAAAAAAGCTTATTTACTACCAAATCAAACTTTCTAATGCTTATTACTACCTTACTTTAACTATTTTACCCAAAAATGTGTTATAAATATATTTAGGAATATTTTTTTCTTGTGTGTATATAAAAACCAGCTGAAAATGATATATTATTAAATTATACAAAAACCGCGTGAATTGTGAAGTTATTTGTAATACACATCAAAATCAGGCCCAACCGGGATTTGAACCCGAGACCTCTGACTAAGTAGACAGGGGTACTTATCACTCGACCAGACGGGCGTCAATATAGCTGAACTACCTGAAAATATATGGACTATATAATCCCACTGAAACTGTATAAGTAATAAACTGATTTTTTATAGTTTTGGTATAACATAATTTTATATGAACTTATTGGGGTTTTTTATTTTATTTAGGTATGAGGTTTGAGTCCCATAAGATAATTCTCAGATGAGGCTTTATACTCGTATATCTGTTAAGTGATGGGAATCAAAGTTGCTTCAAGATGAGGAAGCAGTATCGTTCAACTCTTGACCGGGATACTGCTGATTCAATACAATATTAAGATCACAGTTAGCGATCTTTTTCTCGGTTCTATATAACAATAAGATACATGAATTGCATAATTTTGTGAGAAAACGTAACACATACACACGTCTCAGTTGTTCCCATGTAGTGTTCTATTGAAGAAGTGTCCCACGGCCCCTGTTTGCTAAAACATCACAATGGTAGTGCGTTATCAAACTGCGTGGCGTAATGACTTATGACGATAATTAATATTTTTTGACATACCGTCGCGTGGCAGGTGATTGTGGTTTTGCTATTTAATATCTATTATTTCTTTCTTAATCTAGTTTAACCACCTCTATGGTCGAGTGAGTTATATGTCGTGAACCTCCCCATATCCGCTTTGTCGACACTTCTCGTCAGCAACCTTAACACTAGATATACCAGCGATTTGAATATATGTCAACAACAAATATTATATTTGTTACTAATGTATATAAAATAACATTAAGTTTATAAAACGTATTCTCTAATTATAGCTATAAAAGTCATAACATCATTTCTGAAAAAAAATATGTGTAATGTAGTAGAAATTTTAAATTAAAATTGCACGACCAGTCTAAATGACTGGTCTGGTATATCTAGTGTTAACTAGGTTAAAGTATTAATAACCAAAATGCATAATTTGTAATTAAATAGTATAAATAGGAACAAGTTACTAATATGTTTGTCATTTATAATTGTAATAGTTGTAAGCTGTAACTCTGTTTGATTATTTATAAATTATTTTTATTAATATCTCCGCTGCCGTTCACTTATTTAGTGTCTATGACACCAACTTTGGACTTGGAGATCCAGGGATCAGTTCCCAGAAACGACAGAAGTTTCCTGCTCAGTTTCGTTGATGTTAGGTCTTTTTCTATGTCCGCCTAGGTAGCTACCACCAACTTACCTATTTTTGTAGTGTTGTGGTGAGTCAAGTTACATTAAGTGAATTAAAGAAGATTATTGTTGGACACAGAGGGATTTGCTTATATACTGTCAATATCAGTGCCTGATTTAGAGTTCGTAACGTATCATTAATAGCTTATGTCATAGATATTAGATTACGGAAAAATATAGATCCCAATATCACAAACAAACTAAATAAACTCTTGTGGACAAATATACGTACTCATCAAATATGTGCCCCTACCGAGATTCGAACCCGGGACATCTGGCTAAGTAGCCATTCGATTAACAGACAGGAGTACTAATCACTTGACTGATTGATCTAAATATTCAATAAATCCGGTCAGCTTTTTTTAAAATAGTTACGTTTACTTTTTGGAAATGTATGGAACTTGTTCAAGTAAAACTGCATATAAAAATTATTGTTTTCTTTTTAATTAAAAAAGTATACTAAATATTTACAAAAAAGATCAGATAATTCCTTAAACTAGTAGGATCCAAATGTGATGTCGTGGAGTGGTGCGGCACCACCTTGAGGCAAGGCATACTCCTTCAGTAGCTGATCAAGCATAGAGAACGGCTGATTCCTTTGTTGGGGGAACTGATTCTGTTGGAATCTGGGTTGGGGGGCGGAGGAGAAGTCTTGGGAGTAATCGATTTGGGGTTTAGGAGCGAATTGGGGTGTAGGTCTGAAGTCTTGTTGCTTGTATTGTTGTTGGGGCTCAGGATTGAAGAAGTTGGTGTTGTCATCGGCAGGAGACGGCGCGGCGCCCGCGAAAAACGTTGGCTGCAGTAAAGGAAAGTTATAGGATTTTAATTTTTTTTTCTCAAGTGATGATAAGTGAAGATAATGGCAGTGAGTTACACCTTCCTTCCTTAACAGAGGATATGTTATTATTTCTAGTAAGTTTAGTAAAACACAGAGACTGGCTTTTAAGCATTGTCATTAGCTATTTATTTATAAGAAAGACGTTCTGAGTTTCACTCTGATTTCAAAAACAAAGCAATTTTCAGATATGTTTGGCCTTGGATGGGTCAACCAAAATCCGTTATATCGAGTATCTTAGTGCTTCACAAAGTACATTTAGTTGGTCTGAGTTGTTAAGTGAACCGCTTCCACCCACCAATCCATATTCGTGATGCTTAGGCCTTAAAGATATGCGAAGCCTTGTACCCTGCAGTGAGACTTATGAAGTCTGTTGATGATAATGGAGGTTATTTTTGTCACATTATCTACATGCTAGCTTAATTGTCACAAAAACTCACAGCCAAATAAAGAGTTTAATTTATGCACAACTTAATTTTTCCATTTTCGATCACAATTCTAACCACACCTATTATTGGTTAGAAAAGGTCACAAAATATTTTTTTAGGTTAGATAAGATATGTGACCAGTGATAAAAAATATGGCTAGTTTAATACGCGAGTTTACAAGCCCTGTATGCATCAAAGACATTGATTTAAGTATATCGAACAAATAATATAAATGTTGAGAAGCAACGTGACATTTACATGAGCGATGAATTCCTTAGTTTCTTTATACTTTTACTAAAAGAAGCATCTAACGAGGGAAGTATATAGTTTACCAAGAGGAGGCGCAACGTATCACTGCTCGAAGAATCTGGAAATTTCTAGAATCAACGGGGCTAAGCAGTGAACTCTAAAGGGTTGAACAAAAGATCAATTTAGCTGGTCGACGGTCTACAAGGCCCAAAATTAACATGTATAATATATTCATTTAAACAGTCTAGCAACGGGTTAATTTGCAACGGTAAGTAACAGTACTATGTAGACCTAATGATATTCTCAATATTACTTTAATGCTGTAGAAATATTACTTTCCTGCTCCGTTGTATTCAATCTCTCTCAAAACTCACTATAATTTGTCATAAAATAACTATTCAACTTTGAGGAATACTTTAACTGTAGAAGGCATGTTATAAACACGAATATTTGTTCTTCGGTCGTGGATATTTATATAAATTTTTGAACGACTGACCCGGTGAACAGAGTTACCGAAAGTAGCTATGGAAGAATGACGAAGAACGAACGACGAAGATGACTTCTTTTTATAAAAACCTCAGCAAATGACTGACTGACTATGTTTTATGACGACAGTAATAAGTAATAAGCAGCTTGTGGTGGTGGTAATTCCCTTAGTGGTAAACCGATTTGATTTCCATCTTCGTCCTTATTAGAAATATAACAATCAGGTGTAAGCAACGTCAAGAGCATAGTATAACATGTCAAATATTAGTTGGTTGGATACTGATGAAAGCTTGCGTAATAAACGGTGCTTAGTGAACTTTCATAAAGACGCAAAAGATTACAATACCTTAGGCGGCGTAGGCGCAGACTGTTGTGGCCTGTACTGAGGTTGTTGCTGTGGTTGCTGCCTGTATTGAGGTTGCTGCTGTGGTTGCGGGCTGTACTGCTGTTGCTGTGGTTGCGGCCTGTACTGTGGCTGCGGCTGCGGTCTAGGCTGTGGTTGGGGCGCGCGGTACGCGGGCGCGGGCCGGGGCGCGGGCCGGGGGGCGGGTGCGGGCTCTTCGTAGTCATAATCAATGGATTGAGCTGGTGATTGCGCTGGCTCTCGGTATTGAGAACGGCCACCCTATGAAAATTTAATTAATATCTAAGAAATTTATTCGTTGTAAAATTATGATTTAAATTGAAAACACAAAATGATGCTATAATTTACTGCCTGAAGAAGCTTCTCAGCCTGTCTCAATGTAAACTCTCACACGTTTTAGCACCTATACCTATATAAATATAAACATATGTATGACATGACTGTACATGATTATAGGCGTTTTTCAGGCTTATTAAGAAACGTATTAAATACTCAATTACATATTTGCAATTACTAGTTACTCTTTTTCAAATTATACCTACCAAACCTTTACGTTACGTAAATATATATTTCTATGCACTCCACGCTACCTAAATTGCCAGATTAAAAGCAGAAGGAAGATTCAGTTAAAAAAACATAGTAATTATTAAAAAATTAATTTAGACAACTAACATAATGCTTTAATATATGTACCTGTGCTTTGGGCGGGCGGTCGCGGGTAGTGTCGTCGACGAGGGTAGGAGGCGCCACGGTGATGCCCTCTCCAGCGGGCTGGAAACCGTACTTGTTGGCACCATACTCTATTACGCGGAGCTGGAAAATTTTTAAATGGCAATAGTTTTAAACGAAATAATACTTATGCTGGATTAATTGTACATTTTTACACCAGATAAAGTTTAATAATATGGCATTCCTTTATTTTGACCTGGCGAACTGCTCGTGCAGAACCCAGGTTACCCCCGTGAAGGGTAATGGAGTTACCGGGGAGTTTTAGTGGGTATTCTCAGTGCCACTCTATTGAGGTACTGAGTGAGCCCCACACACGCTCGTCGCTTAACCAGTGGCGGGTAGGTCCGTAAATGGATTACTCCTCGTAAAAAAATGGCAGTCCTTTATTTAGTTTGGAAGTGACTACCGACAATTTGTATTTTTGGGACGTATACAGCATGTTATTGATAATGAAAGTTGTTGTGATGGTTTCTGCTCACCATCAGATTTACCATCTACTGTATTTGTTGGAAAATAAGAACGTACCTTTCCTGTATCGTCTTTATATCCGTATTTGCCTTTGACCTCCCCCGCTGGAGACTTGGTCTCGATCTTGAAGGAGCCGTCGGCTGCCTCGTACCCGTAGGTGTATGACCCATCCTCGTTGTGCCTGGAATTTTAACACAACGCACATTGAGAAAACAAATAAATAAGAAGGATAGATAGATAGATAGAAAAAAAAATATTATTTTCATCTCTACATCACACACAATCCATCCAGACAGTACATAGATTAACTGACAAACATTTAATGAAGGTAGGACCTTGGTGTGCGCTGCAGAAGTGCAAAAGGGTCGCAACTCAGTGACTAATTTTGTTCACATCGGGATGTGAACAAAGCACTGATTTCTTTGTGTTACATATATTTAAAAAAAAAGATTTTTTTAAACTATCAATTTAGTTGGTGTACGAACCAACGTACGTCATCAGCATTTTCGTTATAATTGTTAGAATAATTTGGCAAATAACCTAATTACGTTTGCATGACTTTTATTATTTCTTATTTTTTTTTATAACATTGAAAAACCAGTTTTATTCAGCACACCTAACGATTCCTCAAAGTAAGATTTTTGTTGTTGTTGTTGTGTTGTATTGTATTGTGCTGTTGTATTTTGTATTGTTATATGTTGTTTTATAAATTAGCAGTCATCAGTCATCATCACACAGTTACCTAAACGAACGTATAGGAGAAACAGTTTTTGATGTTGGACATCCGAGCTACGTTGTCTCTGAGAGTCTTTTAGAGCCCGATTATAAGCAAAAAGTTCGCGAAGAGAAATTTAACTTTATAGGATGAATATTCTGATATTCTAAAAACTGATACATATCCACAATTTGATAGTAGGCTTAAATTATGACGATTTAGAAGAACATAGTGGTAAAGTTCATTAACAAAAGAAATTTTTGATGACAATGTAATCAGCTTCGAGAAAAAAAATCTAGCTTTTTTTTTAATTCGTCTATATGTAATCGTATTTCCTTGTTTAACGTTTGTTACATTTAGGCTTATAGATAAGACAAATTTAAGCCTTTCTCCTGTATATCCTAAAATTTGTTGTGCCCGACAGGGTCCATAGTGTCTTTAATAGTCTTAAGATCTACATATTATGTAACTACGGAACGAAAAATAAAGAATTTAATTGAAAATTTTGATAAAAGTAATATGTGGGTTGTGGAAGATAATTTTAAATAGACAAACTTTCTGTTGCAATATTAAAGTCCTAGCTGGTTTCTAATAAGTATACATTAGATACAAGATACAGTAACATTTATTTATAGGCAACTTGTGTAATTTCCTAAGACCGCGCCAATTTCGTAATGAACTGCTTGGGCAGTGGCTTTGGGCTTAACTACGGCTATATTTGGATTTCAAATTATTATTTGTGTCTTGTGGGATTATTTGTGTGTGAATTGGAACTTGTTCATTTATCGACAGATATAAGCTTCAGCTTTCCAACGCTTATCATGTTAGATATTTCTGGTTGCAATTTTCGTGATTATCATGATAATTTCGTGTTTAGAGTATTCAGTCGTATGAGACTATAATATCTCACAGCGACTAAAAAGGTCTATAGCATTTGCCCATTTATTTTTTATTTCAAAACAAAATCAAAATGTTCTATATTGAAATGGAACTAATTACTAAATTCTTTATATCACCAAGTACATACACACAACGAGAAGAAGGTTCAAATGTTGGTAATGATATTTATAAATAATTAATGTCATTGTGTGCTATTGACGGCTGTTGAAGCCGGTGATCGAGTGCCGGCCGGGTACCGGGAGACGCAGCGTTGGTAGGCCTCCCACTAGGTGAACCGACGATCTGGTATAGGTTTGAAGATCCTTGGGGGAACCCTATATCTAGCAGTGAATATCTCTCGGCTGATATAATGATAATGATGACGATGAATCAATCATTTTTATATCTTCATGAGGAATCTTACTTCTACGCTTAAGTATAATTAAGATCATTTGTTTTATAATTATAAATAATATTTCTTCCTAACACAGGTATTTGTATAATTTGTTAAAAAAGTAAGTTTGTTTAATTAAATTTTTTAAAGTATTAAGACATAAAACCGACCAATACTGACCTGTTAATCTGTTTGAGAATAGGCACCGGGGTTGGTGCCACTTTTGACTCTGAAGCGATGTACCGCGGCGCACGATCATCCGCATACTGTGCGCACGCGCACGCGAACACTGACAAAAAAACCTGAAACAAAAAAAAAGAATTTTATGAGATTTTTCCAGAAATATAAATCGAAACGTAATCAATATGTTACATTTAATTTATAAAATCTTTATTTGTATTACTTTTATGGGTTTTAGTACTACCTACTTAATTGTGTCATCTTACGTTATTTTCCAGAATTTAAAATTATATATATTTTTTTCATTCTGCGACTCGTTTTTGCATAAATTGCATTTTATTTTTTATTGTTTTGTGTGTACAGTAATCATTAAATAAATAAAATAAAATGAATCATTTTTTACGCAAGTGAACTCAAATGAAAACAATACTGTAGGAGTTTTTTTTAATGTCGCTAATCGAGCCTGATGTAACTCTATCTTTGTGTCGATACAGTTGAAGTCCCATACTGGAAACTGCCTAGCAAGCGTGACATGTTGCATCAGGATTGACACAGGTTATGACGAGATCGCTCGTATGATTATGTGAAAGCACATAGAGATTACGTCCAATGGTAGCCGTCAAACTATAATACGATGTGACAAAGAGAAACAAAATATACTACTATGTATTAGTATTTTGAATGCATATATTTGAATTGGACCATTATACAAATTTAAACAATTAACTTAAACCTAGCTTTTGTAATCTACCTTTCTCCTGTATATCCTAAAATTTCGTTGTGCCCGACAGGGTCCATAGTGTCAATAATAGTCTTAAGATCTGCATATTATATAACTATGGAACGCAAAATAAAGAATTTAATTGAAAAGATCGTGCATCGGATTCTTTTCTTTACGCACTTAACTATGTAGACAACATAAACATTAATAAATTTCATTACGCACTGAACATTGACCAAAATAAAATTTTCTGGGTGCCAATACTAATTATAGAATAGAATAGAATAGAATACATCTTTATTGTACATCAGCCAATTCAAAAAGAGAAACACACAAAAAAAAACTTAACTAATTTTGTACAAAGGGCTACCAGCGTTAAAAGCGATCTCTTCCAGGTAACCTTAGGATGGACAGGATTCAAGATAAAGTACTATAAAGATACTATAAGTACTAGTAAGATAAAGTAATTATGGAAGGTAGTTGTATACTATTGGACAACAACGACAACCTGCTACCTTGTTACGACGATTTCTACGTCTCGTCGTCCATCGTCGTGCTAGATATCGCGACAGTTAAGTTGTATTTTGTTTTGTTGTAAGTTGTACAAACGGTTTCTAGTGTACACGGCCCAAATAAAAACTCACGACTCATTGTTTAGTTGTAACAACTTAGGTTTTGTACAGTCAATTAAAAAACCTTTTATCTATATAATATTTCGAATGGTATTTACTGGAAAATTACAACATAAAATTCAATTTTTCTAGTCGTATTTTTATAAAGCTTTTAAAGTAAGTTACAATAACGAACAATAAGTAATAGCCCAATTGTAAAATTGACCAATTTTCGTTACAACCTGACTTGTCCTTGACACTTTAGTTACATAATAACGATATGAACTGTAAGTGAAAACTATTGGGATGCTCCAATGAATAAGCGTTAGCGTGTTTTAAAGAAATACTGTATTAGAAAGTTGTTATAATACAAAAGTTCATTTACAGTACCTATGACCTAATAGGCAGATCATAGTTTTCTGTAACTTCTCTGATTTCTATAAAACAATCAAAGAAGAACAAAATAACAATATTACTTTATAATATCTATAAGAAATATATATTTAATAATTTGTCTCTGAAAAATATATTATGTTGTTTAGTTTATTCCTTTTATAGAAAATAATATAGGACATATCTTCCAAAGACATATCCTTTATCCTTTTTTACATTTGCATGTATTTATCTTGTATATTGTACATTGATATTGTCGATGGTAAATCTTAATAAATAAGTCAAAAAAGTAATATATGATTAATAAAAATCTCGTATATGTTCTTTGGTATAATATTCTTTGGTAGATTTGAGGAAGGCGATTAGGTAGCGCTCTACAGATGTTTAAAAATAATTTGTAGGCTTAATTGTTTGCAGAGTTAATTTTTACATTGTATTTTACTCAAAATGCGTAATATTTTTGCATCTTATTTAATAGAGAGCCGCGTGACGTTTCTCACTTTGACCACACAACAGCGTGACGAAAGTTTACGCATAGATGCCTTTACGTGTCAAATGTAAACTTTTTGTTTCAGATTATTTATACCATCGTCTGTACAACCTTCATTAAAATATATAAAACACAAAAAATAATTACAAAACATTATAGATCGCACGTGACAACGACATAAACTTATTCGATATATATTTACTAACGAATATACTATATACCATATGTATAGCATATATATATATATATATATATATATATATATATGTACATGTACATGTACTGTAACATGTAACATGTACTGTATTCTTTATGTAGTCCTCATCCGTTGTTGGCAGTAGATATCCGAATCGATGGTACTGCCTGGCGGTAAAAGCTAATAATGAACAATCCCACCATAGACACAGCATCACCTTAGATAACCCAGGGTTTGCCACTTTGAAGGCTGATCGACCTTTTTCACACGTTATTGTCATACGTGATCCACTTTTCATCACCAGTTATTAATCTCTTCAAAAGCGGTTCGGTTTCATTACGTCTGAATAAAGAATCGCAAATGAGTACACGGTTCGTTCTTACAGTGAGCTCGTATAGCACCCAAATATAGAGATTTTTGTGTACCCATATTGTTTTCAAATGGGTCAAAATTAATTTGTAGTCAATTGCCAGTTCTTCAGCTATGTCGTAACTGCTGATATGACGAGAAAGATAGTGGGTATCTAAATATTCCTACTTCTAATTGATATAAAGACAATTAGTAATTACGTATTTATTTGAAAGCATACTTTTGATATACAAAGCTCACGACACAGCAATATTAATAATATCTATATAAACCGAATGACGAATCGGAAAGTGTATTTAGAGGCCGAGGGACCGTTCACCTGCTTATTATGTTGCTGGGCAGCATTACAGTCCACTCGGAGACCTGATAACGATATCAATTCATAACTTTTAAATGTTTCCACTTCTTTGCAATGAAGTGACAATATCCTAGAGGAATATATAAATGGAAATATTAAAGCGATAGTAATCATTTACTAATGGTGACAAACTGCCTGAAGACCAATAAAGAAGTTAACTGAACAAAATATATTTTAGATGTTTGAATTGGATGCAGTATTAAATCAATTATTAATCGTACTGCGCCTTTGCATGGGTTGTGCAATCATACATACTTCTTGTAACAGTCTGATAACTGTATCTTTATCGTATCATTTCATTTTAATAATGTTAGCATTTCATCATTATCAATGACATATCATTTCATTTTTACTCGACAAAATGGCGCCTCCGTTTACGTCCAATACTCCACAAGGCAAAGGGGTTCGTTACACCGGATTCCCACAGCTGTATGTATTATTATGATACGTTGCAAAGATCTTAAAAAACAATTATTGTGTTTTCGATTTTTGACATTTATCTTCGCAACTGACGCATTTAATGCCTATTTAAGTGTTTGTGAACACTTAGTATAAATCCTTATCACTCAAACTTAAAATGCTAAAATGTAAGTTGCCACATATGCAAATTATTACGGTATCAATAAAGAATTTGTTGCTTAGTACAGTTGGCCTCAAAAGCAAAATCTTAGTATCATGTAACAACAACAAATGCTTGGTATGCTAACAATTTTGCTGATACTATTAGAAGTAAAGAGTTTAGTTGTCCGAATCACGTATAAAATTTCAAGGTCTTTCTTTAAGTAAAGTCTTTAAGCTTTCCTTGGCCTTAACTATTATATTTTATGTAAAATTTCTATCACATTACAAAGAAAATGATCACATATTATTACGTAAATTTCATAGAAATATAAATATTACATATACATGAATTAAAAAATATTACTTCGTTTTTAAGTTGATTTGATTTAAAAAATCCATATTATAACATATAACTTTAATATCGCCTGTAAATGGACTCTAGAAGCGAATTTGAGATCATTTTCTTCGATATTTTAATTTAAATAATCGATATTCTATCGATTAATCTTCAATGAGACCTTCAATCACAACACTTTGAACTAATTAAGCACTGCACTTAAACCATGCCGGTTAACAAAGAAACGACAAGTCACTTATCAAGGTATCACACGTAATCATTTCACTGTGACGAAATCATTGTTGAACTTAAAACAAATCACTTTCACAGTACAATTATAAATTAAGTAATTTACACATAAAGAAGATTACAAAAATTAAAATCGTTTACAAAAAGTTAGCCAATTAAAATTACAATAATAATTACTATTTAATTTTAAATGGAAGCATTTATTTAACTAAAATATTTCATATAAATTTCACTACCTACCTACGAGTGTCAAAAAAGTTTACGTGTAAAATTTAAATTTAGAACGTACCAATCGCGCTAGCACAGCCATGTCGACAAATCGGAGGCCCGGCGCCGGCGTTCGTTGCTTTTATACTAGTTACAGGGCGAAACCTTTCACTGAATATAGTTTTCATTTCGCTAAGGGATGCAGTGTGGAGTTGTTTTTATTTAATTTGTAATTATAGAATTAGTAACTAGTATTGATAAGATTAATTAACAAATACAATTAAACGCAATAATTTGGAATTGAAATTTTGGATTGGAGTGAGATATATTGTTGCTTGAGATAAACTAATGCTTGGAAATAACACTATTAGGGTTTTAATAACTGTGAAATTTCTATTAATAACAATTATAATAAGCATTATATTTAAGGTCATCAGGTTATTAAGGAAATAATAAAAATAGGATTCTGTAATTTCATAAAATTTTATTTTTGCAAGGTTTCTTTTCATCACGCTTCTTTTGGCGTCCATCTGTCTGGTTAAGTGGTCAGTACCCCTGTCTCCTAAGCCTAAGGTCCTGGTATCGGCAGATATTTGTATGATGAGTGCGAATATTTGTTGACGAATCATGGATGTATGTATGCTTTTTTAGAAAATTTATATCCATATTTGTATTTATTTTTCTGCGTTAGATAATATGTTTGAGTGTGAGAAATATAATAATTATAATAAATGTGCATTATAATAATAAATGTAGGTCCTTATAGACAAACGAATAACGAAGTGTCCCTATGAGAGTTTTTATCTTTTAAGATATAAGGATATGTGTTGTTTAAAGGGTCAATGACCAGTCAATCAAACGAGTACCATCCATTTAAGTAAGCGAATCTTATCGCAATGAGTTTAAGATGTCAAGACGTAACCTCGAGGGAAGAGAAAGATCTCTTCCGTATTGAACTGACGTTGATTTTTATTTAAATTAATAAGACTCAAACCTATAAGGTAAATGCGACTAATAAGTCTTAGAGACTCAAAGGTCGGGTGCCCAACTATTTAAATACATTGTAAATGCAGCATTATTTAAAATGTGCTTTTATTTAGAACTTTTATGACATAAACTTGTAGCTTAACTAATGAGTATAATATTATTAATGTTACCAAATCGATAACGAATACAATAGTAAAGAATAGAATAGACTAGAATATATATAGAAGATAACGATTAAAACGAAAATAGTTACGTGTAACGGAATGTGTGTCAATCAACAGAAATACTTGTAAGATACATAAAAGAAAAACTGGGAATTGACCACAAAACAGTTATGACCCATTTAAAAAAAGCTAGGTACACACTGGGTAAAAAATGTCTTAAATTTTCATATAAAAAACATATTACTTCACAACCTATGGTCGCGATTCTGTTGTGCATGAACTAAAATTATATTTCAGTTCGTTCGACTCTTTCATTACAACCCGACCAGAATAGAAGAGATCACCGATGACGTCATTTGATTTCGAAAATGGGTTATAGTTCATCTGCGTCATATAGATGTAAATGGGCGCAGTAAAATATCAAAAAGACGTCGAAAGTATTGATTTCCAGTTTCTAAAAAACCGTTATAATTCGGATGGGACAGTCAAATTGTGTAATCTAACTTCCGCTTGCTTTGAGTGTACTTTTAACCAGTCAAGCTTCCAATCCTGACACAATTGTTTTATCTCTAGGTACCCGGTTGTTTAAAGTGATTCAGCTCATCGGCTAAGTGGTGCGAATGCTTTTGTTTCGATAATGGAGTCAAACCACCATTAGCCATGGTTGGCTCCTGGATGAGACAATCAAACTTCGTTATTTTGAGCTCTTCCGTTTTTCGGAAGGCATACTAAGCCGTTGGTGTTTTACGACACCCGCTCTTATCCATTCAAAGTCAAAGTCAAAGTCAAAGTCAAAGTCAAAATACCTTTATTTAAATAAACTCATTGACTAAGTTCTTTTAAATCGTCATAACAGGGAATATGTATAAGAAAAACAAACTAATGTAATTGAAGGCAATAGTGATAACTTTAAGTGTTATTTACAAATTGTTCCAGTTATAGAATTTAAATATGTACTAAATAAATTTAATCATTAACCCACATTGGGCTGGCGTGGTGGTATATTGGCCAATGTCCTCACGTGTTTCTCCCATTTAAAAAGGCCTGTGCCCAACAGTGAGTTTCAAACAGGCTGTGATTATGACTCTGGTGTTTATTGCCGTTCAATAAATTAGGGTATTAATACCGTTTTTTTTGTAACTATTTTGCCTGACCCAATGAGATGTTTCTAATGTGTTATCAGTAGGGAGGCGAGAATAATGGGAGTCTTTCGGCTTACTTTAAGCCGGATGGCTACAGGCTCTCCTCCCCAAAGGTACGTTTTGACTTATGGCAACTAAATTTAGGGTAGTTAAATAAAGTATAAATGTCTCCAAAATATCTCAATAGGTATTGTCCTATAGGGATATTTTGTGCCTTCCCAGCCATTTATTGTATATATAGGGGTATTATATAGGGGTGCCTGGTGCACTTCACCCTAGAAGTAACAAGATTATGGCCTCATGATAAGATAAGATTAGATATGGAATGGTCTGCACAATGTTCACATCTACCAACATTTCCCAAGGAAATTAAAAAACAAATCTTAGATAGCATCGCAATGTTACGTGCGCTTAGGTCTTGCAACATATAGGCCATTCGTTTTTTAGTTTTTAATAGGTATTTGTTCTTAACCTGTACGATTTGGACAACTTAAGCAATCAACAATACACTACAGCAGGGGTGGCCAAACTTTTTGGGTCCGCGTGCCAAAAATCCTCAAATATTATTTCTCGATTGATTTCATGTATTAAATTAATTAATTTATTTAAATAAAATGTTACACACTGGGAGAGTAATTTGTAATGCACTCATTAGTAAATTTAACTGATAAAAAAATACTTAATAAAATTAAAATCAAATTGCCTTTCTGCTATTTATTTTATTATACTCCACATTAACCTGTCTGACTTTAAGATCCTAAACGTCATTTTATCCCTTTCATATTGAATTCATATGAAATAGAGGAAAATAAATAAATTAAAGTTTAAGAGAACGCAAGCCGAATCACCACCAATGTACTACTTCTATAATCAATGTAATATGAATGTAAATAATAACTTTCATGACATAATTTGTATACCAAATGATGTAATAATAATAATTTTAAGAACTTACAGTAACCAAGCCTAATAACTAAGAATTGATTAACTTTTCGCAATAATATGTAACAGTTGCGACCTTGTTGTAAATTTTCTCCAAACTATCAAGATTCTGCGCTTGCGCTGATTGACAGCCTTTGATGCGTTGTCAGCGCTGCCAAAAACTATTACCAGGTTTGAAAGGTTTAACAGATCTTCTCCCTGGTGACATAGCATAATGTAAATGTACACTCTAAAACCAAATTTAAGTGCATTGCATCTTGTTCTTTCTGACAGCTTGCGGACAATAATATTGTTTAACATTAAGACAGCTGTAATCAATTTTCAACCTTAAAGACATCGTCCTGCCATCAACGCGCATACGAAAGAGCGGAATGTATTGAATTAATATTTTATTTTAGAGTGTTCTATCAGAATTAATCCCATTATTGATTTTAATTAAGGACGTGTTTATTTTCAACTAAAAACTTTTTGTCATTTTCTTTTTTAAAATATTGTCGACGAAACTGAAAAAAATAGTTTTGTCAAAATATAAAAAGATATCAAGAAGAAAATCTTCTTATTTTTATCGAACAATTAATATGATATATTAAATAAATAAAGAATCACAATCATATCTAGTAGCAGTACAACCCAAAGGGATAACGGACGCTACAATCCAAGTAGCTTTTTCAGAACGAGTATTATAAAAAAGGGTTTTATGTATTTTTTATATTATTAAAAAAAACTGCTTAGTAAAAAACATATTTATGGCAGTGTTCTTTAGTGAATTTAGTTTTCGGTCACGTGACAATTATGTTACATTAAGTTGCAGCTAGTACTTTGGATACATGATGATTATTATAAAAGAAAAAGAACTATAAAAGAATATAGAGATTGCTTATGATTAGAAATATCCAATATTTTCGTTTTTGGCATTATACTTAGAAACAGTAAAATATTGTTTTATTAATAAGTCTGTCATATTTTACCTTATAGGTATTCCACTGGTATGCTTTTATTCCGTCTCGACTTAAATCATTGTAACGATTACTCAACTTTAATGAAATTATTTGACTCACGTTAAGTTGGCAACCCTTGATGACAGGTGTACCAACTGCGAGTTCGGAATACTTGATCGATCGAGTTGACACAGAATTTGGCCTGAAGAATTTTTTTGTAAAAACACGTACTGTCAGTTAGAGATTTGAAAACATTTGAATTTTTTGTTACCGGACAAATAATCTACGTCAAATTTTATAAACTCAATTAAGTCTTGTTCATAAAAATCTGAACATATTTATTAGAAAATAAAGTCAATGTAACAGCAGTTTTGAAAGTAAATATTATGCATCTCTAACCAAAATTGTCACTGGTTAGAACTTTTAATAATATAAATTCTAAAAGCGCTGAGTCATACCAGAAAGCCAAAGCCATCGAGGGAGAAATGGAGATTAATTTGAATGCATCTCTAGACCAAGTATTTTACAAATATCACCGAGACAATTCTGGAAACTTTATGATTTTATTACAGTAACTATCAATACTTTATATCATCAACTACCTTTTAACCACTGAAAGCTATACGGGGATCAAACGCTGTACTATCATCATCACTCATAGTCTGTACACATCCTGCTGCTCACAACCTACGTAAAAGAAATACGTGAAAAATTCATAACACCCCGTGGTCCATAACATCCCGTTAAATCGTGCGTTCGTCACAAACGCAGGATATCTAGATCACAAATTTTAATTGACCCGTCCGGGATCTTTGCGAAGACTTGATTCGTTTTATGAAAGTTGCAAAAAACTTGCCACATACTACTAAACAAGAACAAACCTCCGACAAATATACTACAAAGATGTACAAATAAGAAAAGAACCAATATATATGTGGGTGCTTCAGCAGAGGAAATCTGTCGTGTCTCAGTGATCAAAATTCACACATACACATGCAGACACATGCGTGATCTAATCACTGGTATTATACCAAAATCTGAGGCTATATCGATCGACTAATTATAAAAAATTTAACTCAAAACAAACATTGATATTGGCGCTGATTCCGTTGTGCACGAACTCAATTGAATTTAAGTTCAGTGCTACTCTTTCAGTATAATACAAACAAAAAAGATAGGTTCCGGTGACGTCATTTGACGTTTCTAAATAGCAACCTTAAGCGTTTTTGCCTTATTTTAATGCGCATCATAAAACAAGCCGATTAAAATAAGTCAAAAGTGTATGGATTGTAAAGAGTCAACTAAATTAACAGTCCTTGAAGTCATTCTACTCCTTTTAATTAATTTGAAAGAGATGCGAATAACTTAAATTTAATTTAGTCCGTGTACAACGTAATGAGGCCAATTTGTGTCTAAATTTATGTAAAATTTATAAAATGCAATTTTTTTTTATATAACCAATCAATGAACGTCTCCCTACAAACATTACAATAAATTTAATTAACATTCTGACAAAAAAATATGAAACAACTTTGTCTATAGACTCAAATGTAAAAAAGTCCAAACCAGTCAGCCTCGCGCCAACATTCTTAGCAAAGGCCGACAATCAGTGCAACTATCGCTGAGCAAGCGCATTATCTAGGTAATTTTCTATTCTATTATTTAATTTACCTTACAACCCTGATCAAAATATTGTTTTGTATTATGAACTTCCTTAACCGGATTAATTATTAATTATTAGTGTGATTGCAGAGCATAAAATCTTTCCCCATAATGTCAATAAACTTGCAGTATCAAGTGTTGTATTGACATTGCTTATGTGTTTAGACTTTGATTCCCACAAAGCATCATGTAAAATATCTAACCTATAAATAGCATGAAAATGTACAACAATAACTACAGTCTTGTTTCAACATATAATTCATTCAATATATAATTTTTTAGTGGAAGGCTTTTAAGTGGATAGTAGCGAGGCTTGTAAAAAAATTTATTCACTATATTGTTTTCTTAAATAGGAAAAAAATTAAGGTTTTAAAAGCTATTTGGCTACGGGGTCTGAAGTGTCAGTTCATTATGGAAAAGAGGATTCTTGCGTAAAAATAGTTTGGGAATTCCTGCTTTATGGAAAAATAACCTACACTTGCCCTATGGAGCTCTATTACTTCAAAGGTTAAAAAGAATTTTCAAAGGTTTTTCTAATGTGCCTCTCACAACTATTGCTATCACTTATCGGTTAGAAAATACATGTATCCCCCTCTTACTGGTTGAGTCTTAATCTGTTGGACTGAAATATACTCCCGGAATCCTTGAGATAGTGCAAGTTGATATTTTCACATATAACCAACCACCATTATATTGTTACCAACGCAAAACGGGTCGATAATGGCCCGTAGTGCAAGAACTAAATTTAAGTTGAGTACTACTCTTTCTGTACAACCAAAAAATACAACCCAAAGAAATAATTATTTGCACTCGTTATACAAATATCTGCCCCTAGGGGATTCGAACCCGGGGCCTCGGGCTCAGTATATAGAGTTCTGACCACTCAAACAGACGGCAATCTAACAGAAAAGGCTATTGCTATTGATATTGCAGTTTAAGTTCTGACATTGGACATACGATCAATTTTAAATCACTCATGGTATTTTTGCTGTCCGATAAACATTTTTATTGCAATATTTTCAAGTACATATAAACACTAAAAATGTAAGTGATCACCAAGTTTATTCCGATGCTTAGCAATAGGCACTGTCGTTAGAAACAAAAGCTTTGTATAACCGGCGCGCGCGCAATTATTTGTTAAGAGATCTAATTAAAAACCTATGTAGTTCCACAGGCGATATATCTCGAAGTAACTCGCGGAAGTGGGCAGCGGCCTTGGTCGCTTTCACGCACAAAAAGACCTGCATATAAAACGTTAAGGTCCAATACATTATGCATTGTCCACGCAATCGCAATATTGCCGCGAAATAACTGTATAACATGAATATTGACGGGTTAAGTCGCTAATGCGTTGGTGCTGTCGTGAACAATGGGTCAACAATGTGAATAATACCTCTTGATTTATTGAAACTATCATTAATACGAAGCAAAATTATTGTCTGTTGAATACAATAACGTTAAAGTATTCGTTCATAAATATTTCCTTCATAACTGACTCAATTATAATTATTTAACCCATGTAGGCCAAATACAACTTATTCGTTGTTCACTCACATTCATTCTTGTATACCGGCCATCTTACATACTTGTTTATTACGCTTACTTTATGACTCAATTAGTAAAGATTAAATTAGTAAAGACAATTACGTGGCATATTGATGACGCCTTTAAACACGTAAAATTACGACAATGCTCACGTATTTCCAACGAAATGTGGATGACGGTTCTCCGGACGTCATTAGCAACGTCGTACATCGTCATTTTGCAACGTATCATTGCGACAGTCAATTGATTGTCAGATATATATAATTTTCTTTGTTATTGTTTCTAGTTAAAATATTATGAATTGCATTCCATTACATATGTCCATCAAATTGCAATTCGATGCAGTATGAATGCAGTTAGCAATGAAACTAGCAACCAGCTCTTTCTTTCAGCGTCTTTCTGTCTAAAAACGGAGTGTAATCATTTTTATAAGTAGATATGTCATTGATACTAAGGATATCAAGTCACAGGTAAGTCGATAACTAAACTAGAAGTATTCATTATAAACATACGATCGGGTTTTAGTACCAGGAAGTGACATTTAGGTGTTCTGATTGGTACTCGTTTCTTTATATCACTTTGCTCGTCAAAGATAAAATAGGAAGCAGACGATCCAATAAAAATGTTTAGTAGCTTGTAATGGGTACCATGGGTAACCCAATACCACTAATAGTAGGTAAATTTTTCACATGATACTCCATTACAGCTCCTTTTATTATAATCCATGGTTGCCCATGTGTCGTCACGCCCCAGAAGGGGGAGAGTTGGCAACAGAAGGGACGCATAAAGATAATTGTAGGGAGCACAGATCAGCGCCGAAGGGGAAAGAGCCCTATGCAAGTACCCTCGCGCTCTCTCGCGATTCGGTCCGTATGCCGCAAGGTAGGCAGGACCATGGGTTGGTGGAGGGTAATCCATGGTTTCCCGGGATCAATGGGTTCAAAATTTGGATTATCCATCTCCTCAGTGTCTGTGCTTAACAGTAAGATGTATATAGTTTTTAGTGAATGCGTATGCAATCTACTTTAATAAGGACATTGTATACAATCTCATCGTATACAATGCACTTATTTTGTTTGATAAGGTCATCGTATACAATTTCATCGTATACAATGCACTTATTTTGTTTGATAAGGTCATTGTATGCGATCTCATCATAAATTTCAGCATTTGTTGTTTGTTTGTTGTTTCAATGACGAAGACAAATCAAATTTCGTCATATTTCATCCCTTAATTGTCAGATATAGTTATCTCTAGTTTTTACTATGATGGTAAGTTCAGATATTGGACCCGTTGCTACTTCAATCGTTGTAAGAATTATCGTAACTAACACTGCAAAGATTTAGTAAAATTTCAATTTCTGGTTGATGTTCTGCACTTAATATACTTAATCTGTAAAAAGTAATGTCGCGGCTACACTGTATCTTCACGTGAATTCGATCGAGTCGTTGTCCCAAAGGCCTCAAAACGACCTTATCGCTCCAATTACCAGTTGCTTATGGTTATATATGACACCCGTATGTATATACTTCACTGGACATTCGCAAATTAATGGTTGCGATAAAATGAATTTAAAATTTTCGTTCGTAGGTAAATACTTACATACAACAGATCTAGAGGTACGGAGTTCATTTCGCAGGGGGTGGAAACTTTCTATTCAGTTTCGTTAGTCGCTTTTCGCTCTAGTTTAAACTTAAAATCATTTTGATATTGGTGTTATATAGCATATCTTCAGAACGAACATCTATAACTGCTTTCAGTGTTTGCGAAATTGTAAAGAAACTAGGCCCTTAAAAACTGTCGCTGCGTGATTATCATTATTGACAGGTCTACACGTTTGAATTGCAAAGATTAGATGTGATGGAACTGACATATTTTAAAGATACATCATCTTAGCTAAATTTTCCGCCACAACAATATGGTAATCATAATTGTATTATTGAAGACGTTGGAGGTAATATAGCCAGATCCTTTGTGATTGAAGCTCGCTTCCATTTTCGGCCTTATCCTGATTATCAATTTGTAATATGAAATCTAAGAACTGCCTCGTGTTTGAACTGTTTAAAAGAATTTTCTTTTTTCCCAGCCCGTTGGTATTCCTTATGTAAGATAGAATAGGCCATGCTGAAGATATTTGTATGACTTCAGGATAAGGTTAAGTGGATCGTACAAACCTTATGAAACGAAAAGAAGGCATTATGGTCAAAGAGAAAGGATGTATAGACGATCATTTCGCATCGTCCGAGGTCCTTCCTACATTACAGAAAAAAACTAATTTATTACGTATTAAAACGTTTAAAAGGTCGCATAAGTAAAGCCTTATTTATGTAAATAGACCTACCAAAGTTGCGTTGCAAAGTAAATATCAAGTTATCTCTGGTATTTTCAGTGTATCTATTAACGTCTTATATAACAATATTATAAGTACTTGTATATATATGTTTATTGTATTTAAGTAAAGTTTATCATGATACATCGCCTACTTGATTATTCATTTTTGTTTAAATCCTGTATATCCTAAGGTTATCTGTTAGAAATCGCTCTTAGCGATAAGGTCGCCCTTTCTACAAATCTTTTGTTTATTTTGTGTCTTATTTTCTGTAATATAATAAAGCTATTTTCTATTTTACTCTAAATTACCTAATAAAGAATGCTAGACAACAAAACATTGCTTTAAATGGTCTGGTGAGTTGCCCCAGCGAAGGGCATGGATGTTACCGGGGAGTTTAATGGTCCCAGTACCACTATGTGAGCGAGAATCGTCGCTTAGCCAGTAGCATGTAGGTCATTCAGCGGATTCCGACTCGCAATTCTATTTGGGATAATAAAATGGAATTTCGCTATTATTCAGTAATTGAAGCGGTCATAATGATTGTTGAAGACCACATATCAGACACAATCAAGAGACTTAGTACTTTATGTGGATACCGGTGGGCTGGTAAGGAATAAAAGGTGAAACTTTAAAAATAGTTATTCATCGCGTGAGTATGACACAAATTATCATATTAGAATAAAGTGGGCGGGCATCGCTTGATACATAGTTCATGAAGCAATCTTGTATTTGGCGCCACGATAAATGGCCTCTCTTAACCTGTCCATGTCGCACTTGGCATTTCGACTGCAATGTTGAACGTGACAATGTAACAGGGAGACAGTATTTAATTTATTAAATGCCTATTAATATTTTGTAGAGCTTTATTGTAGAGATTAATTTAAAAGTTAAATTTTACTTTAATTTGATTTAATTATTTTGTGTAGTTTAAAACAGTCCTTACCAATAACCTAATCAGTTTCACGGTAACGTATTGAATAAAGTAACTAAAGAGAGAGTGAAACATTTATTGATTACATATCATGCAATAGAAAAAACAAGACATGTGATGTGAAATTTGTGACATGTTTTGATTGTAGTTAAGACGTATGGAAGAGCTGGTTAAGGCCTGTTCCAATTGAAGTAATTGAAGCTTTTTGGACTTACTTAAGAACAAAAATGCTTTAGATTTATGTAAAAGGTTTTTGAAAATTAATATGACAGGGCAAATGAGAAATTTACAATATTTGGAGATAATTCATGTTTTCGACTATGACAGGTACGTCGAAAACCTGGAGGTGATTCCTAAATATAGCATGTGTTTTATATTTAATTCAATTCATTTGTTTATTAAATACTATTGTTACCAATTATGTGATAAAAAATGGAATTCAAACGTTTTAATTTATTAAAAGTAATAAGAGTTATTATTTCTTGTTTCCCTTTTGCATTGCACCAGGGTGTGGTTTCAAGGCCGTCTGGGTGGAGGCGGATGTCGACGGCCGCGTCATTTCCTCTACATATCTTTATTACAAATATATCACCTTTCCCTTTAAATTTATTTCAATTATTATGTTCATTGTAATCTAAATAGACATACAGATTACAATGAACCAAAGGGTCTACTTTTAGTGGTCTTTAACTTAGTTACATTGAAAATTTTATAATTTTGAATATCCAGCATCACAACATAATGTCCTAGCAGCCGCCAACTTGCCGGCTCAAAAAGCGCTTTTCACTTTAGAAGGAGACCGTAAACAGTAGTTGTAAGTATGCGTGCCAAAATTTTTTAAAATAATCATTTATTTAAAACAATTATTTTAATGATTTCCATTTTCGCTTCAAAACACCCTCACACGTACACTCGAAGTTAATTAAAGTTATTTAATTTTTCTCCCAAAAAATTTAATTTTTAATATTGAATACCATTTGCTATACTAAATAGTCATGGTATTGTTAAGTATATTGCGAAGGAATTGTCTTCTGAAATACAGTTTAAGAAAATGGTCTTGGTACTATGAAGATTTTTTAATTATTATTATTGTTTGCTTTATAACTGATTTGTCTCCTACTGGAATTTTTAAATTCCAGACTGAGATATACACAATAAATGGTATTGGTAAATGGTAATAAAGGCTGAGATACGAATAGTTTGCCAAATGTAACCCCTGTAACTGTTTGTAAAATAGATGTTCTCCTTTCGACTGAATTAAAAAAAACTAATATCAACCTACAACTCTAAAATCACTAAGCACACATGTACTTATAATCATTAAACTTTTAGAAACGGTGCTTCATTTATTAAGCTAATTGGAAACAAACATTTGGTACCAGACTGTTACTAGACATCAAAAATACTAGCTTGATTAAAGAGTATCTAGATAATTATAATGCTAAAATATTTATTGTAAAAAAAATTCACCACTAACTTTTTTTTTAATAAAAAATTAAAATCATGAACTTAATTTCTATTGAATTGACGTTGCAACATTGAATTGGCATTAGTAATATTAATATAATTATTGAATTTCACTTAAGATATTAGTGACATTATTTTATTAAAAATATAGTAAGAATTTAAATAGATCTTCCCCCCATAATCATGAATCGTAGCTCGATTAAAAAGACTGTCTTACTTGAAGACAGTATTTTATAATAGAAGGAGATATTAAGATTATATAAATACTTTATATTTCATTTCCAAAATATAAAATTTCAAAGAGTTGTTTGACATTATGCAACCGTACAGCTCGCCACCGGTAGGGTGTTCATCCTAGCGCCTTGGAACCAAAGTGATCGCGTACGGCTTTGTTGTAAATAATTTTTCCTGCGAACGATCTAATAACAGAATGACACCCTGCGGGGGTTTCCCGAAAGAGCACGGTGTTCTTCAAAAAGGTTGTGATAAAAATTATAGAATCAACAACGAGCGAGATGTAACCTTGGTATTGTAAGCGTTCATATGCTAGGGTAACCGCTTTCCATCAGGTGAGCCGAATACTTGATACGCACTTTAGTTTTTGCCCTTCTCTTCTAATGTGGTTAAAACTTTTTAATTGTTTTAGTAGTTGACAAGTGGGGAACGCTGATTTTTTAAAGTGTTATCTCGTTAAACTTCGTACATCAAGTATAAGTATAAGTAGATCAGATATAATTTTTAAAACTGTTTGTTTAGGGTTAATTGTTTGTTAATCATTCTGTATATATTCCTTAATTTTCAATTATTTTTATGTACGTTTCATTATAGATGTTTAATTTGATTAATAAATCAGTAGATCAGTAATTATACACATTCAAGATAAACATACCATATACAACGCTTTCTCCAGGAAATAAAAAGACGCAATGATTTATATAACGTTTTATTTAATACCTATTTATATACACATCACGTAAAGTTTCATTCGCCCGCAACCATATTGAAATGAAATGAGTACTGATCGAATTGTTGATTGACAAATGCATTATGACGTAATCGCTTTGATGTTGTCATCACAACTATATTTTACATGTTCGAGGTTGTACCTGCAATGTAGGACGTAGTTTGTCTTATGCATATCAATATAATTGATTAAATAATTATAAAGAATATCAGATATTGTAATACATATTAATACAAAATAATTAATAAATACAAATACATGCATAAAATATATCAAAAAATGATAATATTCAGCGATTTAAATAAATATTGCATAAAGTGTGATGTAAAACATAAAAAAATTATAATTTAATGAATATTGAATGTACTAAAAAATACAGACATGTGATATACATTATTAACATTTTAATTATCGTAACAATTAACCACACACACAGAAAGAATAGAAAGAATATCAGTATTTAAATAGGTATTATTAAAATTGAGATATTAATAATTGCATACTGCAAAATATACGAAAAGTATAATAACTGGTTAAAGCTTATTTCCATACTTTACAACTCACTATTGACTAGTACTATAATATAAAAAAAAATATTTACAATAAAAATATAATATCGTTCGAATCGCTTTGGAAATTAACAATAATAGTTTGTAAAAAAAACTTAGCTATGTAAAATAAAGTTTAGCCTGTGAAGTTGATAGTGTAGGAACCCGTATTGGGGTCAAAGTTTTGGGCGGGATGACCTAGAAATTGATTGTAATTTTGCGGTTGATACGTCTGGGGTTGATAAGTTTGTGGTTGATAAGTCTGTGGTTGGTAATTCTGGGGTTGATAGGTCTGTGGTTGATAGTTCGCTTGTTGGTTGTAAGGCTGTGGTGTGTACGCCTGGTAAGAGAACTGGGGTTGTTGATGGAAGATCTGACTCTGTGGCCTGAAGTCCTGGGGGAAGGTTTGAGGTGACTGATTGAAAAGGCTAGTCTGCTGAGTGAATAAAGGAGACTTCTGTGGTTGAACAGTGGACTGTTGATATTGTTGATATTGGGGTTGTTGGTACTGAGCCTGCTGATACTGTTGTTGTGATTGTGGTTCAGGTCTAGCAGGTTGATGGAACTGACGGAGAGTAGCAGGCCTGGACTGGGATTTGCTGTTGTATTTCGGATCTTCGTAGATCTTAGGATCCTCGCGATACTGTCCATCGTCTTCCTGGCCATCGGTCAATGCGTTGGACGTGGGTTCGTTGAGCGTCGGTGGAGGCACCATGATACCTGTTCCTGAAATAAAATAACAAAAGATAATGAATAATTATATATATTTAAATCAATAATGAACATACAACGCTTACGGACAAAAAACTACTAGATTAGTTTTGATTTTTTTTAAAAGAATTTGACTTGTCTAGAACTGCCTCCTTTCTTCCTCCAGTAAAATGCCATGAGACATTAAACCTCTTTTGTGTAGGTACTTAAAACACAGTTTTTGTGTCTACGTTTCTCCAAAGATCTTTTTCTTAGTAAACGTATATCATCGTTAATTAAAAAAATATTTTTAAAAGTACTAAAGGTTCAAAATTAAATTGACATTCGTGGTATCTTCGTGTGCTTTAAGTTTGTCACTCTTGTTAGAGTGACATCTGATCAGAAATAACCTCAACTGAGACAGTCCTTACTATTACGCTGGTGGTACGCTCGAGGGTGGGATAAATCTAAATAATTTTCGTCACATATTTATATGTCTGTTCAATATGCATAAGTATGTAAAATACTCTGGGGTAGCTTAGCGAATAGCTTCGGCAGAAGCTAAGTATCACTGGAAAATACGTGACGTCACCAGATATTTGGGAAGGTAATCCTAAGATATCCTACAGAATACCTAAGTATTCCGCTATGATCAGGCGCTGAACGAGCCTATCGCTCAATCAGTAGCAGGTAGGTCAGTAAACAGATTCTTCCTTGCAAAAAAGAGTAAAATCTAAGCAACGTTAAAAAATGTCAATGACATTAAACGCTTTAGCTTCAACTAATTCAATTATAAAAAGTAAAAATATATTTTCCATGGTATCAGAGCGTGAAGGTCGCGGTCGTTGCGCCATTCTTCACGGTCGGTATTTATACTATTAGTCCAATTAAACCTTTAGTTTAATAGATTTCATACCGTTTATGACGAGGCACGTGCGCCAAATTAAAATATGTAAGCTAGTTACTTGTGTAAGTTTGTTAGACAACTGTATTGTTATTTAGTTTATAAATTGGGTCAGCTTGAACGTTCCTTATTTGAATTCATGAAAATTTTAGGAGAATGCAAATTAGCCTAGCTTTATTATTAGACTAGTGGGTTGATATTATAGCTTCCTGTATTTACAAAAAAAATACATGTATTTATACAGTTTTGTTAGAAAGCTTGAGTAATTAGCTTTTCTACTGATATTTATTATCCACGAGGATTTCTTATACTTACTATGTTGGAGAGTCGTAATTGGCCTATATAATGTTCATTCAAGTAATAAATGAACCTATGTAATAAACTGTGTGCTGTCCTTTTATTACTTTTAGTAAAACCGCTATGCAATTGATAAGCTAGTTGGCTGCGACGTACATTGCTGGGCAAACCCATCCTATGTAGAAGACACAGATTCTTACAAAGTGGATTGGTGGCTAAAAACTGTTACCATTATAACCGGGAACAAAGGCTTTACGTTCGAAATACGGGGAACTTGAGATATATATATTTGTCTAACACATCCGGGACAAACCATGATAATAGTTGTTGTGTTCAAAATAACAAAATAACGTTATGCTCAAAACACTACACCGGGAAGCTTTGAAATACATCAGAGGATATGAGTACTACGTACAACTTAGAGCACTTCTACATTAAATAAGTAGAATAAAATACAGGTACGTTGCATTTTACTTCCCTCGAGTACTTTATTTTTAATCCTGTTCATCCCAAGGTTACCTGGAAGAGGTCTCTTTTAGCGATAAGGTCGCCCTTTGTACAAAATTAGTTAAATATTCCCTATGTATTACTCTTTTTGAATTGGCTGATGTACAATAAAGATATATTCTATTCTATGTCAGCATCGTGCTCTATGTCAGCATCCTGCTGAGCGGAGGCCTTTTTGGTGCATTTGTTTATTTTTAAGTAAGATTTAAATGTTTATTTACCAAATAAACTTTTTAATAATTATTATATTCCCGCATTGTGTCAATTTTCAAGAGCTCATTGAAGTTTGCTTTATGTCGAGAGCAGGAACCTGTTTCCAATGCTGTCCACAAAACGCTGTTGGTATTTTCAGGACGGGCTACGCGTGAGTGGTAACCGGTGGACTCAAAGGTTATGCTCAAGTATTCACTACTTTATTAAAAATATAAGCGTAGGCTTCTTTTGTTCCCCACCCTTGTTGCCTATAGAAATATTTTTTATCTCTCTCTCTCCTTCTCATCTGTATCTCCCCTGTTTTCCTGTGTTTGTCATAAAATAATTAACAAAATCCAAAGTATAATATGCTATTAATTAGAACAATTTGGTCACCGCGAACCAACAGAACAATTCTTAATGCATGTTCAGGAGTATATGAAACAGCTTTTCCCTATATAAAACTATTTATTTATGTAGTAATGCCTGTGTTGACTACGAAATAGTAGTAAATATTGCGTAAATAGTTCATGTAGCGAATATTTCACTGCCATAAACATATACTTGTAATATTACTCAATAACATTAATGTGTAAAGCTAGACAAACGTAACTACGGAGGAAAAGACATCAACGCGTTACGACTAACAATTTAATGTCCATTTATTTTTACAACCCACAATTTTCTTCATATTTTAAATAAATTCTTTTTAAGTTTGTTTAAAACATAATTACTATATAATATATTACATATTTTCTGTACAAAAACTCTTATCTCTTTTGTGTAATGTTGCTTTGAATTTACAATAGTGTTAAATAAATAAATAATTAATATTACTTGCAAGACGCCCTTCTAAATCTTCTAAATCAAAGTACAGGGTGTTCTATGTATATCAGGTATAATGCAACTTTTAAATAGTGTAAAGGTGTTTGAAATACGTGCAATTTAGCATAATTATTATATTGTGTTTTTTAGTAAGTAGCAAGTAGAATATTTTATATTGTTTATATGTCAACTTTGGTTTTGTAAGTAACATAAAATACGAGTAAACTTAATATGGACAGTCCAATAAGTATGTTAATATTTAATAAGTATATATAATAGTGTCCTATAGAATTCATAGTTTTCAAATAATTTTATGACTATTAACGTTATGGTTAACGTAATTAAGAATTGAATCGAGATGATATGATGAGACCCTACACATATACAAATATACAAAACTCGCACTTTTTCTTTCATTATTTCTTAAGAATAAGGGTATAAATAATATCACAATCCAGACACAATAGATAATCTATTGCTGACAAAATGCTGATTTATTGGACGAAGTTAAGAAATGCGTAGGCACCGTTCACATACTCTGTAGTATAAAAGTGATATCTAGTTACGTTTACACATAGTAAGCGACACTGACGCGTGTTGCCAAATACATAAACAGACAAATTGTGGCCCAGTTTGTCTGTTACGACAAGTAACAAGTACTCGTCAATCGATATAGTTAATGATCTGGGCAGGTGCCGGGGTTGACGACGTTACGTCATCAATGATTGGTTTAAACACGTACTTCATTTGACTAATGAGTAATATTATGTACTCAGTAATTCTGTATGCTAATTTATGGTATTACAAATATGCGGTAATATATTTATTTAATTATAAAATATATCTTTATCATTTAATATAATAAATAAGAGCAAAAGATTCTAATTTCATTTCATAATGATAACGTTTTAAAGTGTATGTTGTTGAAGTCACAAAAAACTTAATTAGCCATAAAGTAAGCATTGCCTCCTTTTAAGTTATATTAGCCTGTGTCAGAAGATACAGCTCGACCTTCGGATCAAAACGGATCCTTCCTTATCCCTATTGATCCTTACAACAGATGTTAGATCATTTATAAATTTAGGGGCATTAATTGATTGGTAACAAATATATGTGTGTGTTTACCCGTCCTGGGTATAGTTTCAATTTCATCACAGTTATAAGAACGATCAAGGAAACTAGCAAGTACTTTTAAGGTCCCTATAATAGCCTAATTTTCATTCTTCATGTTATTTTTTGTTAAATTCACTAATTAGAATTGCAACTTTTGACCAATATGCTTTCAAAACTATTATCTATCTCTTTCTTATTGTAAAAAAACCTAGTAAAGTAAATAAGTTTGTAATAGTTAAGTTCATGATTTTTGTATATCAATATATGCCATGTTTTTCCATGTATCTGAAGGTATTTTATGATACGTAGTACTCCCACACACTGTAAGAACACTGGCCTTTGATACTGAAACACAGCAAACTGCTTCACGCGAAGCGGAAGTAGAATGTATGGCCTAATGGTGTGTACTAACCTTGTGGCTCAAAACCTCTCTTGCTGCTCGCCCCGTAAGATATCTCCCTCAATTTTCCATTCTCATCCACATATCCATATTTCCCTGCTACATCCCCGTTGGGGTACTTCGTCTCAATCTTGAAGGACCCATCTGCTGCTTCGTAGCCAAAGCTGTAGGAGCCGTCGTCGTTTTGCTTGTTGATTTGCTTAAGGATCGGCACTGGCGTCGTAGTGGGGCCATTTGGACCCTGCCCAGTGACTAGTAACCAAGCGGCACTAAATAATAGAGTCTGAAAAAAAGAGAAAATGTTTTTTAGTTACGATCGAAGCTTTGCCTTTGTTTATCCTGAACTGAATTACTCCCGGGAACCTCTACACATCTATCTCTATATATCTATCTAATCTAATTGTATAAATTTGTTGATAGATTAAAAAGATCACAAAAAAGCTCAATCAACGTATAATTTAAAATTTATTAAAGTTCTAAAAATAAGGTTCGTCAGGCGTGCAGGAAAAACAAACCTTAAAAATATTACTCAGTCAATAAATCAGTTTCGCTTAAATCATTTTAGCAGAACATTTTGTCAATTGACCAAAGGTGGTCGGACCTTGATCTTGCGCAGGCGCACAAACCAGTTACATACTCATACCATACAAGCACTTTCCTCATTCAGTTCAAGTTTACGACACATGCTGATACAATTATACTGTGTACTAGACGCTTGAATTAAAATTACAATCCAATTCTTGATATTTCGTATCTATCTACTTGGTCACTCTTAAATCATCATTTAAAGCCTATTTACGTCCTAATGATGGGCGCAGGCCTTTCTACGTGAGAGAAACATATGGACTTTATGGTCCAAACTTCTAGAGTTAGCACCACGCGAATGGTTACCGTAGCAACCAGAATCAACAGCTTAACGTGAATTCCAAAGCACGAGGAGCTAAAGATATCTTTGATTTAACTATCTAGGAACCAACTATGGCGAAAGTAACTTTGAAAGCAAACTCTTACTTTTCATATGGTTTAAGAAATTCTTAAATTCCTCAACACAAGTAAATTTGTTTATTATTATCTTTACATTAACAGTTTTGTTCCAGAGATACATTTTCTCGTTAATCGAAACCAGAAATAAACATGCGATTACAATTATGATGCCTCAAAATAATATCCTGCAATATAAGAGTGCTTTCTTGATATTGCTTTGATACAATCAAAGACGGTTTATACCATTCATCAATATATTTGTAGGGAGTATAACCAAAAAAATTTTTGAACTCTATTTTGGAAAATCACAAAATTTCAAACATCATACATGAAATATAGAAATTATAGGGAAATGTTCTCATTCAAAAAAGATAAATTCAATCAAACTAACATTAGTTACATAGCATTTTTTTACCAAGAATCTGGCCAACGTAAATAGTTCTATGAATAATTGTAATCAAACACTGGCGGGTGGTCAGTGAATGTCCTGCAGCCTTGAGAATTGATTGAGCACAAAGCTCGGTTTAGCACAATGCATTGAGGTAGAAACTTCTAGAAGAATTAATTAAGAATGATAATTACTTTATAATACCGAACTAACTTGCTGATTGAAAAACATATAATATGATATTAAAATAGTTACACAAATCTGCTTTCTTATATATAAAAATATAGTATGTTTATTAGTCTCGCTATAACTCAAAAACCGCTTGACCGATTTAAATAATTTTTATTGAGTTTTATTTGGTTTAATCTAAGAATAGATTTAAAAATAAAAAAAACAGGGAAAATCCTAAAGAAAATTAATATAATTGTAAATTGGTTATTTAGTATGTATAATACCCTTATTGACAACGAAAGCCTACCCTAACACGAAAGTTGAATTATTTTTTATATTAATGGGGTAATTCTCTGCCTTAAGCATGCATGATTAAAAGTGAAGACTAGGTTGAAGATAGAAGTGAATTACACCCGGATACCTTAACCACAGTAGAACAGGCTATCTTACCTCCAAATGCCATAACACATCAATGCTGTTAATATTAATGTTATGGCGGCAGACATAGGTAAGGTGGTGGTTATTAGTCAGGCGGATTTAAAAAAAGCTCTACCATCAATCAAACTGAGCAGAAAATTTTTGGGGGAAACCCCACTGGAATTGAACCCCGGAGCTCCAGATCTGAAGTAGATGGTCTCAGCCACAGGACAAGAGGTAGTTAAAATGACTCTCTTTAAATCATATATAATACTTCTCGCACTCATCCATGTTATATTATTATATATTATAACATATATCCAAGGTAACCTTCTTTGAGAGCTTGTGTTATGGATAAAAGATAACAGTGAAATATAAATAGATATATAAATATCAGTAATATACTAAATAAACATACACATATCCATGACTGAAAAAATACTAGTACTTATCATACAAATATCTGCGCCTACCGGGATTCGAACCCAGTACCTCTGCTAAGAAGACAGGTGTACTGACCACTAGGCTATACGGCCATTAGATAGTATCTTTAATATCTATACGATTATGACCGTCTACGTTAACCTCCGAAAGTAATCTGATTATCTTTGATTATTGAAACGTACTGCCTTAACTTTGAATTGATAAGCTCTATCCAAATTGCCAGTCTATAAATAATATTCTCCTACAATGAAGTAGAAGAGTTGGACATATTTCACCTTAGTGGACGAAAATACAAGGCTACCTTGAAAATCATTAGCAGGAACGTAAACCCCCAGTAATCATTGTTTCTATTATTAACTTTAAAATATATATATAAACTTAAGTTAAGTAGATATTATAATTATAACTGTTAGTCCACATCGCATGCCGTGGCTGTCTTTAAATAAAAACTGTACTTAATTTAATATCTAGCCTAAAGTTAAATATTTTTTGTTGGCATATGTTTTTGTTGACTGCCCTTAAAATAAATAAATAAATTCCAAAATAATGCTTGTTTTGACCAAAGCGAAGGATGAAGAAACGAAAATGGGATATAGCGAAATCCAGTAAAGTTATCGATTCCAAATATTTATTATAGATAGGGTATCAAAATGTTTCGTAAAACACAACTTAATTTCCTTCAATCTATAAATGGAGCACGGTGATTGTTCGATATCAAAAACAATTTGGTTACAAAACCCAAAGAAACCTTTAAACGAGATAAGACTTCGTTTGGAAAGGCATTGCGGATATTGTTGTAAATTTCTGTGAAGAAATAACAAATCATGATACCACTCTTTAAAGTGTTTTAAAAATGTAATAAATATATTTAAATATGTTATATCTAAACATAAGTATGCTGAAAACTCAAAAGTGTTTAATTAGCTCTGATATATTATTACATTAATAATAATAACTATTTAATTCGTGGATTGGCAATGAATAGTGAGTTGAAGGGAGATGACATGATAACGACTGCTTTCTTCCACTGCAGGGAATTTGATCTCTTACGTTGGATAGTCGCGTAATATACTGTCGTGTACACTTAGGTTTTAGAAGGAGCTTCCCGCAGAGATATTCACAAAGCATAGCGTGGGATTTTCAAAAAAGGGTGTTAAAGTTTTAACCGAGTCAGTACCGCACGAGTCATTATATGTTACAAAGCTCCGTATAAGCTTTGTAAAACTTGTAAAAAGTAAAGAAAATAATATTCTTTTTCAGAACTTTCGTTGCGGGTGCTGCGTAAATGGTTAACGTAACTCAAATATCATGTATACCGGAATTGTTCCTTTGACAGTTATAAAAAAAGCCGGCGGCAGCATATTAGGTCTATCTTTTAAGGTTAACTTACTATAACGTTACATTTGTAATCACATTTCTTATAAACATGGTTTCAATCCTTAACACTCAAGTAAAATCATATAACCTACCCACTTACGTAAGACATGTTGTGATTTTCCGATATCTACTCTAACGAAATCGCGGGCACAGCTAATGATAAAGACAACTAAAGTAAAGTTCGTCAGAACCTTCACTGTTTATTGCGTAGCCTAGAAAACAGTAGCCACTGTATCTTCTGTTCTTAAAGGCCTAGACCCAGTTCTTTTCATTTAGCAACAAATAATATTTAGAGACTGTAGGTAGTCTCTAAATATACATACTTGTGAACAGTATGTATGTATGTATGTATGGATGTATTTTGAGGCGATGTTTATTTTCGGCTAACACAAGTTCGACAAAAAACGGAAACAGCATATTGTAATCATTTGTTAAGTTTATTTTTTTGATTATTTCTCTTCTTGAATTAGCTGATGTACAATAAAGATATATTCTGTTCTAACTCTAGTTAATTGGTTGTAACAAAAATATTTTAATTATCAAACCATTAGTGTCTCGATTAAATAAAGTCTCGAAAACACAACGATATCGTAGACATTGAAAATGAGCTTCCAATTTTAAATAGATACTTCGGGTCTAAGTACTTAAAAAGTGTCTCTACTATATACTATTATCTACTATATACGTAACAAATTTAATTATAATTCAAAGCGACATTAAATATGCAGTCTGTCCCGTGTCATTTGAAAAATGACCTTTCATCAGCGTTTGTATAGGCGGGACCACATTCCATATGAGCTTCAGACAATAATGAATAATGAGCGATACATAAACTGTATTACAAAGCTTTGGTGTATGATATGCTTTCATGTAAATTTTATATGAAGACAAGATCGGCATAGAATAAGCAGTAAGTATTGTGATTGGATTTACATATATTATGGTTTGATTAGGTACGAGACGGATAATTTGATAAATTGTTGTACCAACACCCGGTAACCATGACATAATTAAAGTTTTGATTGTCTATGGTTACACGTTTTGACAGGCAATATATTTGTGTATATCTTTATGCTTTTATATAGATCGTAGTCCCTAACAAACATGTACTAAAATTGTTAGTAAATACACACAACGCTGCAATTCTGTTTTCATTCTGATAAATTACAATTAATTTATTAACCTCTCCTTCATTGAGATTAGAAATTACTATGAAAGAGATACAATGACTTTTAGGAACGTAAAAAGAAGTAAATGTTACAAAAGTAATTCTTAATTTGAAATCAAGTAATCGTGTAGGTATACCTACATGATTTCAAATTAAGAAATATGTGCTTAAAAGCTGCCATTTTAGAAATGACAAATGATGTCATCGGTCAGCTGTTTGCATTGTCTTCTGGTTGGATTGCTGAACTAAGTGAACTTAAATTCGATTTTAGCTCTTTTACACAGGAGACCAATGTCAATCACGTTAAACCAACTGGACACAAAAGCCTTTTCCTGATTAAGACAAAATTAACGTTTAAGTAAAATACGGAAAGAAATCTTTAATAACATCATATTGAAGGTACCTTTATAAATTATTAACTAGTGAACTTAAACGTACAATTATACCAATTTATAAATAATAAATACAAAAATTACAAAGACGGAAGGAAAGAGTGCCACGGTCGTAGATGTTAATGATTATTGTTTACGGAAGTACACTAATTGGCACGTGTTAAAATAAGAATTTGGAGTAAAGGGTTATCTTATTTGTTAAAGGGGTATTATATTTTAAGCTATTTTTTTTTTTCAATGAATAATAATTTTATTATCTAAACAAACATGAAAATTTTAAATTATTATTTAATTAATTTTTAAAAATTATAAGTTAAAAAATATATCAGCCCCAGGGCTGCCGTCAGGAATGGTGCCTAAAAGGCTAGCAGCATTGCCACGTTGGATGGCAAGGCTGATCCGTTGACCAAGATAGCTGCCAGCCTTTCGGTCACCAGACACGAACTTTTAGCTATTTATTTCTCTAAAAACAATTGTCGTACATGGTATATTTATAATATTTTAAACAAAAATAATTACATTAGTATTAATATAATTTTTTTAATAATATCTACTTGCCCTACGCAATCGCAACTGGAATGTCTTACTTACATAATGAAACGAAAATAGGAGGTGACCTTGTACACTTCATACTTCATGCCTTTAAGCTGTTTGTCATAGCCGCCATTTTGTCATGGAAAGGAATGCAATGTCATGTACAAAAAAGGTTCTAATCCCTAATCAAAAGTTTTTGAATAATTTTTTATCAACAATGATACTGGCCAAAACTAAGTCTTTTTTTATTTACACAAATTTATTTATTTATTTAATAATTAATGCACACACAATAAAATTAATTTTTAATACACTAACTATTTACTGACTTAATTTATTTCAAACCAAGGTTTTGTTTCGAGTTCAGAGTTAGCTACGTTACGTTTTTAGACAAGATTTTTGATTATCTTTATTTTACTAAATGAGTCATGACAAAGTGTGACTGTTAAGAAAGCAGACACAATTATGTAGAGAAATTTATTATATTTAAGAATTTTCTTACAAAAACGTGAATTTTTTTTTATTTATGCCATGGACTTAAAAATATTTTCTAAAGAAAATCCTCGTTTGTTTCAAATTCAATCAAATTCTCTGAAGAAGAATTTGGAAAAATAAAGAAAAAACCAGTATTTTTTACCTTTAGTTTTAAGTCCACCCATTTTTGTTCAGTAAAGGATAAATAAATAAATTATTATTTAGAAAGCATCATTTAGAGCTTATTTTACAGCTTCTAGATACCTTAAAAAGTTTAATAAATTTGTAGTACAAATAGTTATGGTTAAAGGTTACAAATTAAACAATAGATGAAAACATATATTTCTCAGTGTTTGTCTAATTTCTATGTAACGAACGTCTTGTCAAGTGTTTTTTACACATGCGTTTTGTCAACTTAAGTGCCAAGTTAGATTATAAGTGCTTATATTTGTTTACAAGTCACGGTTTTATATATGAAAATCACCACAAATGTCTCGAAGCTGCTTGATGGTAAGAGTGCAGCGTGTATCATACTGCCCAAGCCACCTAGTCGGTCCCTATTAAATGCCTTTTCACACCTCTTTTATATGTAATACTTCTTTTGTATTTAATTAAAATCTTTTTCTCCTATTATCCAGCTGATGTCGTTATGTGAATATTTAAATTTTAGAAAAGATATCGCAAGTTAAAAATTTTGCAACACGTCACTTTGAAAACAAAAGCATACTTCAGCTGACTGCATCAACGAATGACATTGAAGACTTCTAAGTCTCGAACCCGTGACGAATTCTCAAAACCTTGTTGGCTTTATTTACTATTCTGAGCGCGGTCCCATTAGTATGCCATTAGTTAACCTGGAAGATTGGAGCAACAATGATTGTTATTCGATAGGCTTATTCGCTATGTAAGTGTTGCGCTAAATTGTTGGATAATGCTTATCAAGTGTGCAATACTTCGCAAAGGGCAATATGGAATTACTGGGTTACCGCACGTCAGACACTGGGCAAGCCTCACGCCCAACGCTTAGCCGGTGGAGGGTAGGTCCTTAATTAAATTTCTCCTACTAAAAAAGAATATGTGACACCGAATATAAGATAACAGTTTACATGACAGTACTTTTATTAAATGTATAACCACGATAAAATACACATATAAGAAAAGTTGCCTGCATTAAAAATAAGAAACAGGTTTTTCCAGATATAATTAATTTTAAAAAAAGTTACATACAAAAAGTATGCATTAATAATTACGTATAAAAGTACAATTCCATCTTTAATCATTATTTCCGTTACGGCTGGTCGAGTCAGTCTGTGCCCCTGACTACTTAGCCAGAGGCCTCGAATTCGAATCCCAGTTGGTGTGTTTACTTAGCATATTTCTGATATTTATGTACTTAATAATGTTTATATTTCTCCAATATCCAGTATTCTAAACACGCATCTCAATTATGCTTAATTGGGAGTAGATAATAGGTGTGAATGTGAGAAATATATCTAATATTATTATTTACGGTACGGTAAGTAAAGCCTTCTGCAATTATCTCTTATATACATAAAAATTAATTCAAGTTGTAGTGTACACATTGAAATCAGCATGTTAGGGATATTATTATTTTAAACTAACCCACTTCTGTGTAGTACAATTATAATTTGATTTTCATAAGCAACCATGGAGAAACTTGTTTACAATTTTTTGAAATAATGTACCTAACAAGATTTTTGTTTTATACATTTTCTATATAAAAAGGACACGCCTTAACAGTTATATCTCTCCTTAAAGACTGATCCCGGAATGAAAACTTATAAAACTGACGTCATAGAGAAACAACCATTTATGTAATACGGCAGGAATGTTAAGTTCCAATGAACAGGTTGTGTGGGCGTGGGCTTTTGCGTAAGTGCAAATATTTAGGTAGTACTTAATAAGCCTTAAGTATAACTAGATCAACTTAGGAAATGAATATTTGCTGATTACATTATCTTATCTTGATATAGAGCAAGGATTATGCCCGGAGCACTTCGACCCAATGGGACTTTTGTGCTTCCCTTGTTGATTACGTTACTTCAATGCGTTATTTTAATCTTGTTTTACAATGAGTCGGGACTGTTTCGCTGTGAGTTGTGAAATCGTTGTTCGAAGTAGATATGAGCTGTTATTGCTTGATCAGGTCTGGGGAAACTGTAATGAATTACACAATGGAGTGAACACCAAACAAATCACTTATATGTTGGTAAGATTCACTTTAGGACACGTTTGACCTGGAGTTGTTGCGTAGTTTGTTTACGATTATTGTTAAGAATCCAATTTTTGGCAAACGTCAAAAACGCGTCCATAATCCCTTTATTTGTGTATCCACTTTTTAAGATTTTATTTTACCAAATACAAATGGATCAATGTTCTGGGTAAGCTAACGTCGAACCGTGCTGCTAACTCCTTGATATATTGACATAGATCGGCTTCCACCGTCGCTTTGAATTGGTCGTTATATACCTTACTTTGTTAATTTATCTTCATTACGGTTCAAACTTCAATTAAAGGTAATCATAGTAAACCAAAAACGCACGGTGCCTTCTTTATCCGTTTCCTCTCCAAACATATATTGCGAGCTGTTTCTGTTCCATTAGTTCCACGTATGCAGGTGACCCGGGCAGTATGTTGCATGCTGCCCTAGATATCTTTACATATGGACTCCTGTACTACTGTATCATCAAGTGGTGTCGAGACATTTGCCGAGCTTTTTATAAAAAAAAATCACTCTAATTTTCGAAGTATCGATCTTAACGCTTAAAGTCGAATTTAAAAAAAATTAAAAGTATATTTATATGTCATATTGCAGTTCATTTGATAGAAACCTTTAAATATTATATTTAACTCACTTGAAAATTAATTATTGGCTATCTACATCTGTCCATTAGAATATCCTGAATAAAACATTGTATTGGAAAGGTAATATCAGCTTGGAGTAACGAAAACAAAGATAACAATTATAAATCACTAATTGTTTACAAAATAAGGACAAAATGTTTAATCTGACTCACAATTTAGCAAAGAGCACCATAACATTGCAATTGCTAACAAATTAGTCGTGTAATCTGAAAAAACCACATATTATTCAAGCTATTGTATTCATAACACAAAGACAGAAGACTCTATTCCATCGCTATAAAGAAGAAAATTCAATTAAGCCTCTTGGTTATATTACGAAAAGTAATAAGTAAGTTGTAGTAATGGCTGTCTATGTTGAGGCGTGAGAAATTACGACATGGCTGTTATAGTAAATATTAGCATTAATTACTAGAAACAAGTTCATATTGCTAATTTAAACGTATGCTAAAAGTTAAATGTTATAAGTCCAATTCCCATGGTTATGAGGAAAAACTAAGTTGACCTATTGGAAACTGAATAGGGTTGTAATTGATGACAACATTTTTATTTCATACATCAATAGTAGAAGAATATTGCAGAAACAACAATATATCTTAGATCCATAGTTTCTTCGATAAAGGGATATGTTTCTAATAATAATTATATATGATACGAGGACAAATTTTATTACAAATATTATATTATATTAACATACATTGTAAATATAAATTTTGTAATGCAATTTCTCCTCTATTATATTTCAACACTTCTCAACAACTTCAGAATTTCATATAAATTGTACAAATGAATTATTCGTTGCAAGTTTTTTAACCGACTTCAAAAAAGAAGTTCCACACGAAGGTACGATCGCTATTGTGAATTTACCTAATATTTGAAATTGATTCGAAATACGAATATTTCTTTACGAGTCATGGATGTCTTGTAATTTGTATGCTTATTTCTGATATTTATATACATTTACTACCTGTATCTCTCCATTATCAAGGAACCATAACTGATTCTTTTAATGACGGTTAGATGATTGGTATAGACGTGAGATATATATATTTATTACTTGGTCTGAGCGCTTCGTTCAGTCCCGGGTGGGTCAGTTGAATTTCTTGTTTCAAGCTCTTCCAATATAGGGGAAAGCAATTTAAACAGTTTGTCCTTGTGCAACAGCATTAGTTTTAAGATTGACTATGGCTAATAGTAGCTTTTACAGAGTCCCCACCCAAGGTTATAAGGACGCGAGAATCTTGGAGAATCCTCAAGCCTTAGCGCGATTCTCCTCTGGATGATTTCTAATCGACGGGCTTCTCCTCCAGAGGAGGTGTCTCGCTATCTTTTACAGTCTCCAGGGCACTCGAACACTATAGGAGCACCAAACCTGAACATGCCTCTAAAGGCTCGGACCTAGGCTCTGGTGAGTCGTGTCGTGGAGAGAAGCGCAGGGACGTGCCTGTACTTGGTATAGCTCGACGAGTGTTGACCGGGTCTTTGCACACTTGTTTGATGAGTGCAATGTGTCACAAATCTAGTGTATATCTAGTACATCATGTGTTTGTAGGAGCGAGTTTACACTCATTATTGGATCGTTCTCTCAATCGCTTTTGTCTACCCGTATTGGCTCAGGCTTCACAAACATTTCTCCCATGCAGGAATTATTATGCCCAGCTACAAGACTATGCTTTTACAGCCTATGCTGTTGATAATGATCTAATAATACCTTTGGAAGCTACGACGTCATACTTTTCGTATACGAGAATGTCTTTATGCATGCTAAATTTATTGAAACCAGATTGGAAGTCAGAACTATATTTTGGCTACATGTTTATTATAGAATTGGTTTACTGATGCGTGTTAAGGAATAAAATAAAAACCAAAATATTAAAGCTGAGCGAGTATCGTAGCCTATTATACAATTTATAAATTTAAACTGTTTAAATTATTGAAATAATTTTTTATTTATATTTTAACAGTCATTATCTATGGTAAATTGCTATTGCTAAAAAAGTATGGTAAATCTGTTTTTATGTTGCGACTGTAATGTTTAAAATTAGCTCTCAATGCCTTTGACATGAAAAGAATGGATAAAGGATTTTTTATAAGAAACTAATAAAATAGATTAGTTTCTCACAATCTACAGAGAATTCCCAAAGAGGTATATCTTGTTTCGTCTTTGTTATTTGAAAAATCTTCGTGGTTTTCTTATAATTATATAAGTATATAAATGGACTAATCTAGTCAAAATTTAAAGAATATGTAATTATCATGTTAAGTAAGAATAGAAAAAATCAAAAATACCTTAATGTATACCGTAATTATCTTATATGTACCTTAATAATTGAATTAGTAACTGGTTTTAAATTAATTATAAAATTGACTAGAGATTTATTAAATAATTTTGGGTAAACATTTAAAACATAATAGATTAAGACCATTTAAATCTTTATCTAAATAGATAAAGATTTACATTTTTTACATCTATAATAAATATTATAGATGCAACGATACATTTAATCTGTAATTATCATTAAATTACAGATACGCCAGTTAATGAAATCCGGATAGGAGTATAAGTTTTACTAAAAACTAAAATACTTATAACCACTGTAATAATTCATTTTGAACGTAGGTAAGGTACTTACTGGTAATCACACCTTTCATTAAACACAAACTACTAACTATAACAACGCATAATTAACATTATATAATAATTAATTAAGATTACACAAACTCAAAATACTGACCTTCAAAACAAACATGGCGTCGTTTCCAAATGTCTAACTTTCCCGCGTTTTCCGCACGAGTAATGGCGGCCGGTAACTACACACGTCTGCGGCGCAGCGGCTATGGCATGTATTTATAATGTCGCGTTCTTGCTGCCCAGTCATATTGCTATGCAGCAAGAGTCCAGTAGTTTTGTAATCGGACACCCCTAGCGTTCGGGCTAGAAGGTTCCGTTGACAAACTATTGGATATAATAGGAAGTAAAAAAATAAATTTTTCTAATACTTAGGTTGTTGTCGCTATTCTGAGACCACTTTCCACGATATTAAAGCAAATTAGGAATCTTGCTCCCTCTTTTTATAAGTAAGTATGTGTCGTTCTTCCATCTGTAAGACAATATATATTGTTAATTGGGCTGTGTATAAATAAATATATACATTATCAAAATACTTATTAAAAAAATTTCAGTGCTTTGATATATATATACGTAAACTTTTAGCCCAAATATGTAGCTTTTCATGCGTTTTCTTTCATACGAGTTCAAAGGTCTCATTAAGAGGTCTCTGAATAATAAGAGCGGTCTAATCTGTAGCAAAGTTATTACGTCACTCCGGTTGTCTGATTTCCTTTAAAAATTATAAACACTACTGTATCTGTCACAATCAAAACAGATAATAAAACAGTGAGGACCAAAATATGTTGGCAATACATAAATAGCAATTGTATACCGGTGTGTTCGATATTAAAAAAATATATAATTTACTCCCCGGTTTCACCGCAATCAAATACCTGAATGGAGTCTTTGCCGTGGATTCCTCAGTCTTAGCGAATGCCAGTGTCTCCCACTTTAACAAACATCCTGCATTTTGATTATTGGTAGTGTCCAGTGATGAACAAGATCTGATCAGTTTTTCTTATTGGATTACTTTCTCTAGAGCATCTACCTTCCCCCTTTCCAGTGACCATCAGTTGTTCGAGGTTGTGATCTTCTTTCCTGGCAATGTGACTAAAAACTCCTGGACTCTTCGAACACAGAAAGAAAGTCTAGTCTTAATAGTTGAAAAGTTTAGTCAAGTCTAGTTTGAAATATTTTCTAAGGAATTTAAAGTATCTCTCTCGAACATCACAATTAAAATGAATTGAATGAACTGCATTCCAGTTTCGATCTGCTTACCTCTGTCTGTGTTGAAAAATTCCATGATTGACCTATATAATTGAAGGTGGAGGTCTAGGAGTCACTTATTTGACAGTTTGTCGTAATAAAAAAAAGTTTCTTTACACTTGTTTTTTATTATGATAGCTTCCTATTACATTGAGATGCAAGTGGTTTCGCCTGCGGCAAGGTATGCCGCCTTGACGCAACACAGCACTGATTTCGTTTCAGTATCAAACATAATTGGTAAATGTTGTTATTATAATTATAATAGGTACCTACCGTGATATGATCACCGTTTGCTTAACTACAACCAGCTTCTCCACTAAGAAAAAGACGTTTAAAATCTACGTCTTATGATTTTTTTAAAAAGTAATCGTAGTTGTAAAAGTTTTTTATATAAACTGCCATTTTCCTTAAATGAAATGAACCATTGAGCAGGAGGTAAGTTACTTGAAATTAAAGTCAATCATTTTCTTACAGCTCTTGAATTAGCATAAATAATAAATTCACATAGGTAGGTACGTAACGTAAGCACCTATGCTTGTACTTCGTAACAAAGTTGAAAATTAATGTTTTTTACGCAAGTTTGTTACACAGATTTTTAAGCTACTTGCCTAAATAATTAAGTTGATATTTGGTATCCAAGTATAAGGTGAAACATGTCAAACATATCAAAAATAATATATACAAATACATCAAACAAAATGTCTAAACTCTTTTGAAAGAAATATAATTCATATTGAGTGAGTAGTGAGTATCCAAAGTATTTATGTAAGTCAAAATCAAAGTCTTTATTTAAATAGACTCATTTAATAAATGTTTTAAATCGTCATAGGGAAAATGTATGAGAAAAATAAATGAATGTTATTAGCACAAGTAATAGTGACTTAAAGTGGTTATAACCGGGTATTTACAAATTGTCCCAGTTATAGAATTTATTAAAAGTAACACTAATATGCATTTTCCCAATAAACCCTACGACCGCTTCGACGAATTAGTAGCTGCAAAGAAGAAGCGGCACAAGAAACTCTCAGACTAGTATTTGTAAGTCGTGATTAATAATAATAAATCTTTCAAAAGTATAGAATCCCGCTACCCAATGATTAAAATAAAGTCGGCAGCAACAGTTGCTTTGTATTGTACACATTACGTCCGAATCACAGCATTCAATTAAATATTTTTATACATAATTAATTGTATACTCATGTTCATAAAGACCTAAATTAAACTGATGACTACAAAGTTTCTCGCGTGGCATATTTTAGTCGGTAGACTATAAAGCAGGAGTCCGCCAAATCCTAATTGATATATTGTTATACTTAATTAAATGTTATTAGAAATGTTTAAACTATAAATGTGATATTCAATGACGTTACAACTTCGTCCTCGCCTTCATTCACTCCTCATCAAGTGGCTTCTGCGAACTTATTCGCTACAAATAGAGAGACATTTGTAAGGCTGTCTTACTAAGCTAATCACTTCCACTGTAAGAAACGTAACCTTACGCTGCACGTAGTAAATATATCAATCAAATAGTTACTCAGAATAAAACTTACATAATGTGCATTGAATTTTCACCGCATTACGAACGTTGAATCGTCTGCGAATGCTCGCGGTGGCCATGACACCGCCGCCATTTGTATGCAGTTGGCGCCAAAATGATCGGCGATAAATTGCAAATTTTTACAATTGTTATACATCTTACGTATTTCGAAATTACTTGAAATATTGTACCTTTTTTGGTACTAATACCAAGTTATATTCTATAAGGAATTCATTTGGATCCATTTTTGCGAAAACCTAAAAACTTAAGCCTAACAAAGTCAGGGCGTTGAGATGGTGAAAATTTTTTTGTAGCGGTGGGGTACGTAGCGCGGAAACATGACTCCTGGTGCAACACACAATGTTAGCGTCAGAATGGCTGATTGCCTGTCACAGCCAGCTATGAAAGTATATTCATGAATTGCTATCCAATTGCTTAATTTTATACATTTTAGCTACATTATGGGAAATATATTTTTGGACTACAGTTTGTGACGTCAAGATGGATGGAAAACCAACAAGTACCATAAATTGCTTCATTAACGATATTAAAGTTAAGCTTCGTACACACATTAGGTAATAAGCGCCTACAAATTGTTTCGGCAATATTTTTTTACAGCGACTTGTTTAAATTTTGCAGGCGATGGCACTTTATAGATCACCCACCCCAGAGGGTCTATTCACCATCTTATTTTGATGGTTAAAGTGGTAATATACAACCATAAACAAAATGGTAATATACCTCAGTTAGTATTTTATGTCATTGTTATAGGTACCTTATTGCCTTGAAACACGGCAATATAAGCAACGTGTTCAGTGGTTTTTACCACACTTATAATATATTAACTGAGACAAATAATAAAAGGTACTAGGAAAGAGTCAACTTAAGCAGATAAAAAATAACAACCAACTGTATCAATAAAAGAATCTTTATTTATTACTAAACGAAGAAAAAATATACCAAAAAATTACACGAACGATGGCATCTATACGCTTAAGCCTATCTTACTGTACGTAGAGCAAACGCGACCGACCTGCGCCGGAGTAGCAGCGCCGACACAATACACCGACACACCAATCAACACGAAACAATCTAGTGGTTTTGACTTTATGGTTTTGTAATGTTTTATTTAAAATAGCAATTTCTAACTTACTTATTTTTGTTGTTTCGAGATACATAGTTCTGCTTCAACATTTTGTAACATAGCTATAGAAATGACATAAGTTCTGTTAGAATTTTTTAATTATATACCTAATAAAATACTGACATTTCTCAAATATTATTTATAGTCTATATCCTAAATACATAGCTAATCGCTATAAACTTGCAAAAACCATAAAGTCACAATCTCTAAAACAAAACTTAAAACGAAACAACATCCGCACATATAAAAAAATATCGTTACTCACAAACTTATATCTCCAGACATTTTATATGACAATTAATCTAAAGCTGCTGAAAAAACCAGTTGTTCTTTTCCCTTCAACAATAAATATGCCATATGTATTATACAATAAGGTTTAAAATATCAATTGAGGTGATAGAAAACCATACTCTTTTGTTTTTCAAAAACTATAATCATTTTTAACTTTGTGAAAGTAGTTAGAAGCTAAATCTGAGAACCAACAATCTAAATTAAGTGCAATGCATCTCACTCTATCAATATGCTAGCATAAAGGACAGCGCAATATAACGTGATATTTAGAAAAGGTTTAAATGAACGTGGTAAAATGTAGTTTTAATGTTTGTGTTCTTGAACAGTTCTTTAACCACTTAAATGAAATTTGCTGTTGTATTTGGTATGAAATTTTAATTTTCAAATATTGTTGTCTCTGGTGCATGCAAATTGTCACCAATAAGGTTGTACTTAGCATACTACCGTATTGCAGGTATAATTACCAATTTAATTATTTTAAAAAAGTTAGTGATCTAAATAAATTAACCTCACCTCATGGTTGTCTGGTAAAGATCACTTCTAGCGAATATTACCACCTTTTTTGTAATAAACGTCATATTGTATTTTTTGTTTATGTGCAAAACATAGAATTTCTATATCTCGTTTGTGGTTACTTTTGTGCCGTCTAGAAAATTAATTGAATTTATATTTTCCTACAGGTTACAGAGAAAGGGATGCAATGACCTTTAATACACACCTAAGTGTGCCAAGTTAATAAGGTTTGCTATCTTACAATGTGAATTAGATAAACTACAAAAGGTTCTCCCAAATATTACAAGCATCTGAGTTATTTGAGATGATCTTTTATAAAATGGTAAAGACACACCCTCGGACGTACTATTTATTTTTTCTACTAATCATATTTTAGCACTCACACCAACAACACTCAAGCCCAAAATAAGCATAATTAGAAGCTTTTGTTGCGGATACTAGATAACGGACAAACAATTTCAATAATATATTGTTTTTAGACTATAAATAAATATATAAGCAAACTATGACCCGAGACTAAACAATCGGTTTAATCACACATTTGCCTCAACCGGGACTCGAACCCGGGGCCCGTAGTCGAGGTTACTGTTACTTCGAGACCACTTAGATATCGTCCAGAAATCGATCGGAATTATTTTCTAAACATTAAAAGTATAAAAGGGCAGTTTATTCAACCAGTTTTCTACATACTTTCCGTTTCCACATAATCCTGCACACTACCTACAAAATAATGAGAATCACTTTAAATATAAGGCATATTATTTGTAAATACTCTAAGTTACAGATAGGCACTACATATTTGTAATCAAAATTGTAATATTAAAATGCAATAATCATTTTTTCGTGTATAAATACTATATGTAAAGTAAGTATAAGGCATTATCAACGTACATTGTTCAAAAGGCACTGTTATAACAAAAAAATAATACAAAATAAACGTATTTTTAATTATCTATTATGGCAGCACTCTTTGAATGATTCTGTTTTGGTAATATGTCAAGTGCAACTCTGGCAACACAATTTGTGATCAATTTTTGGGTTCCTTTTTTAAGTTTATTTCAATCAAAACAGATTCATGCAAGGATTTAAACATACTCACGTGGACGGTATACCAATAAATATAGGCACATACTCAGAGGCCATAAGTTACGAGTAATGGATTCCATTTTATACTTTATAATTGACCCATAAGGTCCAATTTCGTTCTTTAATTTATAAGTAAACAATTCAACTGTAGGCTTGTCACTGAAATTATTTGTGATAAAACTCTCGATAACAGTTGTGTTATACGTTTATGAAATACCTAGAGGTTGAATGATCTACAAATATGTTTATAAAATACAATCATATTAAATGCACTAACTATTTTCATACATATTTTTTATAAACACATTAAAACTTTAATAAAATCAATAAATTCAAATTTACGTACTCCAATATTAATTGTACAAGATATTTATAAAAACACAACCCCACACAAGCGGTCAATGTTGAGGATTTTCACAACAATTACAAATTAAAATGTAGACATAATGACTTTAAACATACACTCTATGCCTGTATAAATATGGCTGTTTCAAAATCACTATACCAATTGCACATCAATGGCAGCGGGACAGAACACAGTCGCTCTTTTTGAGGAACTAAATTATTCTTAATCAATATTTTGAGATCAATTTCATCTTTTTCTGTGCATACTTTGCCCCGTTTGGTACAATTCCAAGCTGTCAAATTACTTAAAAAATATTAAATGTCAACTTCAAGAATTTATATTTTATTTGAAATATTTGTGTTTTAATTATTTTTAGATTTTTAAGGTGTTTTCCTCAAATAATTATGAAAACGACTGTTGAAGCAATTATTTTCGATTAAAATTGTCTCCATGGCACGACATTTTATTTGAACTTAACTATACCAAATAACAGAGTTATGTATATATTTACGACACGTAGAACAAGTCTTCTTTGCGATGTACTAAGAATCGACGGTTAAAGAATAATCTCACGTTAAGTGTAGGTTGTCCCTTAGTCATTTACGTCAAGTATAATTTACCATTCAAAGAGAAAAAGACAGTTTCTTTTGCGTCATAAGTACGGATTTAAACCTCTCCAATCTCACCTTCACCCTCTCCTGTGTGTACCGTGGTCCAAAGTTTCTAAGACTTATACTAAAACGAACGGCCTGCCCTCGAAGAGAGCAGGCCGTTCGTTTTAGCAGTTCGTTTAAGCAGATTTTTGCTTGATATAGGTATTTATACTTTTGACATTGGGACATTAAATTAGAACACCCTATGTACAAAATCAAAGTGTACTAGTTTCAATAATTAATATTCATGTAAATCATTTGAAATATTAATATAATTAAGATTTATTTGATACTTTTTAAACATTTATACGAACTAGTTCAGATAATATTTTAAATTGTTGTCGTCTCCGCCTGTATAATTTCATTCTCGACGTATAATTTTCTTCTTGTACAAAGTCTAGAAAATCTTTTGTGAAAATAAGAGGTTCCATAACTATGTTATTTGGTATAAAATACTTATAATTATATCTAAAGTTATATAGAACACATATCATTAATAAGTATGACACAGTGGCAATGTAACTTCAGTCAAACAAAGGCTAATGAAACATCAAAACGTGGTTTATAGCTGTCTCGTATTTGGTGATGCAGACTGATAGAGACGGTATTAGGTTTAAACTTTAGAGGATGTTTTTGAACGCGGATTGTCCTTTTGTTTATATAGTTTCTTAGTCATTCTATCTTTATCACTTTATAGATTTCTTTCTTTTTTTCTTATTAAAGTACAAGGCAAAAGGCAGCTACAATAAGCATTACAATCGAATGTATTCTATTGGCTTCTTTATGTAAAAAATATTAATTAGTTAACTGAAGTCACATAGCATATAATAAAAAATTGCATTTCTAATAAGCTCCTAAGCACATACACAATTAACTTACATATACTTATATCTATATAATATTCTCGTCTTTCTGTATACACTCAGGCGACGAAAAAGTATCTAGTACTTAATCAAAAACTTTGTGCCAATAAATCTTGTTTCCAATTATTTAGATGCCATAAATTATTTTATAATCGTCAAAAATAAAACACTATTTACACCAATAATATCTTTTACCTTGTCATATACATTCAGGAGTATACAATTAATTACTTAAAGTATGTCTTTATAATAGTTACTCTAAAATACACCGTCAAACGATTTCTTTCATATCTTTTTATTTTGGGGTCTTTTTTAAGATTACATTAAGAAAAATGTATAATCACATTAATATTTATTTTTAATAATGATCAATTTTGTGCAATTAAGTTCCGAAATGAACTTAAAAAATTGCAAAGCTACTTGATTTGAACTAGTTCGTGACCAGTTCTCTCTCACTTCGATCCTAACAGCTGTCAGATTTATAGGTTTTCTCGTTACTCGTTACAAAGATATAATAGAAAAGCTAATTATCTTTTTATGAATTGTTCGAGAATTATCAGCTAAAAATACGAAGTAGATCATAATAAAGGTGCCCACAAGAAGTTGCCACAACGAAAGTATGCAACTGTGAGTGCATTATATTTAAATCTAGAAATAGTTTTTGCCCCGAATCTCATTAATGACAAAATCGAAAAAAAAACGTAAATTTAAGACGTCAGTAGAATCTACTCTATGTAAAGGTGCCCTGTAAGTGAATTTTAGAGTGATGTAAAATGAAACGAAATGCAATATAACATGACACGATGACAATTTAACTAATATCAGATTTACCTATTGGAGCCATCCTCAGTAACATAAGTATACATTCTGTTTTGCCGTTTCAAATAATTCGAAATAATACACACATTAGTGTGTTAAACTATAAAACGCTCAGAACTATAACGAAAGGATAGAATCCTAGTCGACATCACTATATTCGCTATAATTTGACTTACAGAGTCATCTCGAAAATATATTGCCGTTAATTTGTACCAATAAAATGTCGGAAGTAATTGAACACTACCAAAAATGCTTACCAATTCAGATTTTTTCACCACTAAATTTTTCACAATGCTTTCTTTGGTGGAATTCCTCTTAAGATGCGTGAAATCATGATACAACGTTTTTAGTGTACCTTTTGTATTTCATTAGAATAAAAATCTTGAGTTTAAAATTAACTTACTAGAGGTCTGTATAGAATAGCGCTGTTATTTATTTTGTTACAATTTAACAAAGGATAAAGAAATAAGCAATAATTAAGGTTAAGAAGAAGAAGAACCAAATAAGATATCGGGAAAAGCATTGCCACGTCCGTTTTAAACACTACGGCGGATATGTAACGAAAAACGACACCACAAGTAATATGATTCACCAAATATTTGATTTTATATTCTCATTTAGATCGATATAGTTTAGAAATTGACATTACATCACTGGTAAAGTACCTGCGGTCAACCTACATAAATATTAAAAATGAAATATGTACGTCTCTCTCGAACGCACTGGACTGTCGTTAGATAGTCAGGGATAAGTATATGTCTCCGCTTGTTATTTTAGCCAGTATTCTATGCTTAAGTTATTGTTCTGAGGTAAAACTACTCAATGGCCAAATAAAAATATAATGGATTTTGCAATCCATTTGACAAATACGTTATTGTGAACCGGCAATCATTAGGCGACTAGGATACGGATGATATAGCGTTGTGGGGAGATCCCATCTGAGTTAGGACTTTGTCCAACCACTGCAGAGGTCCGTGCAAGTGCACTTCGATCCAGCACGGAGTCGACGTCACGTCCTGGCGATGGTACTCCGCCCCCCAACCCTTCACGAACGACATACGAATAGTGCACATCTTTGTTAACTCGTACACCGCTTCGAATCCATGATTCACGCTTTGAGACAGGAGCTGAGCGAACTCTCTATTGTTGAAAATCTTTAAGGAACACCCTGGAGGGATCTTACACACGGTGGACGGGTGGAACCCATGGTGGTGGTTGCAGTTGCGACTCTGCACAAAGATCGCTGCGTCGGACAAGCACTCAGCGTACACTTCCCCGCCCACGTAATACAAATGCACACCTTTTCCTATGTGACGTCTGGTGTTCTCTATCGTAGAATTTCTATTCACATTGCTCAGCTGTCCCAGACAGAATCGGTCACTGTTGCTAGAAGGATTCGTGAAGCCGTCCACCACAGCTGAATGAGAGCCACAATGGAACACTTCGCCAACACGACAGTTCAGTTCGTAGTAAGCAACGGACGCCCAGTACAAAGGTTCTTGGTACGACACTGGGGCCACTTCTCCAGGTGGATCCGTATCGTCTGATGGAGGGGAATACGCGGGGGGCGGCGTGTCTGGAAGCTCTGAGCTAGCTGAAGGCGGGAAGCCAGATCCTGAGTAGGAAACATTATGTGGCATAGCCGGTTCAGCTGACCTTTGGAAAGGTAGGAGAGAATGTCCTGGTGCGAACTCTGAATGCCTAGGGACTAAAACTGGTGGTAGTACGGGACTCTCGACGCGTTTGTAGTGGTAAGGATTGATGCAGACTTCCTTCTGTTTAGCACTGAAGGGATACTGGCAGAGTTCCAGTGGCTTGAGCTCATGGTGACTCTGCAGGTCGGGCCAGCGCCACACGCGACAGTAGATCACGTGCGGTAAGCCTTTTCTGTGTGAAACCTGAAATTATTATTATTTCCTGTGAATTATGGACACAAGAGAAAGGGGTACAGAATATTTCTTGGTTTCATCTTACTTTTAATTAAACTTGGGTTTCCTGCTAAAACCTAATCTAAAATAGGATTGCAAACATTCAAAATAATTATACACATTCTACCAGTGATCTGGTGCTGCTTTACGGATTAGTATTCCACCAGGAATGGTGAAGGGTCCAAAAAAGAGTGAACGCTGTTTCATTACTTTACCTGCAACCGTCCATCAAGAGACCGAGGAATGGTGACACACTTTGATGGTGTGCCTGGACATGACAGCGCCCTCTCTAGCTCCTCAATGGCGCCTTTTCTCTTCTTAAGCTTCTTGACCAAGCTGTCCACTGCTTTTTCTGCCCATTTCTCTTCTTCATCACCCTGGAATTTTTAAATTTCAATCATTATAATATTCAAAAAGTTATAAGTATAAACAAGCCTTTAAACTTTCAAGGTCATTATCATATAGATAATTATTAACGGAATAAATATGGGGGTTAATATGGGAAACAAACCTAATAAATGTACATAGTATAAATCCAGTTAATAAATATCTGTAAGACTGTTTAATAGTTCAATTCTTTCTGATGAAAAATATGACACAATGTTATACCTGTGCAGTTACATCTTAATAAGAAAAATTACTACTCTTAAATATTTACTGAGAAATATCATTGTATTAAGGATAATATTATAAAATATTAAAAACAGACAAACAAGTATTTGTATGAGTCAATATTCACAGAAGTGGTGACTCCAGGCCAGCACGGTGAGTCATATATGTCAATAATAGACAATATACTCCTTTCTTAGGCACTTCCTAATATAACTGTGCAGTTCATGTTATTGATAATATTATTTTTAAATATTGTGTTGACATTTGTTATCTACCACATGCTTGATATAGTGTAAACTGCTCCAGTATCTGTGATCAAGTAATAAGGTTCGGAATCAAAACAAATATATTTTTATTATATTATCTCTTTTCAATGAAGTCAGTTTGGTTTGGTTTTAGTTTACTTGTGATAAATTATTATTATTATTGTTTTTAATGTTATCTAAATAGACATGTTAAGAATTTTTACTAGTCGAAACTCAATTGATAAGTAAAATACTTTCTATTAAATTTTAACTGAAATTGTTCATAAATATTATTTGTTTCCCAAATATATAATAAAAATATAAATCACTGTAAAAGTTTATAATAACTTTAAACTAAGCAAAATTCAGATAATAAAGAAGAAATAAAAAAATCTTTACTGTTGTTGCATAAAAATCACATATGGTCTAATCTTATGCTAGTTCAAACCTGCCCCCTTATTGTCTAACTCTGAATCTACCGCTGACTCCTTCATTTTAACATACACCATATATCTATAACTATTTAACTGTTTATGATTGTGACATTTTGCATCAGTACACAGTAATGATTTTAAAGATGAAAGCTATTGTGCTAGATAAAAAATTACACAAGAAAGTCCCTGGTATCAACATAATAACCTTTAATTCTAAGAGTGAGACAATATCAGTTTTAAACTAAGCAAGATAGAGTTCCATAAAACTAATACATAAAAAACTTAGTAACAACTAAACAGTTAAACTCTACAGTTTTTAAATTCAAGTTGCCTGCATATTATTTTTTATGATTTTGTTGCAATTTTTTAATGTAATTGCTGTTGGATATAAATAAAACCATGTAATTTCGTAGACATTGAAAACAACAATTAAAACAACAAAATTAAATACAATAGAATATATAAAAATATAAAAAATACAAATTCAAAAGTTATTACATAAAATTCTATAAAACCAGTCAGTCTGCAACAATTGCTATTATTATACATGTGCATTCTCTCTGTGTATTATATCTTATTAAATTGATACATAAATTATTTAAAAAATACTAAATGTACATTCCAACTCATTTATTTGTATAAACAAATATGTGTAATCACATTTATAGTAATTCAGTTTAATATCAAACTAGTTATCTCAATGAATGATATTATATTATATTTCAAAATTGTTTAACCAATTTACTAGAATTCAATAGGGAATATTTGGTATGAATTCAATTTTAAAATATTGTAAACACCCATGTTAGACTGCTGGGTAATTAAATGAATGAAAATAGAAATTGTAATAAAAAATGTATATTGAAAAATGAATGAATGTTAAACTGGAAAATAAAAGAATAATTATTATTTATCAAATACATCGAATCTGACATCTTTATATATCACTATAATTTATTGCATCTAAATAGGTTTTATGTCACTTAGGTTTTATGTTACAAATATAGTTGTGTAAAGTAGAATAAAAGACAGAAAGATTAATCTTTGTAATATATAGACAGCCTTTTTGAAGTAAAGTTGAGGGGATACCATATTCATAAACTAATTAGTAACTATATCATAATAAACTGTAATTAATAAGTTTAGCAATATTATTATCAAAATTATTTTTGACACATACTCTCTTTACTATTTCTTGAGTAACACTTACTATTGCCTTGATAACATGGGATAACACTAGAACATCCTCAAATAAATTTATAAAAACAGCTATTATGCCAACCAACCAACCAACTAATTGTGTATATTCTTTATTGATCCTTTAGTTGTATATTTGTACCACATAAGCTTTTATTCAGATGTAACTCAATTTATTGTATAAGTATTTACTGGTAGGCATTTTATGTTATTTAATCTTTTATTTTATTTTTAACTATTATATCTTTTGTGAAAAAGTTAAAACACAGGTGATAATTAGCAGTTACCATAAAAGATATAAGAAACACAAATATAGTAATTTTATTCAAATTCATCTAATTTATCTGAGGATAAAACCACTAGATTGCAAAGCATACTTTATCCACATAGATCAGTTACCAATGCTATGAAACAGTAACTCGTTATTTTAAGTCAATAAATATTTAAAACCTTAGAATCAAATAAAAAATCTATATAAATAAATCTATTTTAAAAATAAATCTGTTATTTATCCTGAAATTGAAACAAAATAAATAATAAAATAAATAACTAATATTTATAAAGTTAGCTTACTTGTTTCCATCCCAATAACTTCTTCACAGCGGGGCTTGTAAAAGAAAACAAGCTGTTCAGACTGGACATGGGGCCGCTGCTTGATGATTCTCCATCGTCGGTGTCCATGGTTGGAAATTCGCAAAATGAGTCACAAAGAGCCTCGGAAAGTCAAACCTAGCCAATAATTTAACCAAAAACTACACTATTCACCCATCGATTATAACTAGCATACCACTTGGTATTCCCCACAACGAGCACGATCCAATTACGACTGCAAAGTGCAAAATAGTGATTAGCGTGACACAAGCGTCCATTCGAATAATAAAATATTGCAGTAGACTCGTTTTACCCGTCACACTTTATCACTCACTCATCCAGAATACAGCTACTATTATTTAATGTCTGCAATCAACATTATGAAATACAATGATTCAAGCTTTTATTTTAATAATTTCTGTTGCAAAGAAAATAAAACATTTCAAGCACTTGTCAAACGAAACGACACTCTATTTTTTTAAATCTTTTCTTGCATAAATGAAAAGTCAAAAGGATCAAGCCCATTCAACCTGATGTTTTGTTTTGTTTCCGTAGTTATGGCATAATTAACACATTTCAATAGACCTTTTAAAACTTTGGCAACAAATAAGATGAAAATCTTTACGATGCGACTTTTTTAAGGTTGAATTAAATAAAAATAAAATTCTCAGTATTTTACAAAGTCATCGTATATTCATAATTTTACATTTATTATAGTTTGTCAACAATCTTTGCATTTTTGTCAACAAATCTTGCAAAAAGGGGCATGCATTTCTTATCAATACAATATTCACACGGAATTTCGGCCTCTCAAATCACACAGAGTTTAAAATGATCATCAATAAAAAAAACAACAGTTACCTAATAATAAAAACAATAATCACGATAGTACACTACCGTTATGATGATGAATTCTAAGATTTCTGCATATTATGATTCGCTTATTCGCGATGAAAAATATTTTGGAACGTTATAACATAAAGTACTATAAGGGAAATAGTCTCCTTTGCCTTTTCAACAATGAGAATTAGAAAATAATTTTAAAAAAACAGGTCGACGAGAATTGGCGAGAATTTTCTCGAATTTGAAGTGTCATTTCTGCTAGATTTCTATAGCTTGTGTTGAGACCGAGATTTAGTGTACTTATCTATTTTATTTGACTAAGTTTGTGAAGTGGACTTTGCTTTTTCGAATAAAAGAATATCTTGTCATAATATCTAACAACCATTTATAGTTTTAATTCAAAGAAAAATCATGGAACAGGTAAGAGGTTATCTTGACTTATTTTATTACATGGTAAATTTTAAAGACATTTTATAATTATGTTATATTACACTCATTTTAGGTAAATCAGTTAAAGGAGAAGGGAAATGCCGCACTTTCGTCAGGTAATTACGATCTGGCGATAGAGAGTTACACTGTTGCGATTAAGTTAGATCCTCAAAACCACGTTTTATATAGCAACCGTTCAGCAGCTCACGCTAAAGCTGAAAACTATGCTGCTGCCCTCGAAGACGCTGACAAAACAGTATCACTCAACCCAAATTGGAGTAAAGGATATTCTAGAAAAGGAAGTGCTTTAGCTTACCTAGGAAGATATGATGAAGCTATAGCAGCATATCAAAAAGGTTTAGAATTGGATCCTAGCAACCAACAATTAGCGTCAGGTTTAGAGGAGGTAAAAAAGCAGATGGAGGAATCTAAACAAAAATTAGAACAGATAATAGCAAAGTTACATGCAAATCCACAGACTAGAGAGTGGTTGAAAGATCCAGAATATGTAAAAATTGTTGAGGTGAGTGAAAAACCATTTAAAATAATAGATTATTGATATTTAATACACAATGTTATTATATCAATACTACAAAAGGATTTCATGTGATAAATTAAAAAAGCTTTGTATCTTGTGTACATTCACATTTATAATAAATCTCAAACTAAGCATTGTAAATACACCCATCACCCGTCTATTCCTGCTGGGATTCAATCCCTTTGATCTCTGGTTTAATAAAGAGGGCTAAGTATACATGAGGATTTTGGGCTTTTAATGTAATCTTTTTAAATTTGATGAATTTATTATTTAGGTATTATTCAGGTGACTTACACAGGAATCCCTCACTTGATCTCAACTCATTTCAACAGATTAAATGTCGATCTTTCTATTCAATATTGAACAGCTTTTCAAAACTTGTCCATCACATTGAATTTTTGTTCTGTTAATTTCTCTACATTAAAAATTTGAGGTTCATGTTCAATTTTCTAATTTTAGTTGTATGTGTGCTTGCTTGCTTGATAATTGAATGCCAATGATTATTTAATAATAAATGTCAGCTTTTTTTGCTGAATCATTTGGTTTAGGTAAGGTTAGAATAATGACCAATAACAAAGATCAAAACTATAGTTAGAGTTAATATATAAAAATAATGTAATGTAGAATAAAGAAACAGTAATGATTTGTAATGTTTTGATTAAAATTATATTTTATGTTGCTTTTTCAACAATATTTTATTTCAAACTTCGTTAACATGTTAAGAGGTGTTTTCAAATTTGCATTATTATGATTAAACTGTCTTTGATGAAATATTAAAAATTTGTACCGTTCAAAGTTTATTTATTTTCCGATAAAGAGTTTTCCATTAATAAAATAATAGTTATATGAAAAATAAATTGATTGGATTATTATTCTGGTAGCAAACATTTCAAACTAAATTAAAATATTCTTTTTTCTTAAACCTTCTTCGATTGCAGGAAACAGTGGTAATTTGTTGTTTGGCTAAGCATGAAATATTCATATTAAAACATTACAAATCATATAGTTCAATCATACAAATTTCTATGAAATTAAATTTTATAAACAATATGTCCCCTTGGAGCACCGATTTACTTACATCAATAACCTCAGACTTACTTTTTTAGTTTAGTTAATTATTGGTTATGAAAGATAAACTAAAGTTTACTAAAATGTACTTTTTTTTTGCAGAAACTAGCTCTTAATCCGTTTGATGTCTCATCTTTAGACCCTAGAATGCAGGATAAAAGGGTTCTTACAACAATTGGAGTCATGTTTGGCATAGATCTCAATATGCATATGGATGTCGACCCCCCAGCCCCAGAAACGAAATCAACCCCACCACCAAAGACTGAAGAGCCTCCAAAACCAAAATATGATGACTTACCTGAGAATCGTAGATTAGCTTTATTAGAGAAGGACCATGGAAATGAGTTTTATAAAAAGAAAGAGTTTGAAAATGCATTGAAACATTATTCTAAGGCTATTGAGCATGACCCAACAGACATTACATTCTACACAAATATGGCTGCTGTGTTTTTTGAGCAGAAAGAGTACGAAAAATGTATCAAAGAATGTGAAAAAGCCATTGAAATTGGCAGAGAAAATAGAGCTGACTTCAAATTAATTGCTAAGGCTTTCACAAGGATTGGTGAGTAGTATATTATAGCCATTGTAATGAAAACAACTATTTAGTATACAGACAATCTATTTGTAACTGTCTTGAGGCACCAGGGAGTATAAACACAAATAAATTTTCTGAAAATTAAAAAATAGACAAAGCTCGAATTCCCTGACACTTTAATTAGCAGTATTATAATTTAACTATCAGCTTTGACATTTACTGACTCAATCACTTGCTTTTCTTTTTAGTCAACTTGAGTCTAAATCATATTACAAAGGTAGTAACTTTGCTCAACATTTAATAAATTTTTATTTATTACTCTTCAGGAAATGCTTACAAGAAAATGGAACAGTGGACATTGGCAAAAACTTACTTTGAGAAGTCTATGTCCGAACATCGCACACCCGAGATCAAAACACAGCTTAGTGAAGTAGAAAAGCGAATTGTTGAAGAGGAGAAGAAGGCCTATGTTGACCCTGTCAAAGCTGAACAGGAGAAGGAATTGGGCAATGAGTTCTTCAAAAAAGGTTAGATTTTCCACATGTTTAGTTTATTGGCCACAGTTTGCGAGTTACTTAACTCACTAGAAAAAAAAGACGAATGAACTAATATAAAATACAGGTTCAACAGAAAAACAAAATAATTATAATTACTTATCATGGATAGTGCTATTTACTATATGGAGACCTAGCATCTCTGACTGAAGGTTATAATTTAAGTTTCTTATTGTAAAGGCTTTTAAACTAATTTTAAAATTTTGTTACAATTTTTAGTAAACCTGTATTACCAATTCTATTTACATGGCTTTGCAATATTTATAAAATCCTTATGATACAGATCTGGCTTAGGGCCAGTTTCAAGAAAATAGTCAGAAATTAACAAAAAAGTTAAACAGCCATTAAATAATTTAACATACTGCAAAATTTTGCTAAACAATCATTGACAGTGACTTTAATTTTCTTAATAGTTTTTTGTGCGCAAATTGCCAGCATACATTAGACTTTTTGCAAGTTGTATTCTGTGTATGCTTTAGCCTATATCTTTTTGAAATTCAACTAAGATTTGAAATTTATTCCATTTTTCATATTGAATTTGAGTTTAAATTTCAACATCAAAATATTTTGCACTGGTAGTTTGATGTAGGTGTTAACTAATTTTAGTTGCTTCCTTTTTTTTTATTAATGTGTATGGCTATTGTTTTTATTTCCCTCCCTTAGGTGAATACAGCATAGCTATGAAACACTATACAGAAGCTATTAAGCGTAACCCAGATGATCCTAAGCTGTATTCTAACCGTGCGGCTTGTTATACCAAACTGGCAGCCTTTGATCTTGGCCTCAAGGACTGCGACCAGTGCTGCAAGCTTGACCCCAAGTTTATCAAGGGCTGGATCCGAAAGGGCAAGATCTTGCAAGTGAGTTTTGTAGTTTTAGTTAAATAAATCAATATTTTGAAAAAAATTAAAAAATCCATTTACAGAGCCTTTTCCTATCTCACTTTCTCTCAAATAACACAGTTGAACGTTTTGAGCTTGCAATAGAGCATTAAATCGCATTACTAAAACATGCAGGGTTACCCTAAAGCCAGTGATTCCACTGAACCTTATCGTAATTATGTTTGAGTTATCTTATTGTGGGGCTGTAACGTTTATTAATCTTCTGTGTCTCAGTTAATTTTACTGTTTCTGTGTCCCAAAGATAGTCACCATAGGCTTTTCTAAGTTTCTGGGCAGTAAGCGAGTCTTCGGGTCGACTTGCCATTTTTAAGACACTCACTCTTGTTCTTGTGACATATTGACATAATAGATGTTCCATTGACTTTCATCACACGCTCATCAAACTTAAATTAGGGAAATATTTTTAGTTAACATTTCTATCCATAAATAGGCAATAAGAGCCTCTCAATCAAAGATCTGTACTTCTGTACATACTCTCCAAATTTACCATCACGTCAAGTGAGATAAGCTGCTCCTCATATCAACCCTTTTATATTTTTCTCATCGGACAAAATATGGATAAAAAAAATTATATTATGTTTTATCGAAGATGAGAATTTAGGAAGTCCTTGCAAAATAACTGTATATTTTATATATTTATACTTTCCAGGGCATGCAACAACAGTCTAAGGCTTTAAGTGCTTACCAGAAAGCATTAGAGTTGGACCCCAGCAATGCTGAAGCCCTGGAGGGCTATCGCGCCTGCTCCACGCAACTCAACTCTAATCCTGAAGAGGTAAGACAATTCGCATAATGCTTTACATTATTATTGGCCTTAAGAAGGATCTTAGTGAGACCTCAAGACTTAGGGACGTTTTGCCACTGGAGAATTTCTAAACGACAAGCATCAAACTCTAGGTTGATTAAAAGCATAATTCAATAAGAAGTTAAATATCTAGAAAAATCTTTTTCTATGTATTCTAGAAGTATTTTTCAATTTTATCATTTTGACAATAGAGAACATACTACTATAATAACAGCAGAGTACTTGAAACCTTCTTTTTGAGGCCATATATATTTTAACTCTATTTTCAAGCTTGGAAGATTTTTTACATAATTATTATTTGCATTTTGGGGCTATGATATCAAGTTACAGCTAAACGTGAATGTAGTTCCTTGATTTTAGAACTTTCATAAAGTTTAGGATCTTCCCATACTTAAGGTTCTCAATTCCATTATATACGTCCCCATATGAAAGATTCGTTTTTGCATGAGAAATCCACATAATCATAGGTACATTGGGAGTAACAAATTTGCAATGTCCTGTCCATGTTCTTATCATTGCACTCATAATACTTCTTCTGAGTTGAATCAGGTCTTCAAGGCGTTTACCATAAAAGAGGCTTTATTTATTTAATAATTTATGTACACACAGAGATAATTACTAAGGACTCAACAAATTATAGAAAATGTTACTAAGGTACTGCTTATTTCTATTAGAAATCTCTTCCAGCAGCCCCATATGGGAAAAGTGATAAAAATTAAGAATATTATATAAAATAATAAAACTACTTGACGCGGTTCACTTTTTTTCTCTGACAAACTATCTCTATTAAAATAAAGCTAAAGTAGTCGTACATGAAAAAAAAGCTTTTATGTTTAGTGTGTCAGTTAGATGATTTACCATAGTTAATGAAAAATTTTCAATAACACTTTTTAAAGAAAACCTTTAAAAAATGTTATTGAAAAATTTTCTTTAGGTCTCAGGATTTTCCCAGTATTTTTAAACCTTCTCTGAATTGGGCTGAATAAAACACAATAAAAATTATATAAATATTACAAGCCGTTTTTGAGTTTTAGCAAGACTGAAGAACAACAATTCGTTTTTATATAAAAGAAGAAGATTAAACACTTATAACAATTAAACTTTAGTGCACTCCGGATGACTATGTCAACCCCATGGGAGTGGTTCACTCCATTATTTATTCTCACTGATGTCACGAGGTTATAGAGAATCCATCAATTGATTTTGCATCATAGGAAAGTAGTTTCATTAGTATCAAGTTAATTACTGAAATTAAGAAAGTTCTCTATATTGTTTAGTGATGTCTAGATTCCAATCAAGTGTATAAATTCATATAATAGGTAAAGCGAAAAGAAATCGCCGTTATTTTACAGCGCGATTTGAAATCACTTGAATTTTATAAAAGAGGCATTGAAAAGTTGCCCAAACTCTGGAATGACATTGTAAATAATGATGGACAATATTTATTAAATTAAAATATTTGTAAATTTCATTAAAAAAATTAAATAAAGAATAATGAAAAAAGGCGATTTCTTTTCGCTTTACCTAATATGTGCTTGTCATATCTGCAAATGACATTACAATACTATACAATTATTCTTTATTGCACACAAATTATAAAACGACAACATTACAACAGAACATAAACATACAATAGGTGGTCTTATTGGTGACGAGCAATAAATAATGTTCATTAATATGAAACTTTAAATACATGTGACATTAGTATTCGGTCGTTACTCTCCTCAGCCATTTCTTATAACCAATTTACGTGATAAACAGGTCCGCAAGCGCGCAATGGGAGACCCTGAGGTCCAGCAGATTCTCCGGGACCCCGCCATGCGCTGCATCCTGGAACAAATGCAGCAGGACCCGCATGCGCTCCAGGATCACCTCAAGAACCCGGAAATTGCCGCCAAGATACAGAAGCTGCTCGAATCAGGACTTATTGCTATACATTAGCTTTTGATGCTTACAATGGCCACAATAACAATAAAATTTAAGTGCATCACTTTTTCTCAATAATCATAGAATAGGGCCGGTTATATGTTATCCAAACCACATTCTGAAGTACTTTGAAGTCATAGGTGTAAATCTAACTTCACTTCAGTGACTGAATGTTCGGACTTTTCTGTCCGTATTGAGAAAAAGAGAGGGCTTTACTTTAATTTATCATTGTGTAATCGTATTTGCTTTTTATCGTGGCAAATAAAGAGTGATAAATGGCTTCTATTAAGGAGTAGTCATAGGAACCTTACTAAAAGGTTCAATCACAATAATAGAACACAAACTGCTCAAAGTTGGGAGCGAGCGGTCTTGGCTCCCATTGTATCATTGTAACACTTTAGAGTAAAATTCTTGCTGTTCCAAGCTGCTTTCTTGACGGCGGCAATCACTACTTACTCACTAGGACCTCAGAATCTGTGCAACTACTTCAGTAGTTAGTAGCTATCTAACTAAAACAAACTAATTCCACATAGGATTAACAATAGTTGAAAATTTGCCTGGATAGAACTTATATAAGGAGAATCGAAAAATGTCATTTTGGCTTTTTCAGTCAAAGGCAGCGATATGGAAGCAAAAAAGTAAGTCAATAGTTGGAATTCACGTAAAATTTAATTTTAGCTCACTTCGTTCACTCTATATGATTGCAAAAAGGACAGTCATATCACGTCACATTTACAAAAGTGTAACACGTGTAAAACGTGTGTGTAAAACTTTATGAAGTTAAATAGAACTTCACAGGACTACTATACAATAACTTTGTATAAATCGTCACAATATGCGTAAAGGTAAGACCTTCCCCATCAGGTCAGTCACATCCCCAACAAACTTACGTGTAGCATCTAACAACACCGGCGGAGCGCGTAGCTCGTTGATCTTCATTGAAAGGATCCTACATGATGTCTTAAATCTGTTAATATACTTTAAAACTGGCTGATTTTTAATTATTTACAAATTCTAAATTTTTGGCATCCTTCTGCTATACACAGTGACAGAGTAGGAAAAAAAATTATTCATACGTAGAGTGATTAGAAAGCCATTTAAAGTCTTCTTTATTTGTCATTGAAGCTACTATATTTAGAACAGCTGGCATAATATATTCAGTTAAATGGATATTTTAATTTAACTAAGCGTATTTATATTTTATAGTTATACAACATGACATCACACATGACATCTGATGGCGTATTATAGTTGATAAAAGTCTCACATCCTCACAAATATGGCAACTGAAACCTATAAATAACTTATAATTTATTTCAATCTATAAAATACAAAAAATAAGAATAGAGCTAAGCGAGTTAATAGATAATATCAGAGGTATTGCTATACAAGCCTTATTATAAGCACAATTTTTTATTATGTTGCAAAAACGTTAAAAAAGAATGCAAAATGAAAACAACATGCAATATATAAATCTTAGACTATTATATTTCTAGGAATTTATTTTTGGTTAAATATTATTAGTCTTATACGTCACAAAATACATTTTTGTGTGCATGCGCAAACTGTATGTTAGTGTAATTTTTTATCTTAGTAATTTCATACAGGATACGAATAAGATAAATTTACGACGAACGAAATCATTCAAAAGTCACCCTTATGTCACGCCTTAAAAGAAACTACCAAATAATTACATGTGTAATTTTGCTTCAAAATAAAATTGTATACACTAATATTTTTCAGTTTAATCTTTCACATGTTGAGGTATTATGTATCAAGAAAGTATAATAAAGTGAACAAGAAAGTATGCCAGTTGAACTAAAAATTGTAACTTCAAAAGCACTCCTGCGCAAGTCCCAGTTTTCACAAATATCAACCGATATTTATTATGAACACCAGCCTTATATCTTTTTAATACTATAGCAAAAGAAGAAAACGTTTTGTTATTATGATTTTTGGTTTGGTCTAATAATTACAAAAAACGGTTTTGTCATGTGACAAGTTTTCGTCTCGTGAAATATGCTTGTATCTCCCACACCCTTAGTATGTGTGCGGGAGAGAAAACGATGCTGATTTCTATTCTATAGAACATGTAACATTTTTTTTTATTTAATGAATTAAACTATTTACATAAATATTCTGTATTCATTATGTCACCAAACCGATTGTCACATTTTATATTCTGCTGTTAATTCCGCAACCACAAAATCTATGTATTGTCAGAAAAAAATATTCATATTATTAAATGGTTTTCTTAGATTTTGCATGATCATTTTAGAACGTGAATACTGTGAATTTTAATTATTTTTGGAAATATAAGAATAGGTTTTAAAATGTCATAATTTTACTTGTTACTTTAATTAAATATAGCTTAGTAAACGTCAAAACTTTCATTTAATGGGATCATTGTGGATATTAAGACCATTATGTTTATTAATATGAGTAATTTTCATGCCTACTGTTGAACAAGATGATAAAACATCTTATATGTTAGGTAATATTTTAATAGTAACGCTTGTGTCTTATATTTTGGAGAAAGCATATTCCAACTACACTTTTATCCATTCCAAAATGTCCACGGACCAATTTATTAGTTCAATTCCACAGAGATGCCAAAATACGTTAATAAAAATTTTCATAGTAAACATTTGCACGCCTAAACCCACTGGATGTGTTAATTTATGCAATGGTTTGTAAATAAGGTTTCACTAGTAATTAAATTGCGTATTCATTGTTCGCAGTATAATTTTGCTTAATTCAGTTGTAAGTTTGCGAGGTCCTCGGTAACATCTCTGTGGCATTTAGGACTACCCAATGTCATTATTGGTACATTACAGTTTTTTACATTAAAATTAGTCACAGATGTACTGCTATGGAATATATATTACTATATAATTTTCTAATTTATCCAATAAAGAAAATGAGTAGGCAAAATTGTGTTCTTTTATTTTAATAACTTATACATACTCGAAAGTCATATAAATGCTATCGCGTCTCAGAAGTAATAAAAATGTGAAGTAGTTATGCTTATGTACCAATGGGAATTTAACTCGACTTTAGACAACTGTAACTGCAACTGTAGACTTTTCTGCCTACGGTTACTAATATTGGTCGTCAAAAAGTTCGATATCCTAGTCGTACCTAAATAAAGAATTGCCTATATTCATCATGGCTGTATGAGCTCCAATTTCATTGCCTTCTCTTTTCGGAAGCTTATATAGCAGAGACTCTTTAAATCTCAAATAATAAACTTAATATAATGTATTAGCGCTTTATAATATGTGCACGGTTGTTACGACAATCGCTTCCACCCATCAAGCCGCATTGAGCTTGCATGTTGGTTTTGGCCCAATACTCCTCACGGGTTTCTCATTTAGCAAGGCGTTTGCCGAGCAATGGAACTTTTATAATCTTTTGATGAGGATATGTGTGCGATAAGTAGCACTGGTTATGATATTAAAAGGATTATATTCATAGTAACGTAGGTCAAATTTCATTATAGTTGTTTGAGCCCACGCCACATCAGCTCGTTCAATTGTTATTATTTCTCCTCCACCTCCATTATTAGGCCTCGCAATCATTGATCCATCACCCAGTCTCAATCTCTTCAGATAGAAAAGGTTGTTGGGCGAGACCATTGGTTGAGACTACGACTGTTATGATCTCAGTGGATGACACCCACTACATATCTACATACTTCTAGTGCCAGATTCAGATACTTGATCGTTTTATTTCATCCGGCTTTCATATATTGATAATATTATTATTACAGTCCCTTCGTCTATTAGTTTAGTCAAATGAACTTTATAGTCTAGTGTCTGAGACCACCTATTTCTGGAGGTCCGAGTTTCAATCCCAGTGGGGACAGAAATTTTCTGCTCGTTTTGGTTAGTGTTAGGGCTATCATAACTTTAGTAATAAAGTACATTCACAGTTCTTTGTGTTAAGATTGGAGAAAAGATAGCCTGAAGACGTAGACAAGATGCATTTCAATAATTGCAATTTAATCTATGACCGCATACATTTTTACAATTGACGATTTGATTGCCATTATCGAAATGCATTTTGTCAAGGCCCTAGGTTCAGTTGTAATTAAAAATTCCCGTTGTATTTCGCCTTCAATTTCGGCCTTCGCTTCTCTTACAATAGGAAGATATGTGAGATGAAGGCTAAGAATTACCCCGTTAAGAATTAAAAACATTCTATACAAATACCTTACAGTTTATCAATTTTTGGAATGATTAAGATTAGTTGTAAAATAAAGGTTCCTTTGCTTTCTTCACAATAGAAATTATAATAGCAACTGTCAACTGTCAATAATGACGTTAATCAGCCGATTTCGACGTACCGACGTGTTTTTTTTGTTCCACCGTATTGTTGTGTAGAATGCACGTACTTTTTGATGATTATTTATTTTGAAACTAATTTATTATTTAATTCACTTGAGACTATGTTACCGGAAATGTAGTGTGATATAAGTGATTCTTTCGATAAATAAATATTGATGCGCGAGTGTTGTGTGTTTTAACTAGTATTAAAGTCTTGTAAGTATAACTTATTTTAATAATATTTATGCACTAAAAATGTGACTGTTGAAGCAAGTAAAGTTTTAATGAATATATGTAAACTGTTATCCTTTCTACTATTATGTTATAACTTTCGTGACCTTAAAAAGTAATCTAATTATAGGTCCTTATATGTTCTTGCCTGGTTTTATTTTTTGTTAATGTGTGTTATCCAACACGGGTTTTTAATTATTTATTTAAGAATTGGGTTTACTTCAGATTTCCGTTATAATATCACGTAGTTTATTTTCTATTTAAAACACTACTTAGTACATATATGTACACATTGAGATTAAAGAATTTTAGTCAGTGAAAAGAAAATAGATTTAAATTCCTAACTTCTCATGTTTGTGTCTCAAGAAGGCTTGTGGTACTGCAGTGGTACATATATAAGCTCTTGATGATAATAACATAATATAATAATTAGGTACAAATTTAAGACTATTTCATTTGCTTTATAACTTCCTGATAAGATATCAAAATTCCCAGTTTATCTACAATCACCAGATGTTATTATAAGTTATTGCATGCAAAAAAGAACTAATTTTTATATTTAAAAGAACTAGTTTTAACTCAATTTAATAAACCTACTTTGTAAAAAATGTGATTTTTATATTTAAAAAAAAGTCAAAAGACTTCTTAATCCTTAAAACTGAAATCTACTAAATGGAAATAATAACATTTTAACTAAATAAATTATGAGAACCAACAAATTAGGTAACCATAGTTTTAAATTCAGATTATTTTGTTATACAATGTTTATCATTAATTATTACTTGTCTGTTAAATGTTTCCTAATTATTATCTTTTATTTTTATTTATAGTCAACAAACAAATTTATGATAGTTAATTAAAATTAAACAAGAAAGACAGAAACATAATTATAGTGGTATAATTTCATTACATAGTCTATGAAACTATTTGTGAGAACTCTTGGTACAATAGATATTTAACTGTTATAGAGATGCTCATCGGTAACCTAGCAAGGGACAAATTTAATGTTATATGGAAGGTAGAATATTGAAAGTAATACCTATATTTGATGAAGTTTTTTAATCTTGTTTCCTTAACTGTGTTATCTGATAAAATGCAATATTTTTTTATGAAGATATAACTAGTTCATTTGCTCAGTCATGGCTTTCCTTAATTGACTGTACTAATTTAAATTTATATTTCATTTTAAAATAAAATAAAATATATAAGTAATAGGTATTTAAATCTTTGGAAAAATAGTTTTTTATTATTCTTACATTTTTTCTGTACTGCTCATGCTCAGATAAATAAGAGTCTACATATTTCAGCTGAAATAATATTCAAGATGGTATCACAAGCACTTAAAAGTGGTCTGCTCATGGGTGTTGGATCTGTGCTGGTGGTGATTGGGGCAGTCGCTGTGATGTACTACCCAACAGTCTTCATGACTCAGATGCAAGCGGTATTTATTTAAAATTCTTTTTATAATACAAAATTAAGGGCCCCTTCAAAAAGGTCACAGCTATAAATGAGAGATATAACTATTTTAAGTTTTTCCTTACCATCCATAGAAGAGCTAATGTTATTGACAAAGCTCAGTAAGGTTGAAGGGCCAATCTGCAGGACAAAGTGCATTGAACGTTTGGCCAATGAGGTGTTAAAGTTCTGGCATAGCCACCAGGTCTGCCACAAAATATCTAGATGGCCAGCTATGAGTCATGTGGGAGGCAATGGATGCAGGCTGCGCGGCGCTGATGTTTCCAAGCCAGTGTAAAGCATCTTATCATAACTGTAACCATTTTGATTCTGTAATTCTTACTTGTCAAGTCTCACAGAGAATCAGTTGACGGCGCGGTAGCAATGTAGCATTAGTAGTTTTACATAGATCAAATTTATTAGGATTCGTACATTTGTGAAAGCGTTGTCAGTCATTCAATAGGTGCCTATATCAAATTATGCACTATTGGATTTGAAAAACTAAGACTAACTTGTAAAAGATTTATAAATTCTTATTCCCATTACAGATGATGGCGCTAACTCCACTATCCACGTCGTTTTCAATATGGCGCGAAGTTCCAGTACCTATGTATTTGGAGTGCTTTCTATTCAATATAACAAATGTGGACGAAATATTGGCGGGACAGAACGTGTCTATCAAACTTGAGCAGTTGGGCCCGTATGTTTATAGAGAGTACCACACTAAGGTGAGTTCGGACTTCATTCCTTTTATGCAAAGAAATTCCCCTTAAGTTTATGATTATCCGTAAGAAGAGTTATACGAAGACAATCTGTGGGCGGTGATTACACTACTTTAGCCGTCGCTACCTTGCCGGCCTTTTCCCTTATAGCAAATGTTATAAGAGCGAACATAAACGCATAAACTGGTAAAGAATTCCAAGAATTCACGATAAGGAAAGAGCTAGTAAATTTGGACTTGTCATATATGTGGAAGTAAATTGAATACTTCGTAGACTGGTACGTGTGCTGAGTTCGGAATGGAAGTAAGCTGTACAGAATACTCTTTGTGGTGCTTCCTGCTTATCGTGTTAACATACGATAATAACATGCAATGAGGAAAAATTAAATTATTTGTCGAATTTGTTCCTTAAAAGAGAATAATGAAGAATTTATAAAGTGTATAGTATTGAGTTTCATTTCTAAATAAAAAATAATTCGTCACATAGCTTGTCTTAGCCAAAGGCACACAAAATATTTGGAAAAACGTTAAGTTAACATTTCAAATATAAATTATCCTAAAGATAAGGAGTATCCACATATTTATTAATAATTTTATAGAAATAGGCAAATATTCATCAATCTATCTGACCTTTATTGAAAAAGTGAACTGAACTTAAATTTTAGTCTGTGCACAACAGAATCGGGTCCAATGTTGAATTATTATATTTTTTCGTGTTTGTTCTGTGTGATGGTTAAATAGAAAAGATGACAACTATCTTTTATGTCTATTGAAGTAAGTGAAGGGGTTTATATAGCAAAGCCGCCAGATACCCGACCCCCACAGCTTCTTCCGGGTCCGGCTGCAGTCGTTGCGTTTCGGTTCACGCAACAATAGGACCTATTTCTGGTTTACAACATTTTTCTAAGTTTTAATATATGTTATAAAGATTGAATGCAGTCTGTGTTGTTGAGGTAAAGCGATATAAATCTTGAGATTTCCATCATAATTCGTGTTTTCATTAAAATATGAATCATGACTCCTTTTTATATACGTTAATATATTTAAGATAGAAGAGGCCCTGACCTAATTTATTCGTGATGTACCGAGTAACACAAATTCGACATTACACATTGCTTCACCTCTGAACCAGAGTATGACTATTGACAAATTATATCGGTCATGCTCATTACTTATCAATAAGATTCGTTAATCATTGTTTTGTATGAAACATTAAAGGACTCGTTTATAAGAAATCACAATTATTTTTCATTTAATTTTTTTCGTCCCATCTAGCTGCATTCCATATTCAAATTGGTTTTTTAGCTGATAACTTTATACACCGACCTTTTTGTAATATAGCTTCTATATAAACTGACGTTGAAGAGCACGTTTGGGAATATTTATACAACCTACCTATTTGCCATGCAAAACACAATCTTGCAGTAATCAGGCTATGACCGCACCGCGAAATCCCACCACGAGTTTTTTTTTCGCTAGTTTTTCCGTGTGCGAATAAAATTCTACATTTGTTAGTTTCTACCCAGGTTTTTATAGAGCTTTGTGCTCTATGGTGGATTTGATGTCAAAACAGATTTGTTTGTGGAATTAGTTTCGCAATTGCGCGTAGGTTCATACAATTCTGTGGGAGTCAGCGCAGAGAGATTACGCATCACAGGCTGGCCTTAAAACTCGAGAGCGAGTAACACTATTCTGCAGTCATCTTTTGGATGGCAGAACACAAGTGTTGAGTTGTTATCGAACTAAATCTTTTGTCGCTATCCATTTGCGAAGCAGTGATCTTGCGAATAAATTATCATAAAACCTATTTATATTGGTTTAGAACATTATTTAGTGTAACGATGTCATATCACCGTCACATTACATAGAATATTGTAATTTATAGGCCACAAAGAACATTATGCTCCGTTTATCTTCAGTCTCCACTTAATACTTTAATCAATTGAAACTGTATGTGTTGACGCAGCAGTAAATGATATAAAAATTCTTTAGTAGATCAAAGTGCAAGGGTATCGCAGTATTAAACAAATAACTACTCGTAAATAAAACCATACAATTTTCGTTATCGATTTAGCTTGACATTTGAGACGGACAGTTTATGAGTGTTTCTTTAAAACAATAAATAGCATATTAACTCACGCGCATGACTAATTACTGACATAAGACGTCCTCGTATCGGTTATCGTTAGTGCATACCCTATATGTAGTAAATATATATGTAAATAAATGCCGAATCATAGATGCGGCCTTTTTCATTCTAGAACAATGCGAAAGAATGTATCGCTTTTCAAAGTCCTATGTTGACACAGGAAATGAGTCTGTACGACCATTCTAAATTTAAAGTTTAGGTCAGCACTTATATCTATCTCTTTCTATCGTTATGTTTTAGGAAAAGTATATAAATTGTTTTAAAGGGATTGTAACAAAGGTTTTTTCTTCGTATTTGGTAAGAAAGGTTGCTTTGTGGAATAAAACTCAATTTTTTTAATGTCACGGTACACGGTTATATCAATTTAATTGTAATCTAATCAATATGGCGAAACATGTATGTTCTTGTCTCATGACTAATGTTAACACCTATACCATATTTCAAACAAAATAAAAGTTATAAATAAAACAGTAGTATCTATAGGGCTGTCAATAATATACGCGTCGGCCTATCGCCAACTCATTTTGACTTTAAATCAAATGAAATAATTTTTTTTTGCATGAAAACACTGTTTTACAAGGATGTTGTCACATGTATTCAGCCTGTAGGCAAGCGAGCGCGAGGGCTGAGTTATTTCTGTCTTAGAGTCTAATTTAGTAATAATATTTCCCACTGATTGTAAAAGGTAGTGCGTAATGGTTGCCAACCCTAATATAATAACTAATATAAAACTTCAGTATCATACATATTAAAAAAATAATTGGACGAATTACTACTTTTCTATATTTTTATTATAAGTATAGCAAATGTGACTGAAGAGAGAGAGATAAGTTGAAATAAGGATGAAAGAAAAAGAGAAGAATAAGAATATTCTTACCCAAATTAAGAATAATTTAAAGCTCGTGTTATGGATACTAGATTAGATAACGGAATAATATAGATAGTAATAATAATTAGAAATATAGTAAATAGACATATAAATGTACATAACTCGTAAACAAAAATTCATACTCATTATACTAATATTTGCCCTTACCGTATTCGAACCCGGATCCTCTGGCTAAGTAGACAGACTGACAATTCGACCAGATTTATTTTCGGCCATGTATTTAGCTGAATTTGTATTAATTATTTATAGAGGAAAAATATATTTACTATTTAGATAACAGCTGGTAAACCTATTCGCAAGACTTTTTTCAAGTCCTTATATTTTTTGATATTTGGACGATCGGCGGCGTCAGGAAATCACAATTGAAAATCTATTGTTATCAACTTTGCTTTTGCTTAAAGTGTGTTTATTAACAGTGGTATTTAAACTAAAATCCATAGTGAAAAAACTGTTTTATCCATTTTGAACGATAAAATCATTTACGTAGCAATTTAACATGTACTTAGAAATCTTAACCTTCACGAACAAGTCGTACGTAAGCACTTCTTAGAGACATATGCATATTTATTGACTGCGACTGTTGATTTTTTACGTTATTGCTTATATCATAGTAGTTTGACGGGTGATGTAATAATTAGGATATGTAATACCCTGATTTATTACTAGAGCTAAAAATATCAGTCACGCCAACATGCAACAATCAACTCTGATGTTGGCGAAACGTTACAATTTAAAAAAAATATGCTTTGGCTTCTAATTTAATTTGTTGAGTCGCCATTAACTCCCGGAAACCTCGAGACATGAGTTAATTTAATGGTATCTCGATCATATAGCCTGACAGGTAAAATATATAGGTTGTACCATTGTAAGCACCGGACAATTCATATAACCTAGCTAAAAGTAGTTTTGTAACGAGTCTCCTCCCTATGTCTGGTATAAGAAAAATCAATCGAATATTAGCATCAAAATCCGATCTGCAAGCATGGAATACTAGATGAAAGTAAAATAAATTAAAAAATTATATTAAAATTCGACAAAATGAGTTTTATCGAGTTCTATTTTCAAAATTTAAATGAAAGAAATAAATGTGTCGATTTTGAAAGTCAATTTGTCGATCCTATCGCCGCTCCTACTTTTTATGTATAACTATATCTATTTCAGTTTCACGATTACGTTCAGGCTGTATACAATCAGGCGGCGGCAATATACGGCATGTCCTACAAAAATCTGCGTACCCATCATAACACCATTTCTAACACCCTGCCTTCATTAGCGTGAGTTCTTAAGCAGGCCACTCATTCATAATAGACCGCGGGCCGCGTGCACATGTTACAGATAGATGGTCTCTAATTTAATAATTTCCCGATAACATTTGTTTCAATCGCCAAATAACGTTTTGATTACTTACCAACCTACAAAAAGTCTGATGTGCACAGCCTTAACAAAATGGCCTCTGCTCCAAATATGTTAACGGTTTTAATGAATGCTACTCAAAACTTATGTCATGCTACTCAAAAGTGTTGCCACCAATAAGTTTTAAATGAAAAAAGTTATTTGTTATTTTCCTGCGATTACCAACGCTTCGTGCTCCGGTAATGCACCTTGCACGTATACGTTAAACTGCACTTTCTTTATGATGTTATAATATCCACTGAAGATATTAAAAAGGCAATTTGTTCTGCACAAGTGATTCTTCCTATATTCGACGTGAAATTTTTACTTTTAGAATAGAATATATCTTTATCGTACATCAAACAATTCAAACAAAAGAAATATATAACAATTTATGTACACACAAAGACAATTAAAAGGACACAACAGAATATTAGAGAATTGTACAAAGGCACTGCTTATTTCTATAAGAAATCTCTTCCAGCCTCATATATGGGAAAAGTGACATCGAAAGGAGAGGGGCGTGTACCAATACTAATATAATTAAATACATAAAAATTAATATATGTCATATATATATCTCTCTTACATCGTGCGAAACTGACTTACTTTCGCTTTATAATATTAACGTAGATTTAGTTATATTTATGTCTAAATTTCATTGTCCTCAGGTTAATATAGCTTGGAACCATAACAACACGGTAATATTCTACAACCAGAGGTCGTGGCAGTTCCAACCGCATTTGACTAATGGGAGCCTCGACGATATGGTCACCAGCATTAACCCCGTGATAGCTGTAAGATATACATTGTTTTAAATATCAATAAATACACACGCACACATTTGTAATATATTATAATAAGAGAAAGATTATATACACCAAAACAAATACCCTTCATATTCATCCACTTACTTACATTACTTGTCATATAAAGGACTCAAATAAATTTTATAGGAAATAAATTTGAACCAAACAATTTTGAACAAAGTGCGACATAATCGCTAAAAGCGATATCTTCCAGATAACCTTAGGGTGGATAGGATTAAAAAATCAAGAACTCGATGGAATATGGCGACGTATTTCATAAATTACTAAATGTACATAAATAGGTAGTACTTTTCTGGATTGGGAGATCGAGGTGTTCAGGGACATATTAATAAATAAGTCTATATTTTACAAAAGATAACGGGTATCCACACTATTATTAGTTATTTTATATAGGAAGATTTGATATCTCTCCGACGGTCTAACGAGGAAGGGATACAAGAGAAGCCTTGATTAAGACGCTCTGTTTTGAAGTTGATGTTCTTGGAAATTTCGCATTAATTCTCTCCACAGCATCAATTACGTATACAACTGACAAATAGTGTTGAAAAAATTGCTTTTTAAAACTTTTTAGTGTCTGAGCTTGCCTTATGTGGACGGGTTTTGGCTTGACGTAAAAAAAAAAGTAAAATATTTATATTCTCTCTAAATGTCAAATGTGACAGCTGCCCTTTTTGAGACAGCGAAATGTAATAGATTTAAATTTAGAATATGACTGTGTACGTCAGAGTCGGGACTATATTTCGGGCATGCATTTTGTTTTGATATATCGTAGTATTCTGACATAAGCGTTAATAATACACCCCCAGCCCCATTTACATTAAACACATACCACAATCTTTATAAGCGTATTTTTTCCAGACTGTCGGACACATTATGCGCAACCAAAGGGCGGTAGTCAACTTAATCGTAGACTCCTTCCTCAGGGCCTACCATTCCAACATGTTCATGACAGCGAAGGCTTCTGATTGGCTGTTCGATGGGATAGATGACCCGGTGCTGGATGTAGCCAATGAAGTACCGTTCTTGCCGATACGGATACCTTATGACAAATTTGGGTGGTTTTATGACGTAAGTTAGTTTTATTTAGTACATATTTAAATTCTATAACTGGGACAATTTGTAAATGCCCGGTTGATACCTACTTAAAGTTATCACTGTTGCCTTTAATTACATTTATTTGTTTTCTCATACATATTCCCTGTTATGACGATTTAAAAGAACTTAGTAAATGAGTCTATTTAAATAAATTTATTTTGACTTTGACTTATATTGGTTGTGTTCGTATCTCTCCTGCCTTTTACCGTGCCTTAGACCCTTATTGTGACTTCTGAATGTAGTTTTTTATTTACGTCACTTAATTAAGTACTTAATATCGACGGTTTTCAATGCACTAAAAGAACTGTAAACAATCTTAGTGTTGGATCAGTAATTTTCAATCGCCTATAGATTTATTTCTTTATCTTTTTTCTATACATTCCAAATTTTAAGATAATGGTATGGTATTACGTTTACTTTGGTATATTGAAATATGACTTTTAGATTAGATAATTTACTTGTCATTTTAACCATAAAGTCCGCCTAAAATATATTCCAATTGTAATTATTGTCCATGATATTAAATTTAACATACAGTAAATAATAGTAATTATTCTTCTTACTAGATAACTTCTTTGTTATGTACAACAATAGAAAAGTGCCCTCTTTGCAATATAATGTTGGGTCATACAATATTTACTCCCTATTGATAACATTGTTATTGTAATTTACCGCGTATACACATAAGTTAAGAGTCTATTTTCGTATCTTGGTTTTGTAATCGTTTAACCGGTGCAAAGTTCAGTTGGTTGAAAAATTGATTACATTCATGTTCGTTGTGAGTTTAATCACCGCTGAATACGTCAGCCATATTCGAAGAATATAGAGCAGTGCCATTCATACTAACACAGGTTATATATTTTTATAGTCGGTTAAAAATACTGATAATAGTAGCAATTAAAAGCAGGAAATCATCTTTAAAGTCCTATTATTAAAAACAAGTGTGTTGAATATATTCTTAAATCGCAATGTGAACACACATGAAAATTTTACAATCACTACTACCCCTGATAACCCAAGATTCTGTAATCGATTACATCGACCGATTACGTGAATTCTTTCATGGATCGATAAACTTTCTTTCTTACGCAAGTGCTCGGAAACATGACTGGTGACTGCTTCGTTTGATTTCAATAATCGACGTTCATAATAAACAAACTGGGAAAGAACTTGTCAATATGAAATTGTCATTTTGTTATTTGTAAAGACTTCCATGGCCGCTAATTGAGTACACTCATTAATAATCTATATACGTCCCAGTCTGGGCATAGGTAAGCCTTGGGAGAAACACCTGAGGAGTTGGAACTTATCTATTCACGCAGAAACAAATAACTGCTTTGCGGCTGAAAGGCACACTTACCTAGAAGATACTATATATTAAACATTTTTGTAGAAAAATGAATTGATTAAAAGAACTAGGTAAAAAATATTAGTGATATTTACACTAGGCATGGCAATATACCTGTGTTTAAAAAAAATTACGGCGGTTGTGTACTGTGATGTCATGTCTAGCACACGACTTTATGTCTTGTAATTATTAAAATTTAAAAAAATCAAATATTTGTAATTATGAGCAACTAATAATTATTATATAAAAATCGCATATATATGAGATATCTTCTCTTCTAAATTGACCTATTACTTCAAAGCATTAAATGATATCAATTTTAATTTGTATATGAAAGTCGATAATCTCAATGTCACAGCATGATAACTAAGTAAAAAAATCAAGAATAGCATTCACGCTTCTGGATCAAGTTTAAAACGTTGTGATAAGAGTCATTTTCCTACGGACGTTTCACAATTTAAGATTGGCAGCCTATTTACTGTAATTAAACACTAGTAGTCAAATATTTATATCTACTAATTTATACAAACTTCCAGCGCAACGGCTCAATAGAATACGAAGGCGTGTTTCTTATGAACACGGGCACTGATGACTTCTCCAAACTCGGTAACTTGGAGAAATGGCGGAACTCCAACCGGACAATGTACAGAGACGAGTGCGGCGAGGTCAAGGGCTCCACTGGGGAGCTGTGGGCCCCTGAGCTGGGACAGCAAGAGGTCGTTGTCTTCGCGCCTGATATCTGCACGTAAGTTACAGTGATATGCTGTTTTATTAGGATCTCCAGCTAATATTGCAGGGAATGTTACGGTTCTGGATGGGTTTTGCTCTTAAACCACTCTTAATTCATTCGAGATAAAGGCGACATTCGTAGTGCATTATTTAATGTGTTTGTTAAATGCTTATCTTCGCAAGTGAACTAATCAGTTATCTAAGACGATACTATTGTATCCCTCATGGCTCGAAAACCTTGGAGATCTAAGACACAGCGGTATACCTCCTCTGGAGACTATGCATGCCGCGAAGAAATCCTTCAAATATGAATCGCTCTGAAGACATGGTCACGCTGTAAAGTCCATTTGGGGTTAAAATCATTCTTTATTCTTCTCTATTTGGGTTAAAAAACATAATAACATATGTTTCATTACACCACCAACAACATACACCCCGACAGATAAACCACAGATTACATTCGTCAAAAAACTAATTGTGTACACTTTACAATAAAATTGTTGGAATTATTATCTTTCCGAAAATTCTTCTTTTGATAGTGGATAACTTAATCGTTATTACACATGCCATTACGCAGTTATAAGACCACAACTTAAAAAAGATGAGATATAATCTATACTATAACAATAAATTCATTTTGGTTCACTGGATTATGAGCCATATTGTCTATGGAGATAAGAAGTTAAAGTGAAGGGAGAGTATACTCTAGACACATTGATATCGAGTAAAGGAACTACGTGTAAATAAAGAACTGAGACATGACCTAGTATCGTCTAAAATGTAACGAAAAGCCTGAATCACGCTTACGAAGTTTCCAAGACTTCATTATATAAGCAAGTTTCAACAATTGATTGTCCGAGCACACATAACACAGCAGTAAATCTGCCCTTTTCGCTGATGACGTGGCAAACAAAGCCTCATTCCTACATATGAGGATTTCCACCAGCACCTTACAGAAGGTTGTACTCTGTTAAGTTCCTGTGGTGAGTTAAGTAGCTTCAGCTCTTGTCAATATAAGTATATAAGGAATATTTCAAGAGTTTGCACAATAACCAGGTTTGTTGTATCAATGTTTCTAAGGCGTATCAAACAATGTTTCTAAGGCGTATCAAACAATGTTTCTAAGGCGTATCAAACAGTTGTCTATGTTGTTTATAAACTAATCGGTGAAATTGATTGCATTAGATTTATCAACAGACGGATATAGCCGTCGAGGTCGAACCCGTAAATATTTTAATATATGTCGATAAACTTGTAAATTATATCATAATTTAAATGTTAAAGCATTTTGTATTGTACAGAGTCATGAATACTAAGTTGTAATGCTTAGTTTTATAGATCCATTGAGTCATCGAAAATTTATGTTCAGAGTCAATTTTATTACAATATTATCAGGATATATATAGATATATATATATATATATATATATGATGGTTCTTGACGCTGTAACTATGAAGTTACTTAAGGGCCAGTTAAAAATATATTATCTCAGAAAAATCTAAAATGACGACGCATTTCAGCCTTATTTTAACGTATACGTAAATGCAGAAATAATTCTAAAATGTATTTTTTTTTTTTTTACTTCTAATAGAAGGATAAATGTAATATCTAACTAGATAATCTTCTTGTTTGTATGACAATAATAAAATATTATTTTTAATCAGTATTAGTCATAGTATGTTAGATAGCTTAATTAGATCCGTCTTAGTAAGATACGTAACACAAAATTTAATCTTTTTATCTTCTTTCTTCAGGTATATGGTTCTGGCTAAAGAGAAGGATGTGTTAGTGCAAGGCCTCGAGGGCGTGCAGTACGCGCACAACGACTCCGTGTTTGACAACGGGCATCGGTACAAGTATACGGTGAGTGAGGTCGCTCGGAACTACTCGGAGGTTCTCGGAGACGAAACTTAGTTCGGGGAAAAGAATTACATGCCTCGTATGATGCAAGCAAGCGAGTACATCGTCTGATGAGCATTTTGTTGACCTAAATTAGTTCATTATTAGCAATTATATTTTCACAAAATCATTTAGCAAGCCGTCAAGTTGCGCGTACTCGTATCATTATTTCATAATTATATTAAAGTTTTTTTTTGTATCATCATATATATCAATTTCTTTCAGTTATTATCATTTTAAAGAGTTTCCTGTAGTCACGAACTGAATTTTAAGACCTATTTCAGAATATTCTTAAACATTGAAATACTCTTAATAAATGAAAAAACGTTAAAATTTACAAGCACATCTGTCAGTCATTATTTTCGTTAATTAATTAGTAGGCCGTATTTTTACTCGCACACTAAATTCTGTAACCTGAAAAGCCGCTAACATTGAATCAATAAAAGAATAGAATTTTTTATGAAAGCATAAAGGAATTGGGAAGAACAGTACGATATAACATTTTTATATACCATCAACTAAATTAAAAACAAGTCTAACGGAAACATCTCTCACACAAGATCGATCAAGAACACGCTGTATACGTTGTGTACGTTTGTACACAACGTATACAGCGTGTTAGGCTTATTTGGGTTTTGTGGACTTACATGTTTTCTATAGAACAGGGGTCGGCAACCTTTTAGCTGTGGTGTGCCAAGCCACTCTACCAATATGATTCAGGGTGCCGCCTTAATTATAAATTATATAATGGGGTTCTAGAGGAGAAGAATTTTATACCAAATTTATCTTTTAAACATATTTATTAAAAAAAACATAAGTTTCTAATATAAATTAAAATTTTGTTTAAATTAAAATTCTATAGTATAGAATAACCATCAACTCGTCGAAGTTCGATAAATCATCTGAGGATTTTAATATCATCTCTTAATTGTATAGACTGTTTGTATTATAGTCTCGACGTAGGCTCACTAATCAAAGTTTTTTAAAACAAAAAATACATAAATTAGTTACATTGACACAAACATTCTTTGGTTGTAACTACTAACTGATAGCTAGGGAACTCTTATCAATATTCAACTCTGTCTTTATCGACTTAAGATATAGATTTGATTTTGTTAAAATGCATTAAATAATTATGAATCAAGATAATAATAAAATGACAATAGATTGATGACACACCTGGTAAATTTACCAGGTTATTAATATTATTTCGGGGAAAAATTATTTTCGCATATAGTATGTATAAACTTGTAATAAAATATCTTTGACTGTACTATTTGTATCTGGCTGGTTTTCATGACAAAAAAGAATCAAATTAGGAAAATTTTGTGCGACCTAATGCAGTGTCAAAAGGGGAGCAAAATCTACCTAATAACTAAATGAAACCTAATGAACCGTGTACTCATTTTGGATTAATAGTAAGCCGGAACACACACACACACACACAAACACACACACATATGTATTATTTCTTATTTATAAAATTAAACACCTGTTCATTAGTATCGCTAAAACTCAAAACGGATTGATAGATTTGACTCATTTTTATTGTGTTTAATTAAATTCGGGGAATAACCCTGAAGGAGGATTTAAATCAGTTTGAAATTATACTATTAAGATATTGAAATCTTCTACCTCAGGTGCTATTCAAAACTGTCATTTCTTCCATCTCTAGTACGGATAACTTTTGATAGATGGCGGTAGTGGCAGATTAGTTTGGGCACTTCAAAGTTCACCGGGTCCACTTGTATGTATTTAAATATCAGAAATATACTAAAAAGAAATGGAAATTAATATTAAATAATAATAGCTATGGTTTGTGAATAAGTGTAACATCATTGTAAATACATATTCTTATGCCTAATTTGATATCTCTGTATCAAAACGAGCAAGGGAAAGTGATTAGAGATGTTGTCGATAAGCCTTGATAAGTGTCGCGCCTATATGCGTTTGGTGTGGGCATTAGTGATTAAAATAAAATTGTAAGCTTATTTGTTTTAATATCTGATAAAACTTAAATATATTTTTCAACATGAAAATAAATCTTTAGAGTAATTAATTATCCGTATTAATTTGAGGTGATTACGAAATAATTAAGTATCTCATTGTAAGGTAAAATGTAAACAAGGCCGAACCAAATTGTGTAGATCTATTGATTGTATATCAGAGAAATTGGCTTATAAATTATTAATACCTATTTGTATCAAAATTACGAAGATATAATTGATGACAAATCTTTTTAACCACATTCTGGCGAAAACAGTGTTGCTAATGAAGATTTTTTTCAATCAGTTGAATTTATAAATACAAAAGCACTTGTGTATTTTATTAGCTTACGATTCAAGTTTAACCGTACACATAAATGTTTAGATTTATGGTTATTACGAAAATACTAATTTAAAAAACACAATTATGCACAAAGAGATTTCGTGACTCCTTTCTCTGTCGCACAGCTAGAGCGTGGAATTCCTTACCGTATATACAAAATGAGTTCCTTTAAAAGACGCGTGAATAGCACTTTTTGGGTCGACAAGGTGGAGTTGGCTAGGGCAGTTTGTTGCTGCACTAGCTATCTTCACATATAGACTCATCTACTGTTTATCATCAGGTGATGTCGAGTCATTTGGTGAGCTTTTTATACAAAAAAAGCCTCTAAAATTAACTAGTGTAAAAATATTTACATGCAAAATTAGTAATATAATAAATGTAAATAATTAATGAAATATATCTCCCCATCAATAAGTCGAATACAACAAAAAAGAAATACATACGTAAAAAGATAAAACTATTCATTTACATAAGTTGGAATTAATTTTCCTTTTAAGTCTCTATCTTCTAATAGATATGTTTCATCCTCCCACGTCATGTTTATATCATAGATGTAATCTATCACTTTTCATTAGAATGTTTGCGTAATCTCCAAATAAATGCGTTGCTGTGATTAGCTATCATTATCTACATCACACATTTCTTTAAAACATCTCACATTATGAGTAACGTGACTGGTTGGCTTTGAACATATGTTATTGATAATTGAGTTACAGATAAAAAGATTAATCCTTACCACTCCGTTGGCGCCGCTACGGTGACATAAACAATCATAATCATCATAATTAACATCATAATTTACTGCGTACATGGGAGCGACTGCGTACATGGGAGCGACCATTTCGTAAGATATGACATTAATATCTTACGAAATGGTCGCTCCAATGTACGCAGTTCTTATTTATGTTGTATCGTTACTGGAACGCTTTTTCAGTTAATAAAATGTGATATTTGTAATTTTAATCACACTTTACGGCAGTTGTCAGAATTTCACAGTACTGCTCAGACTATTTGTAAAGCATAGACGAGACGGGAAGACTTGTGTTTATCAATCGAATCCAATTAAATACGTCTTATCACAGCTTGTGGATAATTGTATGGGTTTTGTCCTGAAATTAATTCATAGGGGAGTATATATTTATGATAGAAGCTATTATAAAACATGTTAAGATGTCCATGACATATGTTTACGAAAACAACGGAGAGCGCATGACAAATATCGTTATTTATGCACAAGACCTAATAGCTTTCTTGCTGTTGTCGCTGCATAGGTTTTAAAAAGTATTTTTAATAAATATTTCAATGCAATCGCTGGTCGTGTCTTTTTCCTTTATGTCTCTTGTTAAATATTATTTAAATAGTGCAAGTTGCGCTATTTCTCGATTACATAGATACTTCTTCTTAGTCGTATCTTGTCAAAGCAATCGTGGTCACACTTTGATCGCTGGAGGCTTATATAACTTTCCTTACAATTTTTCGCCATTTTTCTCTGTTAACTGTCATTTTCGTGCACTTGTGTAAAAGTCCACCCATGAGACTTTATATTTATATATTTATTTACTAATTTTGCTATAGCTATATGCTATGAATCCACTTAATAATAGTTCTTGGTGTAAGGTAATCAGTAATCGCCTTCCAGGAGTGCTACTGCGACGAGCCGCGCGACAGCAGCTGCTTGCCGTCGGGCGCGCTCAACGTATCTGCGTGTAGGTTCGGCGCGCCCGCGTTCGTCACCCGCCCGCATTTCTACAATACCGACCCCTACTACCCCAGCAAGATTGAGGGGTTGCATCCCACTGAGTAAGTTTACACTATTATTGTGACATTGTGATGTTATAGCAACTCTTTTCTCATTTCATTTTAGTGGCGTCTTAAAAAAATAATAAAATATTACTTTAATTGACTTAATTGCTCAATCAAAGAAGGACAAATATCCTTTTGATGGCGGCAATGCTTTTTAAACACCCGTGTTCCCACGCATCACGAATAGTGGAAAATGACGGACAAATTTTAAATCACGAACGTATCTTCTTTTCAAAAACACATACTATCTAATATTCACAAGATCAGAATGTATGTAACCATGGAACGCAAAATAAAGAGATGAATTGAACTAATTGAATTATATTTTAACGAATCGTGAATAACACAATTCCGTGTGTCATGAGCTTCCGTGCGTCATGACGTACCGTGTGTTTTGACTAATCGTCAAAGTCGGATCCCGTGTAATAAGCTCGTACTGTGGTAATTATTGTCTATATACACAACAGCTATTACAAACTCCTTTTAATTATTAATTTGTTGCAACCTCTTTTTTCTGATGTTTCCATTTTATGGAAATTTCAAGTCATTGTCATTCTCTATCTCTATAATATTTCTATAAATATATCAGTTAGAATGGAGCCAATTTAACAAATTATTAAAATAGTGTCTCTCAGCTGATTGTAGCAACTTATGAGACAATCCGTGCCAACAGCTATATCAAGGAATCGTTTGATAAAAAATATAAATAATAATATCATAAGCGCTCAATGCATTAAAAAATAAGTTCTAAGCTGATATAATTATTAAATAAATAATTTACCGTTTCCAGGGAGCACAACTTTAGGCTGGCCTTGGAGATGTTCACGGGGATGCCCCTGGCGGTATCCGCTCAGCTCCAGATCAATATGTTGGTGCGACACGTGTCAGGATTGCCGTATGTATAATAATCAGTATAATATTTTTTTTGTCATACGCATATGGTAAATAACAATTAATCTTGGAATCGATATTAGAATCAACAGGTAAATAAAATTTAAAAATCTTCCAAATTTGTAAACAGGGTCTTGAATCAAATAAGTAAGGAAGAAATAAAAGTTTTCTACTTCAATAATGATTTATAGGTCGACCTTATATAAATATTATATAAGATTAACGTTTTAGATAAATTACCTTCTTCCACTACATATAAATGGATATTTGTTAGTTAGTGTTGCTAAAACTGAAAACAGCTTAACCAATTTATATTAATGTTTTTTTTGTTAGGTTTAATACAGGCGTGGTTTAAACAACAATATTAAGGCAAATTAAAGAAAAGGATAAAAAATAATAATTGAAAATTGTTCGTGCACCCACGCAAAACTAACATTTCTTCCACAGCTACTTCGGATTACGTTTAATAGATGGCGTTAGTGGTAGGTTATAGGTTATACGAAGCGGGTTAACCAATTTTTATAAATAAATATTTTAATATATATGAAATCAATAAAAAGGCAGTACAGGCTAATACTCTGATTCAAAAACCTATCAACAGGCTATTTGACTACGAAGCGAGAAATTGTGACACATGATATGTCTCATATTATATTAAATTTCAAAGGGAATGCAAATCTATTCACAGATAGATTGTTGTAACCCAGTAATTAATTGTGAGGGGATTTTGTTCACTATATCGATTTATAGTTAATCGTTATTTAAATTAAAATTGTTTCAGACCTTTGACGATGATACTAATTTCGCTATATTCTTTCGCAGGCTGAACAACCAACTGCCGGACCCGGACACGCTGGTGCCGATGTTCTGGTTCCGGCAGGAGCTGCAGGTGACGCCCGAGTACGCGCGCCTGGCCCGCATGGCGCTGCGCTTACGATACTGGGTGCCCTACGGGCTCTACGCACTCACGGTCAGTGACGTCACAACAACGATAAATCCTCTACGTTTTGGTCACCATAAAACACCCTCACATTTAGCAAGACTGAATATTATTCAGAATAATATTTGCCCATACTGTAACTCCGGAGTTGGAGATATTGATCATCTGATTTTTAATTGCCGATAATTTTCAATTCAACGGTTAGTCCTAGCAAGTGACATCAATGGCAGTACTTATCAAAATGATAATGAAGAAATCTCTGTCCCCCGCCACTTACAAGTTACCTCAAAGACAAAATATTTTTCGTCCCACTGTACAAATATATTAAATCGAAACTTTAAAACTTGTGATGTAGAAAAAGTAAAATCCGAGCCATTATAATTAAGAAATGGCCTAAAGGACTTGCATCCAGGCCAGTAAAGCTTAAAAAAAATCTCGGTCAGTACACATTAGCGGTGGCAGTGAGGCCGCTGTACTACTGGCGCTGGTTTTTTCGGTTTGAGTTTTAGTCCCATGTAGCAAGGCCAGCAACATGATGATGGGTGATAAATTTTATACTGATGTCACCCATAAGCAAGCTTAAGAGTTTTTGTAAACGTATGCTACTAGGTGATAGAAAAATATTGATTGTAATTGAAAATCGCATTCTAAAAATAAATTTTCTTTATAGGCCATCGGCGTTGTTCTACTTATATGGGGTGTAGTAATATTGACGAAGCGCATCATGAGAGCCCCAGACACAGTGCCGATACTGCGAGAGAGCACTTCAGATGAAAGCTTGCCGACGCAATGACGAACAACACGCCCTGTAATAGTGAATAGACAATTTACGTGACTTGTGTTATAACGAAAGATATTATATAAAATATTTTATAATTGACGTCGCTGTCATTGTAAAATGCTTTAATTGTGCTTAGTGCCTCCCTTTCATTCTACAACTGCATGAAGGGGATATCTTTACCAAAATTTTTGCCAATTAATGGCCCCAATTCTGTGGTGCACAGGCAAAACATTTTATTTGCTTCTCCTTTCTTACAATGCGTATTAAATAAAGTACTAGTGATTTTTTCCAATTTTCTATAATGGTAAGTTTCGTGTAAAAACATGCCACTTACAATATGTCGTCTTAGTCTAAACTTGTTTGACATTTCAATTTTTTCATTCTCTATCCTTTTCTTATTGAAGATGAATGAAAGAGAGGCATGTCACTTAGTTATAGGTTTATTGAATGACCTCAAAATTGACACTGTATACTTTTGACTAGTGCGGCTATAAAATTGATATTTAAGAACGTGCCAATGACATACACGTGACACATGTGACTGCCATTTTTTGTTGTAGTTTAATGAAAAAGTGACAATTCTTTTCGATGTGCAACAGATAAGAGCAAATTTTACTGAAATGGCGATTAATAAATAAACGATAATTTTCAAATGAATATTTTCTGCTAATTTTTGTATTATTATACATAAATATTTAAAAGTTGTTTCTGATCATAGAATCAAGGAAAACATCATATCATACCTTATCTGGAGTAACATAAAAGACCACACTTTTATCATCTTATTAACGTAATTTGAACTGTGATATACAGATTGAAAGTAACAATTTGAAATTTTTTTACCTTGATTCAAATTTTAGACCTTATATTCAAGCTATTTGAGTTCATGAAACTTTTGCTTTAAGCTTCACATCACATTTAAAATAAAAAAAATATATTATTAATTGCAATCAAAAGTTGCGCAGGAGAATTATGCTTATTACGAGCGCTTTAAGGTGTAATTTTCATAAAACCCATGCCGTTTTTAGGCTGAACTATTTAAGTTATTTCTTTTTTATTAGTGTGTATATTTTATATTAAAACGACAATAATGTAGCCAGTTAAAGAATTTTAAAGCGTATGCCATTGTTATAAAGTACATTTATGTAAGTATAGTATGATAGGATACACTAGTATATTATCGTAGGGTTTGAAATGAACAAAAATTGGTTCGAATTGTCCATGTCCATTCATTTAATTACTGGTTATTTTTGCTATATGATTTCAAACTCTATAAAGTAGCCAATAAAAAACATTATATTTCGAAATAAAATGGAAAAGTTTAATAATACATTTCCTAGTATATTCAAATAACAAGCCAAACAAATGCAATGTTTTTGATCAAATATACTTATCTTATTGCATATGTAAAGCATTTTGAACCTACTCGCATGCACCTAAGACTCGAATTCCAATACATTCATTTTCAATCTAATTACATCTCCAGTATTGTCTGTGTTATTGTTATTTCGGTTTTAATAGCTCTATATTAAGGTTTACTATATCGAAACCGTTGGTGGGAGCAATCTTTAGCTTTATTAACTTTGCCAATCTATATGGTTTATTCAAAAACACATTTTACTAAATGGAAAATAAAATTATGACTATGGATTGCATTTGTAATAAATTGTATATATACAAGTTTCATATTTCAGCGTTTTTAATATTATATTTTAGGCTCTGAATCGAGTCACTTGACAACTTTGAAATATTCAGTTTGATACATCCACTCGTGTCACCTCCGTCAGTCGATTAAGCATCGATAGAATCATTTTATACGAAAAAAATATGTATATGACAAGGGGACTTGTCTTTGCTTAAGACTGAATAATTAATTTTAAATTTAGTGAACCGTATTTTAATTATAACGTATTTAAATAATCATGTATTAATAATATATTTACAATCCATTATTAGTCACAAATAAATCACGTTAAAGCGTTACTTGTTTTGCATTTAGTAAATTGTCATGAACATATTGTTATTGAACTCGTTTGAGTCTTATATATTCCAAAATGATTATAATTATTGTAATATACTTTGTGATTTTAGAATAAATGTATGAATTGTTACACTTAATTGTTACCGTTTTTATACAGACACTGATAAGCAATAATGCATATATTTTTATTTATAAAAATTTTATGCTCTTTCGGATTCTATTATTTTTTTGAATTGTATTCTCGGATTTTATACTTCAATTGTTTATTTTTTAAAGACATTGTATTAAAATAATGTGAGACGTGGCTGTATCGGCTAAACTCACTTTGCCTTTCCTTTTTTAAAAGAAAGATTAGATTGTTTAGACTAGTGGCTCTCAACATATTTTGAACAGTGTTGGAAATCGGTAAAAAGTCTAACTAAAAATCGCCCAATAAAACGTCTCGAACTTACTTTATTGAAAAAAAATTAGACTGGCTTAGTTTTTAATAAAGGTGAAATTAACAAATTTATTGTTGCTTGCCAGTGTTCAAACTTTGTGCTAAAATTTTATGTGATAAGAATTTATAATTATCTTAACATTTAGCATGTAAATATTTAGTTAGAACTTATTTTTTTTTAAATCTTTATTCTGCTACGAAAGTCGTTAAACACATTTAAGTTTAGAATTCAACTGAGCTTTGAAACGGGTTTCTAGTGACTGACTAGATGTAAAGAACCAAATTATCTAATCAACAGTCAATTACAGACGGCAGATATCATTTAAAAGCTAAAAGGTGTCCCAAATCCAAAAAGCTCTTTAATATCATAATCATAATTTCAAAGTCTCCTGACACACTCCGCCATTTGACGGCCGTCAGTCCTTGTCATTTGCCCTGCTTACTCCTTCTTCAGGCTACGTCAACGACCCTATTTCCTGGTCCTTCTTTAAAAGAACCCAATTGCAAACTTCTTATATACATAGGCATAATTGAACGGTAACGGCGAGAAAATCACCACTTGCAAGTAGCTAGTAAATAATTGTAAATAATAATAATGGTCTTAAAGCAAAGACGGTGATACCTACCCAGAAGATCGATTTGTATATATATAACAGTAGCCGTCTGAGATTGGCTGAAATCTCAGATCTAGTGGTTCTAGTTCCTACGTATTGTACAGTTTTTGCTGATCTTACAAACTATTTTGCTAACTATTTCCCTCTTTCTTCTGTTTTATTTAATCTTTGTCTAATTTCTCGTATTAAAGAAATATGTACTCGTATTATATAAAAAAATGACTCGATTTTTTGATATGAATTGTTGTCATTCCAAATGCCTTATATAGGGTGTAATAAACGAGAAATAAATATTGTAATACGTTTTCTAGCCAATAGTTTTATTGTACATCCTGTTACGCCCTTAATGGTTTAATGATAAGATTGGTTCTGCGAATGATTTTGATTTCATAGATAGAAATATTTGCAGGAAACCACACGAACGATACAAAAATTTTGAGTTTTTAATATCGACGTTGACGTAAGATTAGGCAGAACGGATTACTGAATCATAGTTGATTACGATGAGTTTAAACACTGCTCTATTACTTGATTTACGTTGGTTTAATTATTGACAGTAAAAATATAGTTAAATAATAAATGTCATTGGTCTGTGCTGAAGTTTAATGAATTTGTAAAAAATTTACAAATAAAAGTAAAAACGTGATAAATTGTTACTGGAATTACATCGGGTTATGAAATTAAAATTACGGAAATGAAGATAAATTCCTTAGACTACCGATTCAGAAATGCAGCAACAATAGATGTACAGTCGCCGTGAGATAGATTGTAACAAACAAGATGGCAAAATAGTTTTGAACAGTTTGAAATGTCAATAACTTCCTTACACTGCAAATTATTTATTTATTTATTTATTAACTCCAACAAGACTAACATATTACCATGCACAAAAAAATACAATTAATAAGAAATAAATGCAATCTTAATTATAGGAGTTACACTATAGCTTTCCATAATACTTTGTGATAACTTTAATTACAAAATTACAATTAAAAATAAAGTGAACACTAATTTAATTTACATGAAACTAAAGCTGCTATAATTAGTTGAGCGACAACATGAAATTTTTCTTGAATTTAGGCAAGGAATCTGAAAATATGTCGACACCAAATGAACAGGTGCCAGAGACAAGAGACTCAGCTGAATTACGGGAATGTTTGTATAAATGTTTTACTAGATATATATCTATAAATTATATCTATCTATTAATTATCATTAATATCTATAAATTCACTAGTTCACTAATATCCGAAGCTGACAAAAAAAGACTTGCTCTTTTGAGTTCTAGTTGTGCACTAGACTAGACCTTATAACATGGCATTTAAATTATATAATAAGATTAAATAATAAGAGTTTTGATGATTTGCAGGAATTTTTTAAGGGATTATTATTAAATTAGTAATTTATCAATGAAATAATTATAACGTCAATAAATATGTTTTTCTTTCAGTGTAATTACCTACGTTAAAATATTTAAATATATGACATTTTGTCGTTTGATTATACTGTTCGTTTTCAACCGAAAAGTCACAGTTCCTTCCCATTCCTTCTCTTCAGGGTACTTATCTTTCGCTACATCACCTTGCTAGCCACGGAGCTACGCTGTGATCTGAACCCCAGGGAATACATTCAGGCCGTAATCAAGAGCGCCTTCTGGAAACTGATTCCAGGTAAAGGTACGTAGATATTTCACGCCTGACCAGTTATGCCTGTTGTACACGAATACCACTCTTGCATGGAATAATGCTCGCACCTTTTGGATGGCTCCACTCAGTACCTCATAGATGGTCTCGATAGATTGCAGCGTCGCACTATGCTTATATTGTCAATGCTGATGTAACGAACACCCTAGAATCTCCAGTGTGCCAATTATCGGTGGTACCAGAGAGTGTTCTCAAGAGCTCTTTGACCTTATCCCTCCTTCTCCTTTCCTACGCAGGAACACGCATGCTGGTTTACAGGGTCACTATCCTAGTCCACTTTACGCACAAAGAGCTTTTTTGACTCCTTTCTTTGTCGTACAGCCAGCGCTCCTTCGTACAACATGGGTTCCTTCAAAAGAGGTGTTAAAAGGTACTTTTTGGGCGGGCAAGGTGGAGGTGGCTAGGACAGTATGTCGCGTTCTGCTCTAGCTATCTTGGACTCCTGCTTACCATCAGTGACAGTGACATGTTACTTGCTGAGCTTATTATAAAAAAATATATTGCAGGTTAACCCTGCAAGGTCATATGATCCACCCCTTACACCAAGTAGGTTGGTCATTAAGTGCATTGAGTATTCTTCCAAAAGTACCATCGGGCCATACTGAATTAACCACGGCGAATGTTACTCCGTGTTCTAAAATAAAAGCGCTCACGCTTCAAACGTATACGTAGCCTCAATACACATAGGTACGTAACTTTTCAGTATTTCAAATAGTATTGAACTCGTCAAGTTGTCATTAATAATACAATAACCATTTTTCTCACAGTCAAATATATTATCTAGCCCAAATTAAGCATCATTAAGAGCTTCTGTTATGGATACTAGAAAACGGAGAAATATACATATTAATATGTATATAAATATCAAGAATATACTAAATAAACATACAAACATCCATGACTCGTGAAAAAATATTCGTACTCATTCTACTAATGCACCTACTGGGATTCGAACCCGAGACTCTGGATAAGTAGACAGGTATACTGACCAACCAGACGGCCGTCCGTCATTAGGAATTATAGAAACTGATTTAGGTGTATGAATTCACGATAGTCGTGGAATAAGGGATCTATGAGTACTTATTGATAACATTGAGCGTGTGCCTAATTCTTATCTTGAACTGACAACAGCTGAGTTAGTCATTGTCACAGAGACACGGCGTCCGGACGCCAGTCCCAATATCTCTGACTCGCAAAATAATTACCGCGTAACATTATAAAATAAAACTTCTTTGTTTTGTTGATAAAGCCCCATATTTAAAATTAATTGTGTTCATAATAAATAATATGTTAAGTGGTTTTTTGATTGTGAATTCTATAAACCTTAATAATGAGGTTTTAATATGTTTATCTAATTCGTTAATTTTGTGATTAGCATATCTTTGCGACTTTATCTCCTATATTAGAAGGTAAGATCTGTTTTGGGTTTTGTTTACATGTTTATATAGATTATTATTGCCTGTACTTTGTTAATTAATATTTTTAGCGTCAAAATAAAATGCTAACCTATCAATTAGAAAAAAAATATGAAGACTTAAAAAAGGATTACAAAAAATATTCGGTAAGAACGTGCCACAGAAAATGTTACTTGGAAACCCGTCGGTGATACAAAAAAGTAAATGTAATGTCAATCTTGATATTTAAATAAATTGAAGTAACTCAGTTGCAAATCCTTAGGTAAAGTTGCAAAATTATATACATATTTATTTTGAGTAGCAAATTAAATATTTTTTGTAAGCATCCAAGTTAGTATATGCAAAAACGTATATTTTCGTTTAGGCCCTACTTATTTTTGAATATAAATTAGCTAATTCCCTCTTTATGTCACAATTCAACACTATATTATGAAATTATTGACTAATAATAATATATCCTATAATGATTGGTAGATATCAAGTCGTAAACAAGTGACGGGTCTTAGTTTTAATGCACTTGCAAAGTGCATAATTTAGGCATTGTAAAGATTGCCTGGTGAATATATTTTTTCTATACCGAGTTATTTTAGCTAATGTATGAAATTTTGATGTTTAATTTCAATATTACATACATTCCCCAGGTTGGGTTTACAATAAATAGAATAGCTTCGTGTCGTTAAGTCAGACAAAGCGTGGTTCGTTACGAAGAGCTGCGTAAGCGAGCTTACCATCGGGAGAAACCGCAAGCACCAGAAAACAAATGGCCGCGATGTTAAATATGTCTTATAATATTTAAAAAAACATTTATTAGGCTTTTGAGTTTAATAATAGATTTGTCATCTCCAATTTTAGACATAGCCTGTCAATTTTCGACTTTGTATAAATTTTCTACATACATTTACGATAACATGTACATACAATGTTGATCCACAGAATTGATAAATTATTAATTAATCGAAGAATTTGTATAAGTGTCGATGTTGTTCTAATATCATAACGAATGAGGCTGAGAGTAGTTTAGCTTTAGCTTAGATTAGCTTAGAGTAATGTGTGCACAATGACCGGACCCTGAAGTTACGTATAAAGTACAGTCGACAGTATATAAAGTGTGATAAATGCACCGCGAAAACCATCTCTATTACGAATAGAGTTCGGTCTAAAGGTATCTTCGCGATAACTCAATCTGAATAGTTTCCAGCGGGATTCAGTTGATATAGAACTAACTTATACTTATCAAGATAAGTTTTCCCATTGACCCCAGATAACCTAAAACAAGGTTATCATTGTTTAGAAAAGTTATGTGTCAGGTCTTCACTTCATAATCTTCACGTTTATTGGCATCGAGTCACCCCCTAAGGATTGAATAGGAATCGCTATCAAATAGAATATTGAAGTACCATCTTACCTATCTACTTAAAGAAAGAAGAAAGCTAATATATACCTACCTTTGACGCAATTTATTTTGCAATACAAAATCTTATCATCAAAATTAATTTTAAAAACTGTTGTAGCTAGCTCAGCTTAATTGATTTCTCGAGCACGGACGATTTAGAACATTAATATATAGCTAAAAATCAATTGACAATTTGAATAAAAGTCGAAGGTCTTTTGGCCTTGAAATAAGCCTTGACAGAGATTTAATTTACTTACGTTCTAATAAGTTGTTAATGCAAATAATTTTGATAGCTCTTGTTTACTAAATAGTCTTTGATAGTATTTATAGCAATAAATTTGAAACTTATGTAAAAATAAAATTTTGAAAATTATAACTTATTTGAAAAAAATAATGTAATTATACTATAATGGGTAATCGAAAGCTTACGTAACACAATTGAATATATAGGCTCTGCTTGGTGCTAACGTGATTCTCACCAATAGATCTAGAAATATGAGAAATAAAAGGAAGATAGGAAGAATATTATCTGCGCTACGAGCATCAACGTCCGTACTACGACGTTCGTAGCACAGATAACCAAGCAACACCATAAATATTCTTCCTCGTAGTTCGTAGTAGGTACATACGACTACAGATTTAGGGTAACACATTGACTCTGATTCCGATGTGCACAAAATAAATAACTCTTTCAATACAATACAACCAAATAGAGACAGACAACCGATAACATCATTTCACGTTTCTGAAATGGCGACTCTTAAGCATTTATTTATTTACATAAGACACACCAACAGCATACACATTAATCTGTACAAAAACACAAATATACATAAAAATGTTTCAAATGGGTGTAGACGTGGTATGTAGGTTCCGCAATCCTTTAATAAATAAACGAAGCATTTACCTACGGAAGCACACAGTGCACCCAGAGGATGTGCAACATATCACTGCACGAAGATTCTGGAAATTTCTGGAATCAACGGGGATAAGCAGTGAACTAAAGAGCTGCCTCAAAAAATCAATTAAGCAACTAGAATAATAATAATCAAACAATGGCCTCGTCCCAACTTCTCTTCGCGACCAACTGAAGAGATTGGGAGTGGTTGAAGGACCAATGGTTGCTAGGCTCCAGCCCTTACAACCCTTACAACCACCTCCCGTCCCTCGAGTCGTCGAGAGACTGGGATTTTTAAATAATAATTATTATAATCATTTATGCCTTACTTCAAAGCCTATCATAAAACCGATTAAAACCGATTAAAATAAGTCAAACATAAATGGATCATCTAAGTGGCAAATAACTTGACATTCCTAAAAGTCATTCTATCCCTTATAATTGAATTGGAATGAAAGAGACGCGAAAAAGTTTTATTTAATTTAATCGATACAAAACGGATTTTTGTTATTTATCCTTACATCATTGTTATATAGAGTCCTTTTCAAATTGACGCGTTACATGACAGAAGTGCGGTTGACATTTAATTGACTAAAAACCTGTCAACCAACATTTTTGAATATTTTTCTTGTTTATTTGCTACTTTAAAACAAAGAAAGTGAACAGAAATTATCATTTAATTTATTCAAGTTATACTTGTTGTATTCGAAGTGAAAAAGAAAAATACAAAGAAAACTAAAATCCATATAATTCCTTTCTGCTGTCATTATAGAATAGAATAGAATATATCTTTATTGTACATCAGCAAATTCTAGAAGAGAAATACACAAAAAACATTTAACTAATTTTGTACAAATGTACTCTTCCAGGTAACTTTAGGATGGACAGGATTAAAGATAAAGTACTTGATAAAAAAAATGAATGTTTAAATGTTTTGTTTGTGTCGTTTTCGCCAACTACGTTTTTAGCTTTACAGAGTATAGAGGGGTACAGAGAGAGAGAGTTGACCATCACGTAAATTGGATTACAAGCGATTGGAAGTTAACCGTCAGGTTTTGACATTTCTTCAACACGTTAAGTGTCAAAAACAGACGGTTAAATAATCGCCTATTGAACACAAGCCTGAGATGTTCATAACAATAATCGCCTGTTAAAGTGTTAATGAACACCTGCTATGCCAATGTGTAACAAGTGTGTGAATATAACCTTGTTTCATCATATTGATTTGTGTGTATGTATCATATTGTTCTGTTATGTCTGATAAGAAAAAATATAATAATAGGTTTTAATTAAGTTATTGAGCCGCGATATACTCCCGGGAACCTCGAGATAATTGACATTTAATTGTCCAGACTGAATAAACAGTTAAATAGGTGTTTACTTTTAATACTAATTAAAAACACGACATAGGACATAATTTTAAGCCGGTGCTGATGTAGGTGAGATCTTATGTCTATACATGGATAAAAAATCACCGTCGCGCATAATAATGTAGCATCAATGAGAAATAAAATATCGATCTACCAAGATATATATTCTGTAATACCTAGGTGCCTCTTAATAGTTTAAATTCTGAACAGGTTTGTTAAAATTTTTTACAAAAATTAATTTTCATTCTAAACACGACGGAGTGAATTAATGTTCTGGATTCTATAAATTTGTACTTAAGATAAATATTTTATTTTATTTGCTACACACAACAGAATTACAACATATAATAGTCCACTATATAGTGTACTAAGCATGTAAAAACAGTCTACACAACATAATAGATAGATCATAATATATTAAACTATACTAAAAATATACAATTAAACATAAATCGATGAATGATTAAATTTTCCGTTTTTTAGATGAATAAGTTAACACTAGATTTACCAGACCAGTCATTTAGACTGGTCGTGCAATTTCAATTCAAAATTCCTACTATATTACACATATTTTTTTCAGAAATGATGTTATGACTTTTGTAGCTATAATTAGAGAGTACGTTTTATAAACTTAATGTTATTTTATATACATTAGTAACAAATATAATTTTTGTTGTTGACATATATTCAAATCGCTGGTATATCTAGTGTTAATACACTTAACATCACATCAATTATCAAGCCTAAAGTATGCACAATTAGCAAGCTCTAATGTTATGAATACAAAACAAAGAAATATAATTTTTATGTCCCATTTTTATTGTCAATTTTATGGGTGTTTGTGTATATTAAATATATATATATATATACAAACACCTATCCACCACTAGCTGTACCACATGCTACAATCAAAACTACGACAAGTCTACAATCAAATTCTTGACAGGGAAAAGTTAAACCTTCCATGTGAGGCTAAATTTAGCGCATATACGCGGACTTTACATAAATAATATTAACATTCGCCAATTTCCACAGTCGCCGACGATATGTAAAAGGAAGAGTTTAATATTAAGACTCAGGCTTTAATGTCAAATCAAATCAAAAATGTTATTTGTTCATCTCTGTTTTTCTTTTTTGTAAAATTTGTAAGTAATTTGTGAGTAAAATGATTCTTAGTCATCCGTAATCATAGTAGTCAACATAAAGGTATTACCAATATACAAATCAGACCTACTTTTTTTAATGTGTTTCTGGCAAAGGAAGTAACTTATGGCGCGTAAGTAACGCGCATTAGGAATGGACAATTTTGATGATATGACAAGAATAAAACTTTGTTTAACTAAAATAAATTTATTTGATTTACTGTTCAAATACCTATTACCGATTTCGTTCGTAGTTGCGTTCCGCTTATAAACACATATATAAAAATTAATTTCCAATACTTCAAAACAGAGATATATTTAGATAATATTTGCGCATCGACATTAATCGGTATAATATGCAGGCATGTAACACAGCTGATTCGACAGCCCTTATTGCAACTCTCATAGTCGCTATCCTTAATTTTGCACGCTTGCGTGGAAACGGGCATCGCGATCTAGTGTAGTAGCCTAGCAACGAATTAGAATTTTCCCATGTTTTATTACTTTTACAATTTTAATAATAAAATTATCTAACAATCAGTGTTTTGGGATATTCTGACTATTATAGGCATTAATATTTAAGACCTTTTGTTTCCAAGCAAATAAATCATTGTTATTAATATTATAATAGAGGTGATGTTGTTGTTTTGTTTGAAATTTGACAGTTGTCGACAAAGAAGATCTTATTAATTGAGACTTACACTAGAGATAATGTTAGACCAAACCTTTTTTATAATAAACTTTATAATATACAACACCCTGGCTGCATAGTTTATGACATATATTTTTTCTAATAATATTGTATTCTATTATTATGTCACATCTTTTTGGCTTGTCGAATTATACACTGCAATCTCTACTTTTGGAATTTCATTCCTTATTTTTAATCAGTACTAAAGTTTATACTCATGCTTTTATATATAAAGCTCAGCAAATGACTCGACACCACCTGATGATAAGCAGTAGAGGATTGCATATGTGAAGATAGCTAGTGAAGCATGTGACATACGGCTCTAGCCACCCTCACCTTGCCGGCCCAAAAAGTTCTTTTTCACGGCTCTTTTAAAGGAACCCATGTTGTATGAAGGAGGGTCTACTATTTAGCAAGGCTTATTTATGCCCAGCAGTGGGACTGTGTAGGCTTTTGATAATAATGATGACAGATGTTTATGTTATGATGTAGGATTATTAAATTACTATGGTAACTACAATAATTTGATGATAAAGTGTTGTCTCTTTCCCTGTTCGGGACTCCTTCAACAATATGTCTTTTAATATTTTTTATATAATTTTACAATGTCACTCGTTAAGAAACCACGTCTTGAAATTACAGATTTTTATTAATTTGCTATAAAATACAAAACGATTCAGTAAACCCACGGTTTTTATACCCAACATTCCCTTTCATTTTTAATTTTAGGCTATGACGACCGTCCGATAACCCTGTAATCCTATTTACTAGTAGATAGGGTTACTGATATTTGGCTAGTCACAGGTCTCACGTTTGAATCCCTGTACGGGCAAATGTTTGTATAATGGACACGAAAAAATTCACGACTCATGGGTGTTAGTTTATGTATGGTTATTGCGTAGATATCTAATATTTATATACATATAACTATCTATATTTCTTCGTTATCTAGTATCCATAACACACTCTTAATAATACTTAATTAAGGGTAGATAATAGGTGTAATAATCTGAAAATATTATTAATAATTATAAAAAGGTAAGGCATAAGGGTATATAAAAATTCATACCGAATCTATTTTTATCTTCTTGAAGAAATTAATTCAGTAACTAGAATGAAATCTAATCTCTATATTTTATGAGCTTGAGTAGATTATAGTTCCATAATATTAATTGATATTGATATACATCTGATACTTTTATCAATAAGCGTAGAATATGGAGAATCAGTTCGTGCCCATAGTACAGGACGTAAGTGTACGGTGATTGTTTCTAAATTGGTAAACACTCAAAACCAGTTAAGAATATATCGTTTTATTTACGTGCGCGAAATGTTCTGTCATTCCAGTCGGATGTTTAAACAAAGAAAGTGTCTTCTATGTTTAATATATGTTTTAATGGTGAGAAAAAAAACACATCAAATTTTAGATTAAGTTTTTTTTTATTAAAACCCTTTTGACTTTTTAGAACCATTTTTTTATGTGACGGAGTGTTTCCAAAATTGTTCAAACAACTCGCAATGCTTATCATCTGATCCGGAACTTCGAATATTTCTTGAACGTTGTAAAAATAAATTAAATTATTACAATAGTCAGCTTCTTCGGTTTTAAATCAATCACACTTATTAGTGAGTTTAAGTATAAATATATAAAGCCTTTAAGCTAATTAACAATTCTTGATATATAAATAGAAGGTCAATCAATTAGTTTTCAGTTTCATAATATTACGTCTCTATGTGCGCATGCGTCCACTTACCCGCGCATGCTTTCCCTGAGAAACCAAAATTCGAACAATTAACAGCTGTGTCTAAAGTACTGAACATAAGCTCAGATTACGTTCACAGATTCGCATTGAAATATGCGTTTTATAAACATTTATCGAATTAACTGCTATTACATCACGAGCTCATAAAAACAGATAGATCTAAAATTCAATACAAAAAATAGTTTTTAACAAATTCATAAACAATGAAACGTGGTGAGGCGCATTGATAAAACGTGACTGTTCCGGAGACGCAGCATTGGTAGGCCTCCCACAAGGTGCACCGACGTATTGGTAAAGGTCCCGAGAAGCTGCTGGATGTGGACAGCGCAGGCTTGGAGATCCTTGTGGAAGCCAATGCCTAGACGTGATCATCTTTACGTTGTATAAAATCTATCTACTTATATATATTAGTATCTATCTACTTTCACTAAAGTAGTAATGTTTTATTTAACATATATAGTGTTTCAATATTAACGTTAAAAAACATATAAACCTAAGATATCATAACTATAACTGTTAGTCCACATCGCATGCCGTGGCTGTCTGTAATTAAAAACTATACTTAATTTAATGTCTACGCTACAGTTTAATATTTTTGTTAGTATGTGTTTTTGTTGACTGCCCTTAAAATAAATAAATAAATATATATATATATATATATATTGGACAGTGTCAGATAAGACTGTTAGCAAATCGGTAATTGTGATGATAACAGGGTTGACAGATTGTAATAATTATCTATTATCATAACAAAGTACAGATAAAAAAGACTATGATAGAACAATTGCTTTGATAGGTTACGTGTAATTAGTTTTATAGTAATTCAAAATTCCGTGGGCAAGTTTTAAAATAATTAAATTAATTTAATAAATCAAAATCATTGGGCAATCCGTACAATTTCTACAATCTTTTATTATGAAACCCTTTACATAAACATAATATTTAATATAGCTGTCAAAATAGAGTTGCTACGCGATGCATACAAAATACCACGGCGTGACGTCATACTGTATATGTGTCTTAGGAATGTTTACGGTGATTCGAAACATGTGCTATTCAAATTGTTATAATTATGGTAGTTTTTTGCTATCGAAACAATTATTTTACCAACGTTTCTACAATGCTGTCTTTCGATAGCACATCGAAAAAAAATTGTCAACATGCCTATTGCATCCGTCTGAAACTTTAGAAACAAAAGTTGAGTTTCGAGTTAAGGTAATATTCAACCTTTTTTTTCGAGGAGGAATCCGTTTACGGACCTACCCGCCATTGGCGGCGTGCGTGTGTGGGGCTCACCTAGAGGCACTGGGAATACCCACTAAAATTCCCCTGTAACTCCACTGCTCTTGGCGGGGGTGTCCTGGGTTCTGCCAATGCAATTCACCATGTCAAAGTAATATTCAACCTAAGATCAATTCCAGTTTAGAATATTATAGTAAAAATATTCTTACACTTACACATATTATTTCGCCCAAAGTAACCGTCGTTAAAATAGCTTGAGTTATGGATACTAGATAACTAAATACATATTTAATATTATTTATATTTATTATATAGGACATAGAGATGAGGTAGCGGTCCTCCGAATAGTAAGCCAAGATGGTAGACAATGATTGTAAGGCATTTGTATTATAACACTTGAAAGTTGTATTCACACGAAAGATACTTATCACCCGTAAATAATTAAATAAAACCTGAGTAATTTGGAATTCGAAATTACTGAGATTTATTTATTTATATTTCGAGTATTGAGTAAGTGATTGCAAACACCGCACCCTCCACGTATTTTAAAACCGATTGCGAAAACGAAAAAAAGAATTTTTGAGTAACTTTATGTTGGGACTTCGTTACTTTAAGGAAGCCACGCCACAACGGGGACTGTGAAACAAATTTAATAACTTATTCTTTATTGTTTAACAACCTTTTATTAAAATAAAGAGGGCGAAGAATTGGTATATTCATAGGTAGAGCAGCTCGGTAGCTTAGTGGTTTGAGCGCTCTCGTTTCGATTACCAAAAAAACTTTGGTCCCTGGATGTGTCAATAAAAGCTTTTTATCACGAGCACATCCGTGCTGTAAGGAAAATTAAGCTGTTGGTTTCGGTTGGTTCTGGTGGGGTTATGGTCCGAACCGTGTTTCTCCCTTGTACGACGGTCTGTGCCCAACAGTGGGACGTATTTAGGCTGTGGATGATGATGAAAACTGGTAGGTACTGCAAAATATTTGATTACAAATAAAAATCAACTTAACGTTTTTAGTATGTTCCTTTACTGAAATTACGAATGTTCAGTTGATTTCTAAATTAATGGATGCGATTTGTGTATAACATATTCCCGAAAATACATAAACTCGCGACATATAACCATGTCTAGCTCATATGGCTTGCCGGTCAATATTATATCTGTGGAAAAATCAAATTATTGACATTCTTACATAAACTCAAACCCAAATGAAATTCCAAAGAACTTGAGATACAACAATTACATATAAATAACAACGTTGTAAGTATATATATATTTAAAGTAAATTGAAATATACTTAGTTTATATCACGTCATAAATCTAGTCGCTAGATTTACATAAGTGGATGTAAGTATTTATAAAATAAACTGACTTTTTTTCCTTATATTTATACATTTTACTCAAGATCAAGTTACATAATTATTCAAATAACTAGCTGTGCAAATGATAGGAACTAACAAAACACCTCTTTTGTCTTCAATTAAGCATATTCCTTCTTCATAAAAGGTTATTTTTGAATATCAATTGTGTGTCTTAGTGTGTTGTCATGGGCACAATATTCCCAGCGTCTTACATTGACGGATGTAGTCATTACCTACTTGAGGAGACCAGCTAGGTACAGGAGCACTGGACTTTTGGCTTAATACTGACCGTAAATAACTCTTCCGGTGACGAGTTAATAATGTATCTCCGTTGCTTTGTCTTTTATGCATTTCTAATAGGTAGATGGTTTGTTTGATCAGAGGGATGAGAAAATACATATATAAAAACTATAGAAAACAAGTCAAAGTCAAAACAAATTAATTTCTCTCTTCTCCAGCACGTAAAGGATAAATTTTCTGAGTAGAAAGCCTGGTTGTTCAAAAAATAACAATAATGAAAGTACACATCTTGTAAAGAACATAGGTAATGTAATACAATCAAATTAACACTTTAATAAACAAAACACTTAAATAAACATTTGTAATTAATTCTCTATACATTTTTTTCGACAAATTGTCCTCTTCTAGCGCTATCTTGTGGGCGCTTAAAGCGACGGGGACCATTTACGCCCACAAGTCAGGGCTGCAGTCCCAAAAACATATAGATCCTCCACCCCTATTTGAATTTTGTGTTGACCATTCTAACAAGACCCCACGATAGTTTTACGAACGGATGACACGTAAAATTAACTTTCTTTGTGTACACATACATACACATAAAAACAATACAATATCGTTTATAATATCATTACAATTTGTATATAGAACAACTATTTTTACGAACTAGCATATATAATAATTAATTGTGTACACATACATGCACATATAAACTAACTAAAAACAATATACACAGATTGATCTTAAAAATTAATAAATAGCCTATGATTGGGCATCACAAATTTTTTATATTGGTGATTATAATGGTAATTAAATTGTATTCGTACTTAAATTACTATAACTTTAGATACAATTAATATTATACACTGACTTAGAAGAAAGTCGAGCACTAATGCGTCGAATGAGAAAGGATGTTCTAATGTCCTTATAAGATTGAATTATGCGTAACGAAGAGTTTATTGGAAAATTACCCAATTATGTACATCGGACACGCTATCCCGAGTGATGTGGTCTTAGGCCGCCAAGGGTTATTCTCATCAGTCATCTTTTAAATGTTCATTTTTATTTATTCTTTTGTGGCAAAATGGCCAACTTGCCATACAGCATTCTCTTCCAATAATCAAGCTTTGTATTGATAATTTGTTGAATAAATAATAATTTATAATGTTTTTATATCAATGAAAAAAAAGGTAAATTTTAAGGCTTTTATTTTTTATTAATGATAATCATAAAAAACTTCATATAGAAGCAAGCTACACCGGGATTATTAATCCTTAGAGGAACTGCTTATTTTATCTCGACTGCTAGAACACATCAAGTCAGGCGTGCATAGAAAAAGGTATACCAAAAAACTAACAGAGCAAAAAACTATTGCCTCAGCTGGGAACTGAACCTTGGACTTCTAGATCTGAGGACGGTGTTTCCAACCACTAGACCATAGAATATTATTAAACTTTTTAGTTTTGTGCTCTGGTTGTGTGAGCTAGTTAAACTTCATTGAAGAAGGGTGGTATCACGACCCCTTGGTATTCCTGATGTTACCGCAAAAAAATACTCAAGGATATTAGTTCGTTAAGTATGATATACTACTTGTAAAAACATCGCTTCCTTCTAAAAAGTGTTTTGCAGTTTGCATATTATTATGTATGCATTAATGTATACGTAAAAAGTAAAGTGTTTATTAAGTTAAATTCAACAAAACGACTGCTTCAAAGTTGCACATACCAGAAGACTAAAGGGTATTTCTGCCTAGTGCTATAAATACAATTCACACCCTTAGTAAAAGAGCCTAAGTCAATTTTTTTGTAGTGTGATTTTAAAACCTTCTTCCGGTTAAAGTGTTGTAGTTATCAAATAACATTTCATTCATAACTTAAATAATAATATTAATAAGAATTTTATACGAAATAATATCCTGAAATACGACAAAATGCTTCTTATTTATTTTATCCCCTTATATTATTTACCATTTACGGTTATTATATATCCATTAATCGCTGAGACGCGATATACCTCCGGGAACCTTGAGATAAATAAAATTTCTGTCTAGATTATATAACTTGACAGGTTAACACTACGAATAGAAATTCATCATTATATTTTTAACACTAGATTTACCAGAGACTGGTCGTGCAATTTCAATTCAAAATTTCTACTATATTACACATATTTTTTTTTCAGAAATGATGTTATGACTTTTGTAGCTATAATTAGAGAGTAGGATTTATAAACTTAATGTTATTTTATATACATTAGGAACAAATATAATTTTTGTTGTTGACATAAATTCAAATCGCTGGTATATCTCGTGTTAAAATTGCATCATCTAAGGAGATAGAAAGAAGAAGAAGATAAGAATAATAATAATAGAAGATAATAATACTTAATCAATAAAAAATCGTATTTTATATTTACATTTCGATGTCTCTTGATTGATTAAAATCATTCGAAAACTCTGAGAGAGACAGGAACAGGAACGTTTTTATTTGAAATTACATGTCATTAATGTCACACACAATCTAACAGTAATGCTAAAAACCATCTAAAAATGCTTATATACATTCTCTGTCTGTATATAAAGCCGCTTAAATAGCATAATATTAAATATAGCTAATTATTCAAACGCATCATGGAAACGCATCGACAAACAATAGTTTATTTACTACCAAAACTGTTAGTCATCGCGACATGCGCAGGAGTCGACGCGCAGATAGTTCACGCGTGGACGGAATTGGCGTGCTATTTTGTAATACTTAAAACTCGACCATCTCATTACTTTTCAATCATTCAGTTCAATCTTCTAAATCTAAACTCATCCGGTTTTAAAAGTATGGACTATGAATCATTTAATAATTACAGGCTCTAAAAATAAACTGCTTGCAACTAAATAATAAACATACTACTTAATATATCCACTTTAATGAGAAACATTGTCACATTTTGCATATTATTGTTTAGCATAATTTTAAGGAACGTTATTCTTAAAGAGACGTGAATACAATAACGTTTAACCTAATTTGACCTCCTTGAATTGGAAGGTTTAAAAATAATGTCAAACTTGAAGAAATGTTTTGTCCTTGACAGTACAATAGCAGCTAATTTATAATACGCAATTCATTTTTGTGTGTGATTCGCTGACTGTACACAACTTGACAGATTCCTAGTCCTTTAGAAACAAAACAAAACTGTTACATCAAGAAAATGTGTTAGTGCGTCTTTTATAACTAATGAGCGGATGTCTGAGTGGTCAGTACTCAACTACAGGCTTCCCGGGTTCGGGTATCGGCCATTACAGTGAAAATGTGAAACTAAATATTTTTCCAAAATTAAATTACGACTTTGTCAAGCGAAATAAAAATTCTGAAATCTCAGGACATATCCCGAGATATGATAACCCCATCTTCATCTTTTACATTTTCTTTTTTAAATAAATATAATATTCCTTACACTAGTGGAGAGTGTAAGGAATATTCTCGTGTTTTCACAATTAATGACTTACCAGCACACGTATTCCCTCCTTCTTATAACATGGGTTCCTTTAAAAGAGGCGTGAAAAGTACTTTTTGGACCGACAAGGTGAGGGTGGCTAGGGCAGTATATCACATGCTTCACTAGCTATCTTCACAAGTGGACTCGTCTACTGCTTACCATCAGGTGGAGTCGAGTCATTTGCTGTGCTTTATATAAAAAAAAACTATTAAACCTTCATCACGTACCAGTAAATTGACACTTCAAGATCTTTCGTGCTTTTTCTGCTTTGCAAACACACAAACATGCAAACAAACGTCGGTGGCTTAGAGCGGAAGGCCGTTTCTTCTATGCATGAGGAAATGGTTCGAAACCTGTCACTTACCAATTTACTTTAGAATTTAAAATTCATATCTACATTTATTTGATGCTGTTACGGTGAAGGAAAACATCTTGAGGGACCCTGCACAGACTTGTGTCTGAAGCCACCAACTTGTCCGTGTAGTTGAATAAGGTCTAATCGTCCTAATTTAGGCCTCCTCGACGGGGACGTCCATGAATTGTTGCGTCATCAGGAGCGGTCGATCGTAGTTTCTTCAGTACTCCTAGGATAAGTTTTGATTGGTGATTCAAACCAATTTCGATCGTGTTTGACGTCGGCTATCAAATGTAAAAGTGAAATTTCAGCAGCGCCTGTCAAAATCAAAATTGCAAATAGATTTACAAGAATTACTTTTGCACGTCAATATTTTTTCCTACTAGCACTGACATGAATGGCCTGTTGAGAAGAAGTGCCGCAAGAAACTATTGTGGAGTATTTGAATCCATTATTTTTGGTAAGCCGATGGAACTTATACGCATATCCTTACAGCTGGTACCGTTGTGTATAGATGATGGGTTAATGCATTTGAGCTGTGTAACAAAAAACGTATAATGTACTAGTATTAGTATCGATAACTCGGGGACGGCTGAATTGCAATCGCTGATTTCGCTGAACGATTTCAGCGATTTCAAGATTTTACACTCACACTATATAATAACTTAATGCATCATTAAGAACTTGTATTACTGATACTAGATAAAGGAAAATCTTATACTGTCAGAAATATTTATAGTTAGTTAAATAGATAGTTATTTAAGTGTAGGTTATCGTTGTATATACTAACATTATAATATTAAACAAACATGATCCAAAAACAACTATTCAGCTTTGTATAATATCTGCCCCGGTCAGTAGTCCAGCCCTGAAACCCTGACCGCGCCAGTACGGGCTAATCCTCCAGATGCTAGTCAGAAAATTTGAAATAAACAATGAAGTTGATTTATACCGAATCTACATGACTCATAAATTCACTTAAATAGGCAAACCGTGTATATAGGAATTAAATAAATAATTCATCAAAACAAGTTTTTCGATTTAATGTTGTTACATCACAATCATTAATAAAATTCAATAATCAAATTACTAACTCTCGAGTTAGGTTACCTAATAAAAAATATTCAAATTGAACGCTTATCTATGAGATAATCTAAATGATATAAAATCTCGTGCCCGAATTTCCATTAGCAATTTAATTTATTATTTCGTGCTCGTAAGTTAGATTTAAACAGTCCTTATTATTGAATATAGATTATGTTTTGTTTAATGTAAAAACATTGACATTTCAAGAAATGTTTCGTAGATGTTCAGAATATTATATTTTCTCGATTTTCTGTGAATACCTATGGACTTCCTCAAATTTAAAATAATATTAGGTATTCAAAAACAAACTAATTAAGATAAAAATCTCGTCTAATGCATTATGTGTTAAGAATATGTATAAAATACAGTTTATAATATATGCTAGCACCAATTTAATTGGTTGAATAGGGTCCTTCCGCAAAATAGTAAGCGTATCTGCCGGCAATATGTCGTCGCTGAATGAGTGTTCCCTGCAGACCTCATGATTGTACTATTTATATACCTCACCCCATAAAACAGAATTTCATTCCTATTTCTTCATTGTTCAAACGGTGAACTTACTACAATTCTCCATTCATGATTCGCAAACATTGTTACAGTTAGACTAGAGTAAAAGCGCGTTATTTCTCTTCACTTTGAAACTAAATATTTATAAAACGAGTTTATTCATTTGTGTTATAAGTTAGTAAAAATAATTCTTGAATAAATCACAATTAATCTTAGGGATATTATTATCAAATGTCAAATAATTATTTTTGGATTAATTGTAATAGGTTAGTTCTCAAATTAATTGAATAATATCAAAATGATCGAAAAAAATATCCAAAAAATCCAAGGTACTATCGTCGTCGTACAGGTATCAACCAAAAGACGTCGAGTACCGGAAATAGATCTCTATACCAAATGTTTTAATTACCATAGGTAATATAAAATAATAATTTCCCGTAGAATAGAAAAATAATACAAAGAATTTATTTTAAGTCACAATAATCAATATCAATTGTTAAGATAGTTATAAAACACAATTTTAAAATCAAAATTCTTAATGTTAATGATTGAATTAATATTAAGACGATAATCAATTCATTGAGCTCTGGCAATTTTGAGAAGGACATTGTTATTCACGGATCGAACTACAGTTTTATGAATAAACCATCCTGGATACATTTTTTATCTGTAAATATTCAATTACAATGTAAATATAGGAGTATAGTAATGTAGTAGTAATAGGTTTGGGGTTTAAGTTTCTTCGCATTGTATATGAAAATTCAAGACATTTTATTTTCAAAGTTACTTTACATCTAATTACAGTATATATGTGCCATTTTGTTCATAAACTTTCTGCAAACTTGTAGGTAGAGACATGATTCCCTTACTGTAGAAATTTTGTGAGTTTTGATCAATGAAACGCAACAAATAGTTTTGGCAGTCCTCGCTTGATGTTAATCTGACACTGTCTAAAGAATTCTGAAGAGAACGAAACAGGTAGAAATCTGAAGATGCAAGGTCAGAGCTTTATGGTGGATGCATTAACACGTCCCAGACAAACTCTTAATTTTTGCTGAGTGGCTAAAGATGTATGTGGTCTAGCGTTAATATATTTTTTCATCCCATTTTAATATATATTTTATATATTAAGCTCAGCAAATGAAATGACAAGCAGTAGAGGAGTCCATATGTGAAGATAGCTTCTCACAAATTGTGTGTCGAGGACACACAATTTGTGAGAAGTAGAACTGTAATATAATTCTAATCAAAGGTTGTAGTTTATGGTTAAAATCAAACCAACAATAAATTTATGGAAAATATCAAAATCCGAAAGACCTGTTACGCTCATTAAAAAATTTTTCATTCCAACTCATATTTTTGTAAGAACTTTTGTATTCACAATACTTCTTACAAAAATATGAGTATATACATATTATTAAATATGTGTATATACATATTAGTACATATTACTAAAATGTTGTCAGTAATCATAATTGTGTAGAGCGTAAATGCAATTTACTGCTCATTATAACTCACAATACACGCGCTGTAACTTGATTCGTAAATCGATCGGTAGACTTGCGGTCAACCTTGCAATGCGAGGAAAAAAATGCAGCTTATTTAAAAAAATAACCAAAAATTATATCTATATATATTTATTATATATTTATCAATAAAACCGACTTCAAAACACAAAAAACGCCGAATAATTCAATATAATTTATAAGTATTTTTCTGGAAAACCTAAGTACAAACTGCAAAAAATAATTTTAAATTGGATAACTTGTTAAATTAAATTATTTTAGTTCACATCGTTTCATAATTGTCAGAGAAACCGGTGAACATACGTTAAAAATATATAATCAGAGGAATATAGAACCTACTCCTTTTTTGATATCGGTTAAGATAAGAATAACTATCGTTGAATACTACCATATGAAAAATAAACAAAATAACTTAAAAGTGTTAAAGATCTTATATGGAAATCTAAAAAATGGATTATAGATAAGATTCTGCTCTATCACTTTGTCTATTGAATAATTAAGTATAGCGAAACGTGTAGCAAAACTGACATGTTACCTCGCGCACACAAGGATCAAAATAGAGGTGTTTATTGAATGATATTTCAAAATAAAATTTTCGGTGATACTAGACAGTAGCACCATTTGATCTTGAGTACTGTTAAAATTTGCGTAGACGCAAAAAACCTCCTTGCAAGAATAAAATTAGGCGCGTCATATACACTCTTAGGCATTTTTGTTTTTATTTGATTGTGTCTAAACAGTAGCTGTAGGTAACGAATTTATGTAATCCTTTATAAGCGTTGCGTGCCTACTTGAACGGCAGCCGAATTACCGGGGAGTTTTCATCATAATTAAATGTCAATTGTTTTATGTTTTTCGTCTTCTTTACATATGTGTACTAAACAAATAAAAAAAACCTTTAAAGGCTTCTTATCAAATACATATACCTATCGATACAATATCAAAAAGATTATTATCACTGTACCTTTAGAAACACAGATTACATTAATTAATAAATAAGACATTAATTTCATTACTATAAAACGAAGTGTTTTGGTCTGCCTTGTATTAACATGCTTTATGAGAATAAAAGTTTTTTTTAAAATACTAGTGCGGTAAGTTTTTGCAAACGAGTAGATTAATTACTATAGACACGAGTTTGCAAATATCAATTTCCGCACGTTATTTTTGAATCAAAGTGTTTCAAAACATTTGCGAGTAAACAGTTGTTTGAGAAATTATTATTTAAATTTAAACATCATTAAAATTCAGTGGAAATTTGTATTTTCTTTTTAAGTGTCAAAGTGAAACGCATTGAGGCCTATTTATTCTCGTAACGTGAATTTTGATAGTTTGATTTTTAATCAAAATTAAATAAAAATAATGTAACTCTACCTCTGTGGTGAAAACCACTAACTGCAGACTAAAGTTGGTATCTGTACATGGCCTTGGTGATTGTTTACGTTCTCTGGTTCCTTACTCTCTGCCCTTCACGACCAGATGCTCTCAATAAACAAGTCCTTACGTCTGGCGACATGTTCGTAGCAGTATGCGAGATCTTACAAAGTTTGGTTCTATATTCTTGACGTACGGAAGGATTTGTCTTGAATTATATCTATTTTGCTCCAAACATTCATTTCAGCACCATCATGTTTCCACAAAAGGTTACCGGTATCATCTTACTCTTCCTCTGTCTTTTATTCTGCGATATATTATTATCCTTTGGTCCCTTACCGGCCCGCCAGCTGCTCCTTACAATATTTTTTTGCCAAAGAAGTAAATGATCCAACTGATATTGTGAGACCTTTCTTGACCTTCCTTCAACGTTTTTACAGAGTATTTAGACGTGACCCGTGGGGACGATGTACTCTTTACATATTACTAAGGTTTTATTACGTGGTCGGTTTTAGTTTGTCGATATTGACGATACACTCAATCCACTCAAGTTGCCTCGAGGGAAATCTTCATAAACGAGTTTCACGTTCGTAATTTAATTAGCAACGTTCCAGTATATTCATAGAGAATCATTCTAATGTTTTATATAAAACTGATAACAAACTGTAACTGCTCTCGTTACAGTATCAAATTACTCGGCGTAGGGTCACTCCTCGGAATCCTGAATAAGATGCATAGGTTTTTTACTTCAGACCAGTTATTCCTGTTATATAAAATCTTGTTCCAGAATTGAGTATCTTGTAGGTGGCTCCGCTCACTACCTCCTGGATTACCTGGAAAGATTGCAGCGTCATACTATACGAATAATTGGCAACGCAGAGGTCATGAACACCCTTAATCCTCTGCAACTGAGAGCGATATATACTTACCGCCTTCTATCGGCTGTACCATGGAGAGGGTTCTGAAACGCTTTTCAACCTTATCTCCCTTTCATTCCTATTCAGGAGTACGAGAGACGGTTAACGGAGTCATTCCTACTTTATGCATGTCGCCTCTATTTTATGCACAGTCTTCATTACTGGTTTCCTTGTCTCTGGGCGTAAGCGTGCAGTTCCTTACACGTAAGGGCCAAGATGGGCTCCTTGAAAAGTGGCGTGATAGGCACCTTTTAGGCCGGCAGGTGGCTAGGGTACTATGTTTTATACTTATCTTAGCATATGGATTTTACGCACTGTTCACCATCAGGCGGTGTCGAGGCTTTAGAATGCCAATCAAGCAGCTTATCGACGTGATGGTAATACCGGATTAGCTGAGACACCTTGGAATATAAGACAAAGCATGCCGTTGTTATTTATTATTAGGCATGCAATGATATGACGTAATACCTATACTTACATGACTCCAAAAATATTCGAGTGTGCAATACAAGGTAAAAAATTTGTGTACTTAAGGATCTTCCGCATAAGTGAGACATTACTACTGAAAACACATGATTATTCTTATTTATGAGCTTAAATTATTAGAAATTAGAAAACCTAGTATTTTCATAAATGCTAGCGTCGGTTCTGTGGCTCGTCAGAATGCTTTCGTGCTCACCGATTGGTGCCTTATTGCTGTATATTTTTATTCATAACGGGGTTCATACATAACTTGGCCTCCATCTGAGATGTTGGTAAGTGAAGATAAGGTCGAACATGGAAGCGAGCTACACCCGGACTCCTCAACCACAGAGGAATGCAGTAAACGTTTCGGCGGTTCTTTTTTATATACACCTAAGTCTGTTTTTACACGGTCTTTTTGTACACGGTTTTGATATAACACGGTTTGAAAATTGAATATTTTTAATTTTTTTACACGATTTTATTCCATTTAGCACGATTTGAAATTTTATGTATGTACTTTTAAGATTAGAGTGCATATCTTTTTTATCATTAATTACTATGCTTGTGAAAATAAGCATTATATATTTGATATAATAAAATAAACATGAATTCTTGTTCTTAAAAATTCTTGTTTTTCTCTAATTTTAATAGGTTTTAGAGATTAGGAACAAATCACCCATTTTTGTATAAGATCAATGTCTTTTTTTACACGGCTTCTTCTGGAACCAATCTACCGTGTAAAAACAGACTTAGGTGTATATATATATATATATATATATATATATATATATATATATATATATATATAGATAAAGCACTGCAAATGACTCGACACCACTCGATGATAAGCAGTAGAGGAGTCCATATGTGAAGATAGCTAGTGAAACATGTGACATACTGCCCTAGCCATACAACCACCTTTCACCTTGCCAGCCCAAAATGCGGTTCAATTCGTTTCAATAAAATTGCATCGTTTCGATCCTGTTTGTCGGCACCTACTATAAAGAATTGTTATTATCTTACAACTTGATAGGTGACAAAACTAGTGCCTCTGTTGTGAAGTATTAGAAACTTCTTCTTATAAAAGCATTTTTAGTTGAAATCAAGAACTTCGAGACAATTCCTTCGAAATGTCTCGATTTGATTGAAACATACACTAGGAATTACTGTACTGCACGCATAGTAGTAGGCAGCGCACATATACATGGAAATAAGTCCAGAAGTTATAATCTTGAATATGATTTAAAGGAAGCTAACAAAGAGGTTAAAAGTCTCTCCTGGTCCGTTTTTGCGTTACAGACTGCGTATGACAAAACTAAGCTTATCAACGTAGGTTGTATTACAAAGTAACTCGTTATTTATTTGCATCAAATGATAGCGCGATAAGATTATATTTCTGCATTGAAGGAAGCGTATCTCATATTTAATCTGTTGGTAACTAAATCGGAATTGCTTTATCAATCGTACGATAATCACAATATGCTTATGACATTTCAATATTAGTAAGTTAAATTATTTACTTAAATATATGCTGTTACTATACAGCTAACTACATTCTTACTACTAACTCAAATTTCAGTCATAGTACTACTGGTCACAGTCTTACCCCAAGAAAATCTCAAACCGATCCGTTTTGCACTGCCTCGGTGCAACTTGTGCGAGGTCTACCAATGCTGCGTTTCCCGGTACGCGGCCGTGACTCTAGGAATTTACAGCCTTAACGGCCCTTAGTGTTATAATAAGGTTTTACTGCATATAAACTAACACTGGCCTTTATAGTCTGATGTAGTAGACAATAGCATTATTCAAAATATATTCGTCAATCAATCCTGTCACTGTGTACTCATTTTATTAAATAATTTATTTAACTAATATTACAATACTCAGTACTCCTGTTAATATTCCCTGCCTATTGCCACGTCAAGCTCAATATATATTCTACATATACAATATAATTCTTCGGGCTACGTCGGAGACCTTAGGTCAGTTAAGGATCTTCACATTTCTGGTTCGATAACGCAGAGAAACTCCGAACATAGCTCTCTCTATTGCTCTTTGGGTGATTTTGAGCTTTTTATCAGCTCTAGTGTAAGCGGCCACGTCTCAGTTCCATCCGTCATCAGCCGTATTATACATAACACACACGAATTGAAAATATCTCCAAAATAAAATTATTGATTAAATCAAATAATTAATACAATAACCATTTAAGCATTGACCAACCTTTAGATACATTATCAACTACTGCATTGAACAACCATTTTGTTTTGATTTAAGCAAATCATCTTATAATGGGATTCAATAATATACCTACTGATGATTTTGTTTTCGAAATGTTGAATTTGGAATAATTATAACTACATATATAAGCCACGGAAATAAAACAAGCCCTAGATAGATTATTGTAACTAAAAATTAGTGGAATTGTTCCTCAGGTCAGGTCTTAATCAAGAATTCTTAATTCAAGGTCGTTCATAATTTGATCAATCGAAAAGTCATCCTTATGAGTATAACATTTAGTGCGGTTTTAAATGAACCTTTAGAAGTACAGAAAGTAAGAGAAAGTTACGTTAGATAGATAGATAGATAGATAAAGTCTTTATTTCCATTTCTACATCACACACAATCATCACAACAACACATCCAGACAGTACATAGGTTCAAAGACAAACATTTTATAATAAAGGTATCAAAGATCTGTATGCGCTGCAGAAGTGCAAAAGGGTCGCAACTCAGTGACTAATTTTATCAAGAATGCAATCAGTAAATATAGAAGAATATATATTTAATCAATAAACTATAAGAATTGTATTTGATGACGAATCACAGATCTGTAGAACAAAACATAGGAACGGTATATAATTATTGATACATATAGTAGTTTGATAAATCCCACATCAAGACATCAATACAACAGTCCACCACACAAGTAAGAGAAACCGCAAAAACCACTTCTGTTTCCATTCAATAAAATCTGTCCACTGTTCCAAAACTTGTCTGGAATAGTTTACGTTGTCAGTCGTAGCTAACAACACGTTGAGTCAGAATTACTGAACTAGGTTTTATCATCAATGAGACAGCGATATTATAATTCACTTGAGACATTTTTTTTCTATTGAAGTATATTAATAAATACTTGTCATTTGTCTACGTGTTATTTAGCGCATACCAAATGAATATGCTCTCGAGCATAGGAGTTTTTTGCTGTACAAATTGATTTATAGATACATAATAATTGACTAGTATGCATGCCTTAGCGGTTGAAGATATAATCAAATTATTAAAATCCTCATTTCTCGTTTAAAAGGCTTCTTAATCTGCAACTGATTCTTTCTTGTAGACGTGTACTTGCTACCAGGCAGCTTCTACAAGCTACGGTTGGCACTAAGAACCTGATTCATAATGGTAACCGTAGCAGCAAGAAGCAAGCTGTTGCCAAAAAACCGTAATCAACGGCTTAACGTATCTTCAACCATGACGAAAGTTGCGTTCTATCATCAAAACCAGACCAATCACTACGCCACCGAGCTCTTCAAAGCGCAAATGTTAAAACGGTAATAATCCGATATTAATATTCTGACCTTCCGTAGCAAATATACGTGGTTACTATTTGCGTAATAGTCTGCGCTAGCGCATACCATTTTGGGCGTTACATTTTTTAAAGACGTAGTCTGTATCATTAATCAGTTATGTTTCATTTCGTTCCACAAAATATTGGTCACTTCCATTCGTTCATTATACATATTTACTTAGTAATCATAAGATATGAGCTCGTAAAATATATGAATTAGTTCCAAATTGTCATATCTATCACTATCAGTCGTTATCCGAACATATAGAGTATTACTTGTCTGATAAGTGGGACTCCACCTTTGAGCGCCACCTTTATCTGCTTTGCATAAAACGATGTACACGATGTCTGGTAAATCTATTAACCGAAAAATGTTAAATTTCCCATACATTTTATAATAGGGACTAACCAATCTTTTATATAATAGGTCGAGGAAAAAGTTTCTTCGCATATGATACGAAAATTCAAGACATTTTTTTCCACGTTCATTTACATCTAATTACAGTATATTTGTGCCATTTTGTTCATAGACTTTCTGCTATTTTGTAGGTAGAGACATGATCCCGTTGCTGTAGAAATTTTGGGTATTCTGATTTAAAAAACGCAATAAGTAGTTTTGGCAGTCTTCTCTTGATGTTAACCTAAAGAATTCTGAAGAGACCGAAACAGGTGGAAATCTGAAGCTATAAGGTCAGGGCTATATAACGTATGCATTAACATCTACCAGCCAACATTTCTTAATTTTTGTTGAGCGGCTAAAGATGTATGTGGTCCAGCGTTATCGTGATGATAGGCCACACCTTTTTTATAAATCTCTCTGCACGACTTCCTCTCATCAGTTGTTGGCAATAAAAATCCAAATCGATGGTTCTGCCCGGCGGTAAAAGCTCATAATGAACAATGCACTTCCAATCCCACCATAGACTCATCATCACCTTATTGCGAGTTAACCTAGTTTTTTGTTACAGTTTGTGAAGCTTGAATGGCCTTTGACCACGACCTTTTTCGCACAATTTTGTCACACGTGATCCACTTTTCATCACAGTTATCAATCTCTTTAAAAACGGTTTGGTTTCTTTACGTCGCAATAAAGAATTGCAAATGAGTACACGGTACACTAGGTTTTTTTCAGTGAGCTCCTGTGACACCCAAATAATGAGCTTCTTGTGTACCCATCTTTTTTAAATGGGTTTGGTTTTCAAAAATAGCATCTATTTTATCCGTAACAGGGCGTCCAGAACGAGGTGCATCTTTGGCAAAAAATTCCTGGATTTAACACGCTTAAACCAACTTTGTGTTACTCTTACTGTCACTGCATTTCGTCCATAAACGTCACAATTTTTTATCGCGGCTTGCGTTGCAATATTTTTCAAATTTTGTAATAAAATTTTAAAATCTATCTATTTTTTTCATTCGATTCGCTCATTTTGACGGAAAGACAAACAAATGAAAAATAGTGGGAAACAAAATTTTCTGTTTGATTCTTTTTTAAAATGTCACCTTTTTAATGTCATGAAAACCAGCCAGATACAAATAGTACTGCCAAAGATATTTTATTACAAGTTTATAAATACGAAAAGACTTTTTCTCCGACCTAATATAAAAACAATGATTGTTTTTGATGAAACAATAAAACAACCAGTAATGTTTGTATTGTTACAGGTTTGCAGTGATGCGCGGGCGCACGCCGCGCTGGCGCTGGTTGGTGGCGGGGGGCGGCGCACTGCTAGCCGTGACTGCTCTCGGCGCTGCGCTCGCCTGGAGCGCCATCTTCGACTCAGTACTTTCTTCTGTAGGTATTTTTTTAATTTATAAGAACCAAGATAAGACAACACCACAACCTATATCCAATCGAAAAATATGAATATTAGTGAAATAATTTTCAAAATTACATCTTATGATTCGAATGCAAACTTTACCATGTTTACCAGTATAATACTTGCTAAAATGTTAGTAAGTTTTTTAAATTCATAACGGGGTAGTTCTACCTTCCTCTCACTTGATGGTACGTGAATATAAGGCCGAAGATGGAAGCGAAGTACACCCGAATTCCTGAACCACAGAGTAACTGGCTATCTTATCTCCAACTGTCGAAACACAAAGATAAACTTAAACTTAAAGGTAAAACTTTACTTTTATGACGCTAAACTTAGGTATGACTATATTATTGTCAAACTCGTACTCAGATAATTCTAATATAAATCCAGGATGTTTGCGCTGGTGAAGTACATTAGACGACCCTCGGTCACTCTAGGCGGATGTAGCGTAGATGCGGCATCATTTAAAAAATTCACAAGTATAGCCTTAATGACGCAATTTTCACGTAAACTCACTCCAACGTTGATTATAACAAGCCAACTAGAAACCAGAACACGTGAACGGTAAAAAATTAAATTAGGCCATCGGCTCACATCACATTAGAAGCCCTTCAAGCTCTCTCGTTACGATTATATATAGTTCACTTTAATCGTCTGTAAATCGCAAGTTGCTTATAAAAATGCTTATACCTTATACAACGAGTGTCTTTTCCCGCACGTGATACTTTTTATCTAAATTATCAGAAAAAGATTGAATGGATAGCCATTGAACATTCCAAGTGGATGTTTCTGAATAAATGTGGCTTTCTTCTCAGGTCAAGACCCGGGTGATTTAAGGACAGATGGCATAAATTGACAGTTAATAAGTGTACATATGTGAAACGAAATGTAACGATTTAGTAGCCACGACTTTTACTAAGAGTAGGTGCCTACTAGTTGGAAATTTTAATTAGAATATTGTTTTGTGCCTACCAACAATATGTTCGCTACTCGGAGTTTTAAAAGTTTAATTTGGTGTAGTCTATGCTCAAGGATGTGTACTTTCTACAGATAGTGATATGCCTACTAATGTAGGGGTTGTAACTCCCTACAGATTGAAGTATTTATGTTTCTATGGGGTTTACTCCGAGGAGTGCTGAATAAAACCGACCCGTTAGAGTGCTGCTGTTACACTGATTTATTAAGTTATAAAAGTAATATGAAATAGTAAACTGATGCGCAAACGCAATCAGTTTATTTGAATTCTCACAATTACAATCAAAATGCCGAATATGTACGTTGGCTCGTACAATTATGTTACCAGAAAATCTCTGTTTATTTATTTATTTAACAATTTATGTTCACACAAAGATAATTAAAAAGGACACAACAGAATAACAGAGAATTGTGCAAAGGTACTGCTTATTTCTATAAGAAATCTCTTCCAGTTCACTCGTCTCGTTTTTTTTATTTAGTAATTAATAAAATATGATTGGAAACAAAACACTAGTTAGCTTACTTTCTATCTGTCGATCAATATCAGAAGTGACCGTCAATCTCCAAACGGTAGATTAGCGAACAGAGTTATGCGTCTCCTGTATAATGGCGTATGTGCGGCAAGTTCAATAAGTTGATCGTCATCATCACCATGTCAGCCGACAACCGTCCACGGCTGGACATAAGCCTCCGCCAAGGATCTCTACATTTTGTGCTGCCTGCTTCGAGCGGCTTCGCGCAACCTATACCCGATCGTCGGTTGACCTTGTGTTAAGTTGATAGTTGTGTAATAATTTGAATCGAAGTCGAATAAAGTATTTTGACTTTGGAGTAAATGCTTTAGAATCACTGTATACCCTTCTAATAAGGTATAACTAAACATCGTATGTAATAAATGTTATCCGAAATTATCTGACCAGCTATTCTGGTAACCTGTGGCTGTGGCGTTGAAAAGTGATCTTATTTAGCTGTATAGATACAACATCTATTATATAATAATTTACATAAAACCTTCAGAATAAGTAACCGTAGTATTACAGCCTAGTTTTGCCTGCTAGTGCGTGTTGTTAATGCAATTTTTAATCTTCCACTTCCTCTTTTCTGAAACATAATTTATCCCTTCAGTTCTAGTTAACTTGAACTTTCAGTGTAATCCTACTTATCAGCTGAATACCGAACTAGAATAAATGGAACAATCGAATTAAAGACTTATTATAGTTGAACAGACGGTTACTATTTAAAAAATTATATTTGTACGTTTACTGATGTCTAGGAAGCCGTAATCAGTCATGTAATAGTGGTTCTCTCACGCATAAGGTGTACATGGAAGACTGGAGTCGTAGCTTCTAAGACTCCTTGCATAATATACTCGTATGTTGACGTGGAGTCCAAGTTAGCATTATTCATTTGTATTTAGTGTTGTCATTTGCTTTCATGTGCTGAATAAATACTTATTCAATTATATTGTCGCTGTAATTATTTAATTAGTAGGTGAAGAGCAGACCATATTTTCGTAAATTGTAAAAGATCCATTACCCACCATCAAGGATGTTCCGATGTTGAGTGCACACCGGTTAGTAAGAATAAAATAAGAAATGAGAATATAATGTCTCTGTGGTCTAGTGGCTGACCTCTTTCTTCAGATCGGGAGGTTCGCAGTTCAATTCCCAGTGGAAGCAAACATTTTCTGCCCGGTTTTCTGGTAGGGAATTTTCATAAAAATTATTATAACCTCCAACCTTAGCTTATCGTAATTATCTGAACTCTGTATGACATTCTAAGCAATTTACGTCACGTGGTCGGAGCGGCTACATTGATTAGGGTTTCACGTATCCGGAGGCACAATCTAAGATTCAAAACTTCACTCCTAACGGTGTTAATTAAAAGATTGAATTATAATGTTCAGAAGAATACTGAGTTGGATGGTTTTGGAAAATTTATTTTTATAAACAATAAACGCAATGAAACCCTAATTTTAGACAATTACTATCTTCTTTTTATTTAATTAAAACTGAAAAAATATGAAGATAAATATTTAGTATTAGTTACTCATCGTTTGGCTCCTAAAATAGTTACACGTCTCTGAATTAATATTATTATGAAAAAGTCCTAGTAATATATGTAATATAAAAAAAGATCTACTGTTTGGTTGCATCTAAACATTGAGTAATTAAGAATTCATTTAAATTGATAAAGTTCTTACTAATTTTACGGACCTCGCGATTCTGGACGCGTTAGGATTTTTGTCAACAAACAAAATAAAGGCGAATGTTATTAAGTGAGAAGTATCTTTGCATAAATTCTGATATCCAGATAATGTTAATATTAATTCATCGAACTACATTTTAGTTACGAACAGAACACAGATAGGTGATTTTCCAAAAACAACAACTAAAGGGTGCACGTTGGTTTAGCTTCGTTCCCTCTACACTGGCGTGGAGATCCAGCAAGAGACATCAGCAAAGAAAACTAAACAATATTGTTTCTATCAAATTCACGATTATTATTTACAATACTACGGATACTGTCTCCAATTAAGCGGTGGAATATATGCAAAAACAAATCAGCGGTTAGAATGCTGCACTAATTGAAAGAAAATTAAATATTTGGTAAAGGTACCCCTATTTGTTTCAGATACAAATCATCTTAGATCAATTATATAAGGCCATACACTTTTATCATAATTACTTGTCAACAAAAGTGGCCCGAGTATATTTTGTGGTCGTTCGTTGACATGTGCTTATCACCTGCTGTTATATTGAATACGTAATTCATTCAAAGATAAAGTAATCTCCTTTTATAACATAAATATAGTATGTTAACATGAATTGTATTAGATCGACCTTTGCTACTTGATATTTTGATGAAGGAAACAAATTTAAAATGCATGCTATCATTGACCTCTATGTATACTATTTTTAGATAAACTAAATTTAGTTGTAAGTCTAAAAATAGTATAACAAGGAAGTTGTTTTATTGCTTTCTTTGTCTTAAAGAGTTTAGTTAAGTCCTAGATCATTTATAGGAGCTCGGTCGTAAAATAGTTCGAGCGCTCTGTTTTCGATTGCTAAAACAAAGCACTTTCGCCACGGTTAGTTCCTGGATTGGTCATTCAAAATATTGTATTGCGTGCTTTTGGTCCCGGTAGTAACGGCAACCGTTTTCACCCACCAAGCCGCATATATACACTTTTGATTCGAGGGCCCTTGACTTGAGACGATCAGGCAAGAAACTCCGGAATATTGGTCCCTCCCTTTAAATGCCATTAAGAATTGTTTGAAAAGTTTTAAAATTGATATATAATAATCAATAAAAAACATTTCGTGTAAAAAGGAACACAGAATTAAACCGTTAAAAATGACAAATAAAAAAACATTTTTTTTCTATTAAACGCAGAGCAAGTGACTTGACACCGTTTTCTATGCATTCTTATAAAAGCCTTTTTAGATTTTTGTGTAGTTACATTTGTCTTCCCGATTATATATTGATACTAAAGAAATACAAAACGTGACTTTACTATGAAGTCGAATTATGGAAGTCCGTAAAAGGACAGAAACATTCGAATTCATAATAAATGTATTCAATAGTAAACTGACTGGAGAATTACTACAAGTTAAAAGACACAAAACCTGCATAGTAACAAGAATCCTTACAGGGCACTGCAAATTAAACAAACACTTAATTCAAATGGGTATGAAGCAAGACACGGTATGTACAGGTTCTGTCAGGACTCAGATGGAACCGCAATGCACGTTCTCTGCTTCTGCATTTCTTTAATGCATAAACGAAGCATTTACCTAGGGAAGCACAGTGTATCCTGAGGAGGTGCAACATATCACTGCCCAAAGAATCTGGAAATTTCTGGAATCAACGGGGCTAGGTAGTGAAATCTAAAGGGCTGCCACAAAAGATCTGACTGAATAATAATAATACTATGAAGTTTGTTTGGTTTCAAAACCTTTCATTTAAAATAACAGGGAACATATTTTATAAAGTAAAAGAAATAATATTATTAAGAACAAATAATTTAAAAGTACGAAACAGGAAAAAAAGTAGGGTAAGACTTATAGTCCTTGTAGATATCATATGTCTTTGATATGAACGCGATGTCTATACCTCATTTGCTTCAAGCATTGATCACTTAAAATCGATTTGCAAGTATATCACCAAAGTAATATCAGGTCAAGAGTACGAATCAATAAGTTATTATTTGCGAGTCAATTGTACTAAATTCACCTTGATCCAATAGATCAATGGGTCCAGGATAAGCATTCATTAGCAGACATGTGTCTGATGCAGGCCCGTCAGCTGTCGACGATACGATACGTCAACCGCCAATTGATGTTTGATTAAAATTTCCCTCTTGCGTCAATGAATCTATTAATTTAAAAGTTTTATGGATTATGTAACAAATTGTCTTGTATAAGGATCGTAGTTGCGTTTAGCTGATAATTGTATATGTAAAAAGTCGCTTCTACTACCTCATGTAGTAAAGCCGAAGCGTTTCCCTGACTACCAACACGATCAAAATAGTAAAATTCTATTTTAACTCACCAGAGATACTAAGCCACTAAAATAAATTTGAAATGCTTATTTTCGATAACTTAATAATTCGGCTCTTACCAGCCCACGTCTTCTTTTGACTCAACTCAATCAAGTTCCTCAAACTTGTGTAGATATATCACAGACAAAAAACAAATATAGGCATCATTCAAAAGTTTGTGGAAGTTAACTTAGTTAACCTTGTAATGTTTAATCACTTGGTATATGAAGATATTATAGCTACCTTCAAATCTGCTTTAAAGCTTAAAAATTACTAGTGTACACTGTTTCACTGGTTTGCCATGCAATATTCGGTTTAAGGGTAAATTGTGGGTGACAGCACATCAAAACATTATTGTATATTATAATAATAAAGTTTATTAACTGGCGGACCTTCGGTAATATCCCCAATTGGATCCAGAAATGGGTAACCATTTTCGAAGGTAACGTAATTGAACTCTTTTTGTTTATTTCAGCAACTGGCTCTGACCCCAGCATCGCGAGCATACAAGGACTGGGAGGCGCCTTCAGTGCCGCTGTTCTTCGAGGTGTTCATGTACAACTGGACTAACGCAGCCAACTTTCCGCTGGAGAAACCGAACCTTGTAGAACTGGGCAAGTACTAATGATGGTGGTGGTGCATTCCGCCTAATTGGTAATGGATAATTCTGCGTAACTGACAATATTAGCGTTTAAAATAAGAGAACAAGTCATAACCTTCCCTTTTGAGAAATTATTTAATACAAACACACAGTCTTTACCTATAGATTCACGAATTCACGCTATCTCTGACTTTATACAGAAATACGGTATGTCAGGAGACAGCGAAGTTTAACTTCATCAGTTTCCTATCAGATTTAGCAGAGACATATACGACAATTTCAAGGAGACTTTATGATCTCTCCTTGAAATACTGTTTATAATATCAAGTACTATTTATAATATCGATACACTTATTTGCTTTGGAAAGTCACAATATTATGTGTTATAGTGTCTATGATATATGAAGCACTTAAAAGGACCTATCCAAGCTTGTCTCTCATACCATACGATCATGTTGAATACGGTTTGGCTTACTTTGTATGCCCTTAAAGGCAAATGACTTGAAAGTGTAGTACAATAGGGACGTTGTCAGTCCTAAAAGATTTTTAATTAATGATATTAACATAACAAAATAGAGATTAAAAAAAACGGTAACCACAATTACTTGGATAGCTTACGTGTAATTTGTTTGATATTCAAAGTTCGGTGACAAAGACCATTTTAAAATAATTAAATTCGTTCAAATAACCAATACTATTTTAGGTAACCTATACGATAACTTCTATTGAATTTTATTTTAAAACTATTTACATTATCGTAATATTTAATAAAATCGTCGAACAGAATTGCTCCGCGATGCATACTACCACTGGGTGACGTCATACTGTAGAACTCATTTACTAGGAACGTTTTTAGGCCAGTCAAAAATGTTTCTAGACTATCGAAACAATTATTTTAATAATGTATGTATCTATTGTCAGTCTTTCAACAGAACATAGAACAAAAAAATGTCATCGCGCGTATTGGTATCATCTTCTATATTTACTTTAACCTGGTTATTAAAAATTTAGTTTTTCTATTAGGTACCCACTTAGTGATGATATGTTAAAAGAAATACAAAACGAACAATATAATTTGACATTGACAGACAGTAATGAAATATGTTGTCTGGGGCACGAGTGCTGATTAATTTGTCCATTGAACATGACCCTTGGCAGATGCTCCTTATGAATCGGAACATCATAAAATATCATACATGATTCTTGCTCACACTATTATTCCTGATTCTGAGGAAGATTTAAAATAAATAGAATTCGCTACAAGGAAAGCATTTGTCTTAAGCACGAGAAATTCTTTTCTGGCGTTTTGATCGTTTTTTTTTGGTTCAAAGAAATTCTGTGTACTGTAATCCATTGTGATAAGAGTAATTTTAAATCTCTTTTATTAAGATTGGTTTAATGAATGATCTTTTTTATGATGATCATCAACCACTCTACAGAATACCTGATGTACTGTTACCGTAATCCTATCAACATGTTGACTTTATTATTGTGCTCTGGTCTTTCTGTTATTTTTCTTAATACGCTAACGACATTATCAACATTTATTCGTAATTATTCAAGCTCTTTGACGTAAGAGGAGTTCGTGTATCTAGTGGCTCTAGCGCTCTTGTTTCGATTACTAAAACAAAGGAACTTTCACAAAATTTGTTATAATGAGCTTTCTTCCGTGCTTGGGAAGACATGTTAAACCGTTAATGCTAGTTTTTACCGCAATCACTGACACATACCAAACAGCATCGGCCCAGCGTTATGGTGTTATGTAAATTTTTCACTTGTTTCCCTTACATATGAAGGTGTGTGTTCAGTAGTGGGACGTTCATATTAGTTTCAAGATGAGAAATACTGCTACTAGGAAGATAAAATCAGCCAGAGTTACCAATGAGTAGCAGAGAAGTAACTACTGGTGCTTATTCACATCTTGTATTGAATCGTTGTTAGGTTTCCAGATATTGTTGCATACTACGAGATGACTGTCCAAATTTTTGGTAATCTTTTAATTACTGTTTCATCATCAGGTCCTTACCGTTTCCGCGAGTTTCGGAGGCACGTGAACGTGACGTGGCACGCTAACAACGGCTCCATCTCGTACCGAACGCTCCGCTCCTGGCACTTTGACCCCACCAGCAACGGGACCCTGCAGGACAACATTACGACACTCAATGTGATCGCTGCTGTAAGTTATCAATGCCTTCAAGTATTTTAACTGAGTGTATGCTCTTTCTAATGGTATCTTATAGCCACTAACAGTCCGATCTAAATTTGCTTATTTATTAAGAGATATATGAGATATACCATTGAATATTGTCAATGTATATTCACAATATAAATATTTGTAAAAAAACATTATCCAAAATAATCAGCATAAAACACAATTAATAACAATAACAAATAAAAGTATTGTAAATACTTTGATTAATTACTATATAGTTAATTACGTAGAGAGAGATTACAAAATAAGTTGTACCCTTGTACCTTCTCTCTATGTCTAATATATTTTATTAAATTGTGTGTATGTACATAAATTGTTAAATTAATAAAAATATGTCTTCCACGCTCTGCCACCTTTTCGTCTACCTTTGTTCCATAGACAAAGAGATTTTTCATAACCCGTTTCTGTCACAGTCGGAGCGTGGAACTCCTTATCGACACTCGTATTCCATCCTTATGCTTTTTCAAAAGAGGCACTTCTTGGTACAGCAAGGAGGAGATGGCTAGGACAGTATATCACATGCTGCTATCTTCGCATATACTCATACTGTTAACGATTACGCAGTGCGAGTCATTTGCGGTGCTTTCAATATAAAAAAGACGAAACTGGAAAGTATACTCAGTTTTAAATTCCATTCGACTTTCATCACAAAAATAATTATCAGAATTATCAGCGGTTTTTTGAAATACCTATCACGATTATTTGTATAATTATCAGTTCACCTTTCGCTTTGCAAATTTATTTATGATTGAAAGGTAACAGTACGTAGTTTGTTTTTAATTCCATAAGTTCTTTGATACCTCTAAAATATATAGTACTTGCATTGAGTGCGATAAATTTAAAATGGTACTGACCTTTACTGATCAAACCAGTCAGTTTAATATTAATATTTTCAATTAAAATCAAAGGTTGTTCAGTAATGAATATACAATTTTATGTAAGGAATGAATCAGCATGACAACATATCGTTTTATGCAAGTAATATTAATGATTGTTCTTTCAGTACTTTCCCAACTACCTCCAAATCTACTTAGATCGAATTACTTTTAAACTTTATATGAAGAAATACAAAAGATTAGACCCTACTTAAACTGTTCTTGCTAGTTCCTTAGGGTCTGAGCACTTATACAAAATAGGATGTTTTCAATCTTACGAGAATTGAAATTATGGTGCGGCCTGTATTATCGTGCTGTTGCAGATAAAATATTAACAACACCATAATATACGTTGTTTTTTACGTAGAAAGCTCAAATACTAAAGCAAACTGACTTCAAAACATTAAAAAGTCAGCAATAATCTAATTTAAGAAGTTATCCAATTTAAATTGTCAGAGTTGAAGCCTCACTTGCTATTGTGTCTGGATACAACAGCACCAGCTCAGTACCAATTATGGTATGGTGTTAAGCTGGTAAGTCACGTATTGACTTCGATGACTTCATTTGAGGAGCTCATTGGCACTTTAGTTTGAAAAGCCAAAACAATTTCACCATGGTTGGTCACTGGATGGATTAAGCAATATTTGTTATCGCGACATCTTTCGTGCTTCAGATTTTTTTTTACTATATTGACGATTTAAAAGAACTTAATAATGAAGTACATTTAAAGAAAGAGCTTTTTAATTGTGAATGATTTAAAACATGAAAAAAAGTGTGCACAAAGTCACGGATGAGGAAGGGTGCCAGACCGAAGTTTTAAAAGGAATATAAAATAATTTTGTACAAATAGTTGTAACGTAATTTCGTATGTACGTCAGTACATATGAGGGAGAAGCAATATTTAGTTGACAGTGAATTTGAATATACCATCGACTCATCATAAATAAGTGGTACAACACCTTAATACCAACAAACTTGACCGTTCGATCCCTAGATATCCGGCTGCAATCTCAATTACTAGTTTTATTACTTATTTGTAAGTTATAACCTAACTTGATTATAACAACGCAGACAGTTCAAAGGCAAATTAATTAAGGTTTATCTAAATCTGATGTAATTAATAAAAACTGCGAAAACTGCCTGATAAGGCGTGAAAAGGTACCTTTAGGGCGGTGTTTAGTAATGATCCCGCCTGATGGTGTCATGTTTAGTAATGCTTGGAGGTTACCTTTACAGTTTTTCATTTGAAAATTGTCTTGATTGAGAAAAATAAATCTGCACCTAATCAGAGACAGACATATACATGATGTATTTCTCTTATTGAATTGGTCGATGTACAATAAAGATACATTATATTCTATACTATAAAGCAGATACATAATACATCTAAGTAAAAGACATACAGGAAACACATATAGGACATATTTTGCAATCTATAAGAATGGAAACTACTAATTTATCCTATACTGCATTTACTACTAAAAATTTGAATTATTTGAATTTTTTTTACTTTAATTTTAATTTTTTAATATGAATTGTATAGTCACCGTACAAATTTCACTACTACAACCACAAATGTTTGAAAAATTAAGATAAGTATTCATTTATATGGAAAATCTCAATACAATCTCAATACAATGAAAGAATAAGCTGTGCTTTTTTGACTCTACCTATACCTTTCTATATAATTTTTCATTATTCTAGATTTAAAATATGATAGTTTTTGGAGCTGTCACGTGGGTATCTCAAAGTGCTCAGTAATAACTATCAAAACGATTATTTCTTTAAACTCTCTTTAGAATAACATCACGAGAGCAGTCAATCATCAAATAGTTTAATATGAATGAATTTTTTTTTTATTACTGAAATCAAAATGCATTCAAAATGATTACCCCTCAGCTACAAGTCACGGCATGCCGTAACGCTGCTTTTGAGTGAGACAACGTCATAGGTAACATTTCTCACAATAACGTCTATCATAAAATAAGTTAATAAAGAAATTTAATTAACATTAAATACAAATTAAAAGCACAAATTAGAGAACCAATATTAATCTACATAACTACTAAAACTAATTATACATTTAAACCTAATGAATTATTCTTATTAATAATACATTTATCTGCCGTTCGAACTTCTTGAAGCTTCTTCTAAGTCAAGAGTTGGTATACAGATAGATAGTGCCTTTTAACTGATATAGCCACCTCTTACTGCTCACCAGTAAGGTGGTTTTTTTGCTGTGCTTCTTATAAATAAAGCAGTAATCTTCTTAAACTTTAAGCAAGAGTTTTTTGATCAAATCTTGGGGGGGTTACGTAATAAAATCGTTCAAAAACTCTTGTTGTTGGACCTCATTGTTTTTGCAGTTAAGTGCTATTTTTTATGAGCAGAAGATTCACAGGTGTTCTGGTAGATTGGCATTTATGTACAAAAATCGGATTGAATTTAATGAATAAAAAACCACTTTTATACGTAACATGCAAAGCCAAATACCTCTAAAGGTCTCGTTAGGGACACAATCCCGGTGTAGGATTAAGTAGAACTCAAAGGGAAGGCCCAAAAGTCTGAGCTTAAGCTCCATTAAAATTTATAATGAAAGGATTTGCTGTAAAATAGTAAAAATACCCTAGCTTAGCTAGAATTTATTTATTTCTTACTCAGCCTTCATAGCAAATCCCGTTCGATAGGCGCAAATTCATTGCAATAAATTATAAAACTTTTCGCTGTTTGGAAACAGAATTTTAATAACACCTTTAAAAATTCTATACATTTTTTTTCCAGTCAGCGGTATTCCGCTCCCGTTTCTGGGGTTTCTTCCAGCAGAAAGGCCTATCAATGGGCCTGGCTATGTTTGGTCAGCACGTGTCAGTGTCCAAGACAGCCCGTGAACTTCTATTCGAGGGGTACGAGGACCCGCTGCTGGACCTGGCCAAAAGTCTGCCACCCAGTACGACTGGTGGTGCACCTCCCGTGGATCGATTTGGCTGGTTTTATGAGGTAATTTTGGCTGACGTTGGTGGCGTGGTAATTGGAGCGCTTTCACCGCTCTGAAATATTGTATTTCCTCTTAGACTAAGCTCTTGGTGAAGATGAAATGACGATTGGTGGTATTTTCATTTTCAGCGGAACAACTCTTTAGACACAGATGGGGATATGGAGGTGACGTCAGGTCACTACGGATCTCTGCCCGGACAGATCATCAAGTGGAACCACCTGGACTATCTCCCTTATTACGAAGGTGGATGCTCGGAGGTTAGAAGACATAAACATATTTTCATAATTTAGAAGGTTCTACACATTAGAAGACTACATATTCTGTTGCATTAGGGATATCAATGCAGTCTAAAATGTCCACAATAGAAACCGTATAGACCCTTATACAGATTAGATATAAGTAAATTCCATTTTGCTACCTGGAGAATGCGAAAAAACCTTTACTTATTTTTGACACTGACACCTTTTCGAGTATTTCCTCATGACTTTTTTCGGCTAAAAATGGTAAAGCTATTATCAACCACGGATTACTGTATTCAGAACAGGAAGAGTTGTCAGATTTTTTTATTAGGAATGATAAGTGCTTCTGATACCTATGTTAAAAGAGTGTTGTCCTAAAAAAATTGTTATTTATCAGCTTTCTGGCAGCGTGGGAGAGTTTCTGCCACGGGGCCTGTCGGAGCAGTCCCAGCTGACAATGTTCCTACCAGATCTGTGTAGGACGGTGCACATGGAGTATGAGGCAAGCGGCCAGCATTTAGGCCTGCAGTACCACAAGTACGGCCTGGTGGCTGACAGTTTTGATAACTGTGAGGAATTTTGTTGTTTGATATATATACTAAAAATTTAAGACAAAAGATTCGATTAAAACCTTTTTATAAGAATCTTCATCGAAAAACATCTGAAAAATGCAACCTCCCGTGAAAATACAACTATATATATAGCTAGATACGTAGTTGCTATGTTCATACGAAAGAAAACAAACTAATTAAAGTGAATGACTGACAAAGATGTCAGTCGTCAGAAAGGAGTTTTGAATGTTATCGACAAACAAACATTATAGTTAACTAAAAGTTTAAAAACAAAATACATTATTTACCGTGCTGTGACTGGGCAACGTCTACAGATATTACAACATCCTAATTGAATTACAAATCGTCTTTTCTGGGTGGTTTTTCTGATGGAAAATGTAAAGGTTTGATTTTTAACATTCCTCAGCGTCTAAATCATCAAACAACGCGTGCTTCTGCAACGGCGAGTGCCTATGGGGTGGGGTGATGAACGTGTCAGCGTGTCGGTTCGGCTCACCCACATTCATCTCGCTGCCCCACTTCTTGCATGCAGACCCACAACTGTTGGACCTCGTCACGGGCATGCACCCAGATCCTGAGAAACATTCCTTCTACTTTGCTGTGGAGCCGGTCAGTTTATGAGTTGATAGCATTTAACATCACTATCACATAGCAATTACATGCAGTAAAACCAATAAAATACGTATTTTTTATAATTCGTTTGATTTATGTATGAATAGGCACTATTTATTTATTTATCTCAACACTGTTTCAACAGCAATTTTCTACACACACAGAATATAATGCAATTACCCAGACACAAGCCAATTAAAGAAACACATACTTTCCAAAAAATCATCAGGAAGCCAAGAAGAAAGATATTAAGAACTATATTAATAATGTATTTGGGAGGTTCTGAATGAAGTTAACAAAACAAACTTAGTGTTTATTTCCGAATATACATGATTTTTCTTATCGCATTAGAGTTTGCCTTAAAATTTTTTTGATAATTATATAGTTTTTTTATAGTAACAAGATACACGATTAATTCTTGATATGGGATTTGTTTAATATTCCAGAGACTAGGAATCCCACTGGATGTAGCTGCGCGGTTTCAGATCAACGTTTATTTGGAGTCCAATCCAAATGTTGCGTGAGTAAACATTTCATTACATTACATAACTATAATGGCAAATACTTAAAAATAAAGAAATAACTTCAATACTACTTAATGCAAGGCAAGCCTCAACATTTTTTAAGGAAGATCTAATGCTTAACTTTTATTTAACAGAAAGGTATGTAAGTCACAGTACCTCGGAGGCATTAACATCGCTAGTCTCCATAATTTTGACCTATTATCTTATATATATGAAGCGGTTTCTTGATATTGGATGTGTTACCATTTGCCATCATGTGGGTCGTCTGCTTGATCGAAAAAATTTAAACAAGTTTGATATTTTTTACTTAATAAAGTAAGTTTATATTCTCAAACCAATAAACAACGTAGTTGATAAAAGAGCTCATTGAGATAAATTAGTATTTACGACTTTATAGAAAGCAGCTTCCATTCAGCAAATTTCCTTTCCATCAATCTTCGTGTGTTAGTGGGACTATAACACGTTTTGAAGCTATAAAATGTAAACTAGAATCTTATCTATGCTACCCACTTATAAACAATGTTTAAAGTTATCTAGATCTTCGTATAGAGTTGCCTAGGTTATCATTGTGTGACTAAAAGGTCTGGATTCTGAGAGATGTTAGCAATTTACTTTTAACTCGGATAGTTGTCATATATCGCCGTTTTAAGATGTTTACTTTTTAGTAATAACTGAAATATTTTTTCAGACTCTATGAGAACGTGCCTCGAATGCTGTTTCCTGTCTTCTGGGTCCAGCAGCGAGTCCTGATAAACGAATCAATCGTGAGTGAACTAGTCTTTGTCAGAAACATATTCGATTGGGGCGCCATCGTTTGCGCAGGCGGAGCACTACTATTAGCTGCTATAGCAGCCATAGCCACCTGCTGCCCAAAGAAATCGTTCAGAAAAGAACTTGCAGAGAAAATTGAAGAAGAATTAAAGTTAAATCTATGTTCAGCTACTCTAGACTTTAAGCCGGACTGCAAAGTGAAAGAAGACGAAATAAAACTGAACCCTATGTGATTAACGGAGTTAATCTGAATTGATTGTTCGGAATAGCTGTGCTCTTATCCCGAAATTTTGGAGGTTTTGTGAGTCATGCAAATTATTTTGATATCTATATGTGTCCTCGTCCGCAACTAAAATATTTTGTACTTTATGTCTAAGAATAAATGACATATTATTGTATTTAAATATTATTAGGATAAAATTCAAGATTTGTATGACAAGTAGCTATTTCTGTAAATTCTTTAGGTGTTATCTACGATAATATTAATTCTGATATTAGAATGGAGATATTTTTTATGCAGAAAGTAATTCTGGTAATACATTTTATCTTCTTTTACTCATACCTACTTCTACAACTTTTTTTTAAAATAAAAAGAACGGACAATGACTGGTGGTAAGCTGTAGAAGCAGAACATATGCGTAGATACCTTGTGCAGTTTACGACACTTTGCCTTGTAGCCACTTCAAAAAGTGCCTTTTCACGCCTCTTTCGTTGAGCCGTTTCGAGAGCGACAAAGAAAGGAGTCATGAAATCTCTTTGTACGTCAAGTAGATAGAGATAATGAAAAATCTAAGAATTTAAATATTCAGGAAAGAAAGAGTCATTTCTATTTCTTTAGCTTAACATGTCGAAGAGATTTATTTTTGAAATATTCCAAATAATAAAAAATTGATTAAGAAGGTTTTTCAAAAAGATTATCAATAAAAAACTATTCGTAATTAAACATTTTAGTCTAACGAAATTAGAGGTAAATTTTAAATAAACCTTTTTGGTTTGTAAAGAAATCCTACTAAGTCTATTTCTTTTCTGAGTAACGTTAAATATTATGATGACTTATCCAAATGTCCACATAATTGAAAATCTAGAAATTTGGGAATTAAAAAATGTAGATTTTTAAATTGATGGTAGGTGAAGAAAAGGCCAAAGATGGAAAGTAAGCATATTCATCAACCACAGAAGAACTGGTTATTTGATTTTATATAAACTCTCTTTTATTTGTTTGTTCAATGATTTTTAATATCCTGATTTCTTTAGTTTTAAATATTTTTGTGCCATATTGATAAGTTTTAGTTAATAGATAATTCATGCTGTTAACGCATAGGTACGTATTTTTTATCGTCAAAATTTGGCTGTTTGATTTAGGAATAAATTGGAAGAGAAAATGAAATTATATGCTTTTATAAATAAATTGTAAGATTAGGACTATATAAAATAGTATTCTGTCGCAAATTTATACTGTTTATATTTATATAATAATATATTCATGAAATGATATAATTTTCGATTTACATATACGAATATAAAAATTTTGTATTTAAATAGACGAATATAAAAAATATTTGAAATTAGGTATATGATAGATTCCTTTTTTATTACTTATATATAAATTATAAAATTATCCATTCAAAATACACACTTATATTTTCATAACAATATTATATTATTTTGAACTCAATGTGAAAAAACGAAAAATATATAATAAAAATGAACATTTATTTTTTTATGTAAATAATATATTGTAAACCGTGGATATTCTGTGATATTTCATGTCAAAGAATATTTGACATTTTTTAATGCAGGGGTTTCAATTCAGTGAACAACCACTGAATGAATTAAAACCCACCACAATAAATGTCCACTGAATTAAAACCCCATGAATCAACTTTAAATCAACACAAGGACATAAGTGATAAATTTTGATAGTTGATGTGAAATTTTATGTAAGCAATAAGGTTTATAATTGTCAAATCTCAAAGCATTCTTCGTCGTTTGCCGTTTGTAGGTGATGTGTATGTTTGACATTGACAGTAGTTATTTTGTTATGAGGGTTTTTATTTAGTTTAATTAGGTTAGGATTGCGTATCAAAATTGTACACTCACAGGTACAACTGACAATTTCCAAAAGTAGGCTACTTTTTCAATTAAATAGATATTTGACTTTAAAATATAATTATACAAAAAGTAGTCTTAATTATGATACTGATTATGATGAAATCAGTATTATAACAATGTAATGGGTATATAATAGGAAAGCGCATAATGTAGGTATAATTTTTAAAATCCGGTTTTATTATTATATAATTCTACAAACTGTATAATTAATTAAGTTCAATGTCTGAGTAGATTTTTACTACTGACTGTACTGGCAATGTGATGTGATACACGGGGTTTTGCTCTCTTTTAGTAGCCAAAAAATCTACAAAACATTTGAAAAAATAAAATATATCAATAAATTAATATTTTATGTAAAATGAAATTAATCATACTGGAGTTTGCCCCTTACATATTATTGAGTAAACTTTCTTTTTCCTCTTACCATGTTTGGTTTGACCAATTAGATTAGTTACCAATTAAAATCCTCAACTACGTTTTGCATCGGTAATATTATCTTTAGGTCCAAGAAAAGTTTTCTTCTTTTCCAAAGTTTTGTTAGCCTGTACTTCTGAGCAGTCTCTACTAAATGAACAGTAGAAAAATAACTAAACCTCTAGAAAAAAAATCGCTTAAACCAGATTATCAGAACTAAACAAGTTTTTATTTAAATAATAAAATTGACATCTCATCTTATCTTATAGTATCTTAGCTGATCTAAGATCTTATACTATAATTTCTTATCATATCATAGAACCATAATCACAGCACGGTGCACTATCACGATCTTTGAACCTCTGCATTCAGTCGCATATTCTTTCTGTATTCTTAAAACAGCTGCCATAAGCCTTAATAGTAAGTAAGTCTTGCCCAAAGGTCATCGGTCCTCTGGATTTTGTTGATATTTTATTACTCTGTAGTCCTTCAGTTTCAAGGAGATTTGATTCTTGCCAGAACATCACGTCCAAATCATTAATATTCTGTTGATTTCTAGCCTGTACTTGTAGAACTGTGTTGGGGAGATTAGCATTTGGTTGGAGACATAATATCCTGTGAGAGCTCCAGTATATCGATTCCTTTACTGCTTTCCTCCACCTCCTTCCTGAAAAAGGATTTAGGAGTGCCTTAATGAGAGTATTTTTATTTAACAGCCTGGTGCTTGGTTTTATATGTCAATGTGAAGATATAGACTAAATAATGGTTATAAACCTTTGTGAGAGAGGTTCCCAAGGCCATTGTTACCTTTTGATAATAATTTTCTCTATTTTTTATTACTGAAAGTCTTTCTCTTGTCATAATGCTGTCCTGTAACGAGAGCTTTGTAAAATAAAGTAATTTTATAGTGATTTATCGCTCGTCTTTTCATTTCTTTTCATATGTAGTCCACTTAGTCCTTCGCTACAGGGCTCAATTGCCATTAATATGTTTTATGAGCCCTTCCTTGTCAATTCATCACACCTTTCATCGTCCCCAAAGAAATACTACCAAAAAATTTGTTTCCGTTTAAGTAATTTCTTAGTGGAATTAGTCGCCTAAGATTGGACTACCAGTGGTTAATAAATTGTACTGACCAAAATATTTAATAGCATATTGCTATTAAAATGACAATTAGTTAAGTTAGTATGTATTCTTTAGTGTTAAGAATTATTTTAATGTGAGACAATAATTCCGTTCAGATATTCTGGTTTTCAATAAGCTATCTACGTTTGATTTGAATTTTTATATGTATATTTCACATCTATAATGCCATTGTTAACAAAATGCCTAGATATATTATTGGAACCCAACCTCAGTGTGTTAATTGTCTAATCTAAGTTATCATCTGATAAATCCTTCGACTTTCATATATTTTTGTAAATGTAATGAATGAGTTTAAAGATATCAATGTACATTAATTATTTAAGTAAATAAATATTTAATACTCAAATGACTTGCGTTCTTTACCTGTTTTGTTTTTGTCGGTGGATAAGGATAACTTTGTGAGTGGTTTTTGTGCAAGATTTAACGCAACTATTTTATTATTAATTTTCAGTAACTATTACCTGTGACTATTGGGTTTTGAGTGTATTTCAAGTAAAATTTACATGCTTATACATGAAATATAAATCTATCCGCTGCTAGGTCACTTATCGTCTTTTACTTGTCCAACTATTTATAAAAAAAACACCTAATGAAACTTTCTAAAGAACATAGTTACATTTCTAAATACTATAAAAGAAATATAAAAAAATGTTATGATAACTGTTCGTTAAAATAAATACAATAAAATGGACCCGTTATTCAGTTATTACCGTTACTCAGATATTTTTCATAAATTTATTAACATTATCTAAATATTATATAATACATTTGATTTCGATTTTATTATTTTCATTCAATTATTCAACATGGTGTAACTTTTTTTTATATAAAGCTCAGCAAATTACTCGACGACCCCTGATGATAAGCAGTAGAGGAGTCCATATGTGAAAATAGCTAGTGAAGCATGCGACACACTGCCACCCTCACCTTGCCGGCCCAAGAAGTGCTTTTTCACGCCTCTTAAAGGAACCCATGTTGTAAGAAGGAGGGAATATGAGAAATACGAATTAGGTCTCTAATTTCGAAAATACTGCTTAATATACTAGTATCTACCCTTAGTTGTTACATTTAGCTGAGGACTGCATAATAATAAGGTGTTTCCTATTCAGACACAACAGACACAGGTCATCTATCCTTTGGTTCCGGTAGTTACGGTAACTGCTTTCGTCCTACAAGCTGCATTGGGCCGGCGAAGTGATATTATGGCCCAAACCCTTTGTGTTTATCCTATGTCGGAAGAGGTGTGCCCAGCTTTTTTTTTTGGACTGACTAATACTGTTGGCCGCAGATGGCCTTTACAGCGTTAACGGGGTTTTAAGGTGGCGAGAACCTTGGAGAGTCCTCAAGCCTTAAGGGGCGATTCGCCTCTGGAGGAGTTCTAATCGACAGGCATCAACTCCAGGGGAGGTGTCCCGCTGTCTCTTAGATTCTCCAGGGCGCTCGAGCCATGAGGGAGTGTGTGCCCAGCAGTAGATGATGACGACAACCGCCGTGTTAGCGACGTAGGAGGGATCAAATAATGATATTTATTAATATTATTTAATATTTATTTTAGTTAAATTATTTTCACAACTTGAAATCAAAAACAATAAAGACAACGTCATATAAAAACAGTAGAATCTTATAAAAGTATAATTTAAAAATGGTAAAAGAGGTCGGTTCGCCACATTCTCCCACCTCGTATAGAAATACGTAAAATCAGTCATGTGGTGAACCAAGTAAAACTAATATGTACTCTAAAAAGCGATATTTACAATTTTTTTAAGTGGGCGACGTAGTATGCCACCCTTAGTCGCAACGTCGACAACCCTGACTGTGCCGTCTCGTCCAGGTTATAATTTAGTAATGCGCCCTTTTGGCCACACCCCTCGTGGCAGGTTGTTATCCGCTATCACGACGACGTCACCAACGTTTACGTTGCTAGGAGTTTTAGAGGCAGGTGGTCTAATGTGCAGTAGCGGGAGAACCTCACGAACCCAACGAGTCCAGAAGATGTCGGCAAGGCGTGTCGCTTTTCGCCATTCTGACCTGCCTATCAAGGCGGAATCTGTGAAGGCAGGTGACGGTACTGTGATGGCTGACGATTGACCAATTAGGAAGTGGAATGGCGTGAGAGTTTCCTCATCCTCTGCATCGACGCTGACATGAGACAGTGGGCGCGAGTTTATGATGGCTTCAGCTTCCAATAACAAAGTGAGGAATGTTTCTTCCTTTGGAGCTTTCTGCTGCAGTGTCGCACGAAGTGCGGTTTTAGTTGAGCGCACTAGCCGCTCCCAACATCCTCCGAAGAACGGCGCTGCTGGTGGAATGAAGGTCCATTTTATGCCACGCGTTGTAGCGAAGTCTTCGACGTTGTTCCCATAAAATAGCCTCAGTTCTTTTTGAGCGCCCACAAACGCCGTGCCGTTGTCTGACATGATGGTAGCTGGAGAACCTCTACGTGCAATGAATCGTCGTAAACTCATTATCGCTGAGTCAGTGGATAGGCTATGCACTACTTCGAGGTGAAGTGCTCGTACCGTTAGGCAGGTGTATAGGGCTACGTAACGCTTCTCTCTTCGACGACCGACAGTGACTTCAATAGGACCGAAGTAATCTAGGCCTACATGCGTAAACGGGCGTTTGTGGTGGGCCAGACGTTCTGCTGGTAAATCTGCAGTCGGTGGAGCGAGCGGAGGTGTTTTACGGATGCGGCAAAATAAACATGCTTTGGCGACATTCCTCACGGTGGGTCTTAGTCGTAGGATCCAATACTTTTGGCGAATCTCGTTGACCACTGTTTCGTTGTTAGCATGCGCCATTCTCTTGTGGAAGTAGTAGACCAACAGCCTCACGACTGGATGACGTCCATCAAGTAGCACTGGTGTCCTTGTGTCTGCGTTGACATGTGGGGCCTCTTTGATGCGACCAGCAAGGCGTAGCAGGTTGTCCTTTCCAAGCGTTGGTGACAGTTTTTCAAGGCAACTGCTTTTTGGAAGGCTCCTAGATGTCAAAATGCATCGTATATCCTCGTCAAAGCTTTCGAGTTGGCATAGTCTTAAAATATGCTGTTCGGCTGATGCCATGTGTTCTGTTGTGAGGGTGGGCAAATTCATCAGAGCCATGGACAGTTGCGACTCTACTCCATGATTACGTGCTGAAGATGAATTACAATTAGATGAGCTGTTTGATGGAATGAAAAAGGGATTACGACGAGACTTAAAATTTGGAGTATGAGGGCCTAAAAGTTCTCTAAATTTTATCGCGGCTTGATGAGCTGTTGCGGTTGCTCTGAGTAATCGAATCCAATCGCTAAAACGAGCTGGTTCCGCAGTTATAGGTACTGGTAAAAGCTCTCGCGTTGATGTGAATCCCACAACTTCCCACATACTAGTTGTTTTTAGCTCTGTGAGAAATGGTGCGATTGTAGCTGTAGGTTCAGTTGGCCACATCTCTTCGGGGTCAATTAGAAACTGAGGGCCGCTAAACCATCTTGACGAGGAATCGATCGGTCGAGTTCTCGTCGCATCGTCTGCAACATTTAGGTCAGTTGGGACCCACCGCCAATCGGCGATGTTAGTGATTTCACTAATCTCACCGACCCGGTGAGCCACGAAGGGTCTAAATGTTCGAGCATCAGCACGTAGCCAACTAAGAACAGTTCGCGAGTCACTCCAGTAAACACTTCGCACTGGCTGTTTCCTGTGGCTCTCTAAGATAGTGGCGGACAAGCGAGAAGCAATAAGGGCTGCCTGAAGCTCAAGCCGAGGGATGGAAACGGGTTTTAGTGGAGTGACCCGCGACTTACTTGCGATGAGAGCGAGCTTGATGCTTCCATCTGTGAGTTTAAAGCGCCAGTAAGCCACGCAAGCATAAGCAAGCTCACTCGCATCAGCAAACATGTGTAATTCGCGTTCGAGGATGTTTTTCATTTGGTAGCAACGTGGGATACGGATGCGTGAAATGGATACTAGCTCCGAAAAAAAATTTTGCCAAAGCTTGGCTTCAACTTCAGGAAGTTGGTCATCCCACCCAATGTTACTGCGCCAGAGTGATTGGAACATTATGCGACCTTTAATTACGATAGGTGCCAGGAGCCCCAGAGGGTCGTAGATACGCATGAGCTGTGATAGAGCTTTCCGTTTAGTCAGAGTAGATGAGTTGGAGTTAGAAAGTAATTCCTCGTTTAAGCCTGTCCTAAAACCTAAATAATCCTCTTTAGGGTACCAAATAACTCCCAGAGCACGCACTGGGCTCCCCAAAGAGACTTCGGAACTCGGAGCTGCACATAGATCACTAGGAACTAGCTTTAGTACTCTTTCATCGTTAGCTATCCATCCTCTCATCTCAAAGCACGCCGCCTTGTGCACGGTCACAATATCAGCGGCAAGGCGGGCGGCTTCCTCAATGTTATCGAGACTGCCGATGTAGTCGTCCATGTAATGGTCATGAACCACTGCATCGGCAGCTGCAGGATACAAAGGAGCCAACTCTTCTGCGTTTTTATTCTTGATATAAAGTGCGGTGAAGGGACTAGAGCACGCCCCAAAAATCACAGAAGTCATTCTGTACTCCCTTATTGGTTCCTGAGGGCCTGGTCTCCATAGATATCTTAACGCGTCACGGTCTTCGGGTCTTATCCGTACTTGTGGGAACATCTCTTTAATATCTGCTGTTAAGGCATAGCGACCTTCCCTAAATCTGAATAATATCCCCACAAGTGATTGTAGAAGATCAGGCCCCGGAAGCAACAAGGTGTTCAGACATACACCGTAAGTTCTGGCCGCCGCGTCATGTACTACACGAAGTTTTTTTTTTCTGTGGGTGGTATACGCCAAAGTGTGGCAGATACCAACGTGGTGAAACTGTTGGTGTATCGACGACGACGAGATCTTTAGAAGTACCTTGTGTATGGTAGGTGTCGACAGCACACTCTTCAGCGTAACCTTTTCTAATCATTTCAGCCATGTAGTTCCTATATGACTCTGCAAAAATACTATCTTTGGCCATGCGTTTTTCTAGGCCCTTCAGACGCGACTCAGCTTGGTAATAACTATCAGGCACGGGAGCGTTATATTTGCGCCATGGTAAACCTACAATAAAACGGCCAGAAGGTAGACGTCTACTAGTGGAACTTAAAATGTTAACAGCACGCTGGTCTTCCGAATTATATACAGAGTCACGCTTAGTAATGCCTATAGAGTCTAGTTTGTATTGCTCTTTGATAAGGTGTTCTAGGGATTCAAATTTATTGTCGTCGTAAAAATGGGTGTGATTTATAAATTCAATAGGCTTAGTTCTCCTACCTACAGATCCATAAAGGGTCCACCCTAACGCAGTGAAACAAGCTACTGGGTCAGAGCGAGCACCTTTACGAATCTCTCGTGTAATCGAGAGATGCCAGTCTTCCGCCCCTATAAGAACTGTTGGCTCGGCGTTACTGTAGGCGAGCATGTCAGCTATTTGTATTAAATGATCAAATTTTAACACTTCCGATCGTTCAATTGTTTGCTTATGAAGAGATAACGACTTGATAGTACGTGCGTTTTTTATAGTAAATGTCTCATGTGTGTACTTACCCTTAATATCGAACGTCACATAAGATACGTTTGTGTTTTGGCTCATACCTCCTATACCGTTTATTTTAATTGTTTGTGTAGGACCCGATATTCCGATAATTTTTGCAACCTCCTCATTTATCAGGGTGGCGGTGCTACCATCATCTAGTAAAGCAAATGTATCGTAAGAACCTACTGGGCCGCTGACAGTAATAGGCACCAATTTTAATAAAATAGAGGATGATCGTGCAGAGTAAATTTTTGGGTCGGTTGTAGATAAACTTACAACTTCTTCTATTTGAGGCCGAGCCGGTGGCGGCGCAGCTGAGCCGCCATGCAGGAGCACGTGGTGACGACGAGTACAGCCTTCTATGCCACACGGTTTTGCTTTGCACGTATTCCAAGTGTGAACGTTACCTTTTAGACACCTATAGCATACCCTTTTGCTACGCAACCAACGCCATCTATCCTCAACAAGAAGAAGCTTAAAGTCGCTACACTCCTTAATATTATGACCTTTATTGCAATATGTACACACAGTTTTGAATTTATTATCACCTAAGGCGTGAACAGATATGTTTTGGTGTCCACTAGGCTTAGTTAAAAAGGTTTTAGAGAAAGAAGTTGACTGAATAGAGTCGGGAGACAAACCAAACATTACGTGACGTTCGAGCTCTCGTATAAGAAAGTCACTAAGTAACTCTAACTTAGTTATGTTTAACTTGTTTTCCGACGCATAATCAGTCCACCTCATTCTCAAAGTGTGATTTAATTTGCCTATTATAGAGTAAAATAATTCAGGTGAGTGCAGGTACTCTGTCTGTTTAAGCAAACGTATAGTAGCTACGCTATTTCGTACTCTAGACGTAAACGCAGGCAAACCCTTTAAATCAAGCGTCAAATTTGGCAAGTTCTTGAGCGACGCCACCTCGTGGAAAACGATAACTTCGGGGCGTGCGAAATTGTGCTCGAGAAGCTGCAGGATGTCATCGGGAGCTTCGGCAGACAGCAATAGCGAAGCCACGGCCTCGCGCGCCGCACCGCGAAGCACGTGCTGCAGCCGGGATACGTTCTCTAGCGGAGAATACAAGTCTTTAGTGTTTTCAAATGATCGTTTAAATTGTAGCCACTGTAATGGATCGCCTGTAAATTGTGGCAGTTCAATAAGCTGAGGTTTTCTCGCCAGTGTCTGAGTGACGACGAGGGCTCGCGTTGCAGAAGCCGTGTCCGCAATAGCCTGTATCATGCCAGTTATGTTAGCGGGTGACAAAGCATCAGAGTTCTCTAACTGGGTAGGTGCACATGATTGACGTGCCTTATGTGGTTTGGAAAGGTTCGACTCGATATTGTTTACTGTGGTTGAACGTGCCGCCGTAGTTGCTGGTGCGGCCGCCAGTTGTTGAACCTCCAAGGAGCTGTCTAGGCCAATATCGTGGTTAGGCGTAAGTGGTTTGTTTGACGTATGTGCATGTGCAACGCTCTGCATGACAATGGGCATTGATTGACTGGGAACCTCATCACATATCGTGTGGTCTACTTTAGTTGTTGTATTAACATCTAAATTAGCAGTAAAATCGTTTACCTGAGCGTGTTCGGAAATGTCATTTACCCAAGCTGATACCCTTTTTGATGAGGTGCAGCTCCTGCGTGAGCAATGCGATCCACCGCTCTCGGCTTCAATTGCAGCTAGCTCGGCACGAAGTTCTTCTTCCTCGACCTGCTGTTCCATGACAGCGAGTTCACGTTGGCGTTCAAGCTGACGGCGACGTAGTTGTGCCTCCGCGGCCAGCTTGCGGGCTTGAATAGTGGCCGAAGATCTTGAGGAACTCGTATATTCACTGACTGCGTGCTCACTGACATTACCATAATGATCCCCCCTGCTCGTGTTCGTGGGCTTAGTTGCCCCGGAATTGGAATTTGCGCGTGCTGCCATCGAAACCCGTTTCGTTTGGCTTCTGGTGATCGGCATAAAGAACGACACGGCACAAAAACAATTAAAAATTTTGTAATAAATCACTGATTCGTAACGTGGAGAAGGACCAAATTGTTAGCGACGTAGGAGGGATCAAATAATGATATTTATTAATATTATTTAATATTTATTTTAGTTAAATTATTTTCACAACTTGAAATCAAAAACAATAAAGACAACGTCATATAAAAACAGTAGAATCTTATAAAAGTATAATTTAAAAATGGTAAAAGAGGTCGGTTCGCCACACGCCGTTATCGTTTTCATCGATGGAAACGGTATAATTGAAACGTCGCGATCTTGTTTATCAGCTGTCGAATTATATGGAAGCGACAGCAGCGTCTCTGTTGTGAAGTATAGGAAACGATTTTGTATATGTGCGGTAATCATCTGAACGCATTCCCATCAAATCGTTTAGTCGAAGATACACATTTATTAAGTCAAGGCACATTACATAATCTTATGAAAGTTAAGATTGAAGAATATAGTTATAATTCTGAAAGGTCTTATATTGTTTGCCTAATAATAGTTAAATTTATACAATTCAAAACCTTCCATACTTAGCGGTCAATTACATTTTGATTTTATATACACAAATTATTATAAGAAACGACAATCTTACAGTCATTCAGCAAATTTATTTTATTTGAAACTGTGACATACCGCAGTCGATATACTTAAAATGTGATGTTTAAATATAAGACTAAATATTTTTATTGAAGAATACATAAAGAGAACCGGAGTGGACTATTCACAGGCATGACGCATGACGCATGAATCAGACATCGCTTCTTTCAACCATACTAGAGGGAACGTAACGACCCGACGCACGACGACACTACCACTGTGTTCTTTTAGTGAGCACGACATACTTATCCCTCTCCAGAAAATATAAAACTAGACTTCCGTCTTGATAACCACGACAGAACACAGTTCAAGAATAAAATAGAAAATATCCTGTGTGGAACATAGCAAATAGTATCCACGCATTTTTATCGTTTAAATAATCTTTGACGGAATAATATTCTTTAGACATTAATTTATATTTGATATGAGTTTTGAATTTATTGCGAGGCAATTCAATTAAATTGTTAGGAATCTTATTATTTTAGAGTATACTTTTTGTTGTTGGAGAGATTGAATGCAGGCTTGCTGCCCTTGCGGGCTCTACCGTGTAACGTCTTAAATCTGTTCGTCCTTGGAATCGACAACGGACCACCGGTCTTGGAGACCGGCCACCAACGAGCGCAATGCTCCACTGGCCCAAAGGGCATTTTTCCGAGCAGTGTCAATAGCGGCTTGGATGAAACTCTGTGCAAAAACTTTGTGACTACGCTTTGTCCCCCCATTAAAGGCCTAAGCCACCCAGACACGCAGCAAGCCCCGCGTCTTAGATGGGTACTCCAACATGAAGGTATGTAGGAATATCTGCAAATAGACGTCTCAAAAAGGTAACAACACTGACAAGGAGGTCGTATCAACAACAAACTGGGCAATTGTAAAGCAAAAGTTATGCAGTCTACTGCATAATACTTTATGAACGAAGATGTCACGCTTGAGTCTTCTGCAGATAAATTCAAGGGTTATAAATAAAGAAACTTTTATTACATTAATCTGCTCCTTTACTGGTTTGCTATAAGATTAAAGGTTTAAGAGAAGCTCAACTTGGATTCTTGAATTGGTATTACAACACTTGTTTATTTTTCATTTCTTTCAGTCCAAGAAACGTAAGCTGGTCTACAGTATCTCTCTGCTCTTCGTGCAGAGGAGGTAGCCTTGCTTTTACATTCTTTATTGTTAATACACATCTATGGAGTGGCTGTAATTATTTAAATGTGTAGAAACTAAATTGCAACGCAACAGTTCCAATAGTCTGTGAATGGAATGACTGTGATAAACAGACAGACGAACTTGGATATGGCAAAAGAATTTACTGTAATTTACAAATAGATGATTATAATTATATTTAATATATTAATCCATAGTCTTGTACAGCGATTATTGTATACGAGCCTACGACGAATACCGAAGGATTTCTCGATGATCCACGTATGTCAGAATTGTTGAAAACAATGTTTTAACCAATTTGGATACACGTAATAAATTTGAGATAATTATCTCAAATTTTAGCGCAAAAAACATTTTTGCAAAAATGATTGAAAATTCATTGCAAAAACTATATTTTAAAGGCACTATATCAAAAATCCACAAGCGTTTATGTACACCTCAAATAATCATTTTCTTTTGTATCGTTTTTAATGTTTAATTGCCTCTTTTCTGTGGGTTTTATTACAAATATCAATTTACACTCAAACAGAAAACTGTACTTCTTAAATATCGATTGAATAAATGATCAAGACTGCATATACAAAAAATAAATTCCTTAAAAAAAGACGCTTGAATAGAAAAAAACTATGAACAATATCAAATTATGCATAACTTGTGCCTGGCTTTGGATCTGAGTAATACAAAGTAATAAATAGTTTTATAATTACTTAAAAAAAAAATAAGCCGAGGACTGTTTCGACGCTGGTACACTGCAGGTACCAAAATATAACTGCGGATACGATAGAATAATGTTATTCCAACGGGTGGTGTCAGGTAATTATCAATCTATAAAGTAGTAAGTATCTATAAATCAAAACGTGCTGAAATTCAAATTCTCAAGCAGTACGCGTCATGAGGTCAATGTCTTTCTTTCGGCTGAATAATAGTTGTACTTTTATCGCGAGATAAACACCCTACAGAGGAAATTTAATCATATGTTAGGCTAGGAAGACTCCGCATTTTAACGGAATCATCCACGTCGTGCTCTGCTTTCTGCGATGTGTCATGCAAATACTTATAAAGTATAAGCAACATTAGACTCTTTTTTACGAAAATGTAAGGATAGGGTTGTATCTTTTCCTATGAGGCCATGGTAATTACTTTGCAATCCTGGCAACTCTAAAAACAATGAAAATAGAAACAACAAAAAACCTTTGATTTATAAAAGAGGTGGCTATTATTATTATTATTTAAAGTTGCTGTCAGTCTCCTTCTGTGGCACGTTTTTAGATTGATGACGTCACAAAATTTTATTGTATTTTCATATTTCAAGATACGACTGTATCATATTTATCGAAACATTTAAGATGTATCTTTATATTATTGATAACTCTTTTTATCAACAAGTACCTACACAAGATATAACGATTCAGTAGTATATGTGTGTAGGTGTATCTGTCTCAAGCCACCGAGGTCCAGTTTGCATCCAGCCAGTAAAGCAACCGAGAAAAAATTCTCAGAACTTTGAATAAAAGAGTATTTCAAGATATTTTGTGAGTTAACATAAAAAAAAATTATAACGATCATTATCAATAAAAGGATTTGATAAACGGTTAGAAGGAGAAAGAAAAGTTGTCTGATGTACGAATAATTTTGTTTAACGTACACAAAACATGCGATCAAAACCGCGCTATATAGGTGTTATGCCTACCTGATAAATATTAAATCTATCTATTCAAACAAAGCAGAGTGATACCTCTTGTTTGTTCCCCAAGCTATGACGTCCAAGACTACTTCCAGTACAAGTCCTTGCCACAAATCGCGTTATCCGACCCATTCGTGGTACTAAATTGAACAATTTGCCAATAAGCGGCGCGCCAGACGAACTCCGCCGTCCGACTACTAACGACTATGATATAAGTGTTGAAAATAGCGTCAGTTTTTTCTTTTCAAAATGTGGCGATTGCTGACAGTGTTGGCTTTAGCAGGTAGGTCCCAATATTCTACTTTACATTAAAATTGAAGAGAAGAAGCATTTTGAGCGTTGACCTTTTTGCTGGTAACGAAGTGATCTCTGTCGAAGGCAAGTAGAAAAGTGTTTTAGTAGTAATTAAATATAATAGAAAGACATTTATTTGATACTAAGATTTCATAACTTTGTATAATTGTTTAATGAACTAAGTACATACTTCTTAAGCTAATTATTTTCGATTGATGAACATTTGTCGACTAATTTTATTTCTACCTATTTACCTTGATCTAAAGTTTATCATATTATTCTGTTTATTAACGCTAAAATTATGTTCTTATATCTCGCGTAGTTTCACCGATACTGTTGTTTTTAAGATATGTTACATCATCAATAGCCTATCATCAAAAAAATCAAAAATATCTTTATTAACTACACGTAGTTTTTTAGAATGTGTGGGTCTCTTCTTTGAAGTTTAAGAAAACCTGTATTAGAAAAGACCCCTCTCTTTTCTGTATTACAATTATGAGTAGTTACAGTATGTAGTTACAATATATTTACTATCACAATGTGTGTGTGTATGTTTTTATATGTTATTTTATTTGTGTGGTCGGTTAACGGTTTTTCTATCTTCTCATGAGTTATGTCTAACTGCTGGGCACAGACTCATGGGATTAACACTTGAGGATTTTGAGCCATGACCCCACTTTGACGGCCTACTGGTCGAGTGGTCAGTACACCTGTCTCCTCAGAGGTCCTGTGTAAGAATCCGGTTTGGGACAGTTATTTGTATGATGAGTATGATATTTGTTTACGAGTCATGAATGCTTCTATGTTTATTTAGTATATTTCTGATATTTTTATACATATTACTATCAAGTACCTTTAACACAAGCTCTTATTTAAAGCGAGATAATAGGTGTGAGTGTGAGAAATATTCGTATTATTATAACAGGCTCAATAGGTAGATACATGGCTTCCATTAATCTCTTAATTTACATTCTACCCTGCTCTGATAAAATTTTATCTTCACAATAGGGAATTACAAAGGTCAAAATAATATATATCCCAACAATCGCATAGAATGGATGCACGTCAAGTGTATTATGAAGGTAGGTGTGTACCTATTTATATAAGGTATATAACTGTGTACATACTTTGTGTTGTAGAGCCAGAAACTAAGTCTAATAAATATATAGTAATGTGGAAAAGTAAATTATAATATAAATAATAAATAAATTCAACCAGTTACTGTGACAGTCATTAATCAAGTCATATTTTTATTTTTCATAAATCAAAAACTATTACAAGCCATAGTTAGGTATATGAACTCCTTAATCCGATCTTTAACACTTTGCATTTTTGTCAAAGGAATTGGGAATTTATTTTAAAAGTTGGTAATGAAACAAATCGACGAACGAAACGAAACGAAAGGAAACAACCGATGGGTAAAAAACTTTAAATAGATAAGTAGTAATCAGTAATTAGTGTTAAATAATTTTTTTCTTATTTACTTTTGGTGATCTTGGCAGAAAGAACGCAGTCTCTGATAAGTTCGTAAGGACTTACACGTGAATTAAACCTATATGGACTGCTGTATGTATAAATAAAATAAATGGCTGCCAAATTGTCTTTCTATTTAATAAAAATGTAATAATAATGTACGTATCTAAAATTAAAACACAAATTTGATTGTTTAGTACGAATTATTGGTAGATTTATTAACAAAATTGACTTACAATTGAAAAGGTTTAGTGTGTTTTTATTATTAATAATCTATATTAAATTATAACGCGATACGTTATAGTTTTATAATTATATTCTTTATACACTTCAATGCTACTGTTAGCGAACGAGGAGTGGACTGTAATTATGAAATGAAAATACTGTAATAAATGCAAATAAATAAATCTGTTCACTACGTCTGTCCGTTGACAATTTATGCTATTTACCAGCCAGTTGCCATCACCTACCATTCATAAGAGAAATGTTCGTAGACTCAGTAAATATATTTTGACTTTGACTTTTAACTCATTAGCGTAGTGATTCCACTGTACCACTATTAATTTAATTTTCAAGCTTAAGTTTTTCATTACTAGACATAATTGTTTTTTTAATATCTTGAGCCGTGATATTCCTACTCACAGAGACAATTGATCGTGTCTGGATTGTAGGTACGGCTTAATGGCATGACAGGTAAGTTTATATGATACAGTACGAGCAAGTTCCTCCGGCCCATTCTGATACAAAGGTCAGCAAGTAGTTTGAATAAGTTTTGTATTTTTGGTACTGTTAAAATACTTTGTAGAGCGCCTTACGGAATTGTTGCAGAAATGTACTATTACCGAAACATTGCCGTACGTTTTAAACATCACCTCTAGATGTCAATTTAATTTATTACACTACGTACCTTTTTCGTCACATAAATTCTTAAACAACTAGTAAATGTCAAAAAAAAATCATTTTCAAGATAAATTCTCACAGACTAAACTTCTCTCAGAATCATTATTAAGCACGGAACAAATTACTCACTAGGGTCAAAGTAATTTTGGGGGACAACTTTTAACTTACATTAAATAATAGAATAATTCACATCTTGCTAAAAATAACATTGCATACCACAGAATAAACTATAAAACGAATCCACGATCAAACGCAACCGTTTGTCACGGCAAAATTCAGAATACACATTAAACAAAATGGCAACTGCGTGACATAAATTGTTGCTTTGCAAATCTCGATCTTATAACTCTTTCTTGTAAGGTCATTTTAAAGTAAATTGATGGCTACTTCTGACTACGCTGTGGAATAAAAAACGTTACAGACTACTGGCGCCACGAATACGCGATTTACGTGAGATTGTTATTTATTTTCATTGCTGTGACTTGTGTTTTCTGTTTTGGTAAGAAATCTACATTCATTTATAAAGTTCTTGTCACATTTTCAGTTCAAACAAAAGTAATTATACTGAGTTACGGTGAAATTTTTCAAGATTCAATAGTAAAACAATTAATCATTCTTATGGCTTCACAACAGTATGCTTTGACGTTTGTGGCGTGACAATAAGTATTGCCAAATTCAAAATAATGCTACTATTTTAGTAGAATAAACATCAAATTGCGTTACTGTACTAAAAATAATGACCAATGAAATAAAAAATTGTATAAAAAACTTTTAAATGTTATTTTATTACAGCCACAATGGCCAGCTCTGACGAAGAAATGATGAAAAATTTGACAAGAGTAACCTGGGCCCATGCTGTTAACAACAAAACTTATCTTGAAAACGCTTTAGCAAGTAAGTAAACTAAAGCTTTATCCAAATTCAATTTTTTAACGCAAATATCTTCTATTGTTATCTCTCTCTGTCTTATGTTGTAAACTCAGTGTTACTGTTGATAGAACATAAAATATAAAATTAAGGCCTTTTAAATTCAACAGCTTAAATGTCAAATCGGGAACTGGACATTTGAGTAGATTTTAAAAATTTGACGATACCTATTTTTTTTTTAAATCTGACAATACTTCTAGAGAAGCTTTTAAATATTAAGTATAATAGACAACATGCCACGATCGTCAAATAAAAAATGACATTTATGCTCGATTGCTATTGCTTATTGTTGAGAGTTATTTGTGTACACTGAGCAATAGACAAAAAGTATGATTCATGCTTCGTATTACTATAATCAGTGTAAGAAGCCTCTTGAAAATTTATTACCATTTTATTTTAACCAAAACCACATGGCCTCCCTTCTATCACTTTATGCTGAGAGAAAGGAAGTGCACGCTAATGAAATCCATTATTTTAACTTCTGTTAAACCCAACCGATAAATCACTGTTCATCCAGTGTTGCCAGAAACGGTTCTTATTACACGCTTATTTAAAGGACTGTAAAAACATTGTTTTGTCTCGCTTAATGCTGTCAGGATAGAAAGGGATAGACAGGAGCTATAGTGAAAACAATATGACTGGACGTAACATAGGAACAGCCCAAGTTAGTTGGAGTGTGGTCCAAGATATAAGCTTTTGCGGCTGGCCATAAGGCCGGGTTGTAAGAGTACTTACGGGTGGTCTTGTGAATGGCTCTGACATAACCCAGATTACTTCAAGGCAGTTACAAATTCCATGATGGTTATGGTGAACTATAAAGAAGTGCTTTCACTGTCAGTGAAGTCAGTCTTCCCAATAAAAAAATAAGATCATGAGAAATAATTAAAGACTAATAATTAACAGACCAAGTAATTATTTAAGCTGGCCAAGTTTACAGGTTTTAACGATGTTTATATTTTTTTTGAATTTTAAATGTCACTCTCAACCGTTGTCTACCCTGTGAAGATAGTCGCCCCTAGAGACTTTAATTCTAAAAAAAAACAACACAACTCGATTCAATTAAAATGTATACTATCTTAGATAAGATAATTGGTAGGATAGGTTAATTTATGTTTTAGATGATGTATGCCAAATCTCTCAACTTATGGGTTAAATTATCATTTTTGAAGTTTTGGTCATAAATTATTAAAGTATTTATTATTAAAAAATATATATAATTATATAATTTTTTTCATGGTAATAATTTAAAAATTTATTTATTTAGATTTATGTTATGGTTAATTATTATATTAATATAATTTAAATAGCTTATAAATTAGAGCATAATATTGAAGATATTAAGGAGATTAATTTAATCTTTAAATATTTATATAATACTTTTACAGTGAAAATGTAATGTTTTTAATAAACTATATAAAAATAAATATTAATGGAATTAAATCACTAAAAATTAAGTTAGCAGCTTAATTTTAATGAATATATATCTTGAATTGGAATTAATATATTCAATAATATTATTAAGAGTGATATACGTCTAATTTGGTTTCAATTAATGGGTAAATAAAGAGTAAATTTAACCTTTCTTTTAGAGTAGATACTCTATATAAAAAAATAATATTTATATGTTTATCAGATATTCGCTCCTAACCCATTCATCTGGTAGTGCCAAACACTCCAAATATAATTTTCTTTATTGTATTGTGGACACAATGAGTTTCAAATAAAATATAAACAGCTCTTCTCTTATGCCTCGCCCCACACGAAATGATCCAGAAATAGCGCACCCGTTTCCCGGTAGCTCCCGTAGGACCGTCATTCCTCGAACAGGCGCGATTAATAACGATTACCACACATAACGGGCCCGGTTCACACGTGTAATTGTTCCACTAATTGGAATGCTCGTCTGGTGTTACGAATGTATAGCTATTTTTTATGAAGTGGTTAGCCTGTAATTGTCAATCCTATTCTATTGAATTGTTTGACCATGAAAAATTGTACCCAAAACTTTGTAGACGAACAAAGTAATGACATACGAAACACGATGCTAGTAAATATATTTGAATTTAAAAACTTTATTTCAATTATTAGGAAACCTTTGAAAACTAATTAATTGGGTTTGCTTTCTAGCCACAACAGACATTTTAATGTAAAACTTCTATAAAGTTATATATAACTAATGAATTTCCTGGTTACTTCTTGTTTTTATTCTGCCAAAGACAGTAAATAAGAACATTTTCCAAAAAGGTTAGGTCATAGTAGGTAATATTAACTTTTATTGAATATCATAACTAAACACCTCTTCCCTAAGAAATGTTTACATATTGTTTTCATTTAGCAATTGTAACGGTGGTACTTGCGCAATCTTGTCTTGTAGGAACTTTATTAATGAATTAAAAATATGCTGTGGAATTTTACTATTTTTGTGAATGTAATAAATCCAAAACAACCAATTAAAAATTCGAATAAATTCAAATTTGTACATTTGCAAATATTTGAGATGAGATGAGAGGAAAGATCGAACTCCTAGCAACAGGATACTGCGCCAGGCGAACTTGTTTGAGTCCAGGGGTGAATTGTCGTGTGATAAGCTTCAATATTTGTTTTGGGATCAAGTTTTAGATATTTATTTACGTTTATTTCTAATACTCTAAACTCATTTAAAATATGTTGTTCCGTTACAGTATTTATAACACAAGGTCTAAATGATTGAGCTAGAAAATAGGTGTACCAGAATAATATTATTATTATCTGAAATAGATAGATTTTTTCCAATCTAATAATTTTAATCACGTTAACGTATTTTGTTAACAAAATAATTTATTTTCATTAATTTCTTTCATAAAATATCTGAAACATTTACAGGTGACGTATCAATGCTGGAAGCAGACATAGTCCTCGGCCATGTCAGCGGCAAGGAGGACGGGCCTCAGGTGCCCATCATGGCGCACCCACCCGCCACCACCTCTGACCTGAGTCTCTCCGACTTTCTGTCAACCGTGGCTCAGCACAACAACGTTAGCCCCAAGCAGAAGGGCGTCAAGCTAGACTTCAAATCTATCGAGGCATTTGAGAAGTCACAAGCGCTTATCGCGCCATATAGTAGGCCTGAGGTTAGCATAATCGGGAAAGTGGTTCAATACTACGTGTTAGAAGGATATTTCTGGCTAATTAGCCGTTTAATAAGTCATAAGCGCTTATTGCGCTGTATGGTAAGCTTGAAGCCAGTAGGTATAAAGAGGAAGAGATGGTTCAGTACTAGGTAGTAATGGGACATCTCTAGCTAGGTGATCGTTTGAGAAGTCACAGGCGCTTAATGCGCCGTTAAGTAGTTTTGTGGCTAGCTTAAACATTAAGAAGTGGTTTGGTGCTAGCTAGTAGCAGGATATCTCAATTCGCGACTTCTCAAACGTAGCTAACGTTTGAGAAGTCGCGAATTGAGAATTTAATTACTTTTCTCTTTCATTTAGAATAAATATGAAAAAGATGGAATGATTATTAGGATCATCATGATAGTGAGACGAACCCTATACTCTGACTTAATTTAATCGGCATGTTTTATGATTCGCGTTTAAATAAGGCAAATATTCTTAAGAGTCGCCATTTAAGGAACGACAAATGATGTCACCGACCAACTGTCTTTTTTTTGGTTGTTTATAATGAAACATTAGTACTGTATTTAAATTTAATATTCGGGAAGTAATAGAGACCAATTATTCTCCATTTTCGTATGGAAAAACCTAATCAATAATTTATCTAATTTAGATATATTTACCATTTTTTACGATCAGTTAAATTTTTAAGATTCTATTAGTTATGAAGGGTGTTTGGGATAAGTAATTACTGGCACCCACGTCTTTCGTCATTCAGTCGATTACAAGTAAGATTACTAGTAAGGCAATATAAACTTTATTTTTATGACCTTAGAGACCATAGGTTTTCATTGAAGAGCAGACATTTAGATTGAGTTGTGACAGTATGTGAAATATGGGTTCGTGTCGTCATTCACGCTGTGTGGGCTCATTATACAGGTTGATTCATTTTGTTTAACTTCAAATGTATTTGAAAATTGTAAAAATAATCTATAACCACAAGGCAAGCATCGCAGATGGTGACTGTGCAGCTTATGAACTTACTTCCTCATTATTTCGTCTCGTTACTTCGACTTAAATATCTTTATTGCTCAAAGAGTTGTGTCGGTTAGTTTGAGATAGGGATATCACTTTTAAGAGATCACAGGCAAATCATTCTACTTAGTTATTGTTCAAGGATTAGGGTCATATGCTTTGTGAATAAAAATCAGACTTAATTTTCATGACGTTTTTGTTGTAACCCTACTCATGACAGTAATTTATATCCATCGAAAATCGTCTAATAACTTAAATAATTATTCGTCGACAATCTAAATACAATTTTATAATAATATCAATTTTTCTATTCCCGTAACATTGTTGAAGTACCCAAAAAAAATCTATAAATACATAATTGTCGTCATTCCAAACTTAAAATTGCTTTTATCTTTTTTATATCAGGCCTACTACTAACCACAAAGAGGTTTGGTCACTACAATATGTTTTAAATTAGATAATAATAATAGATGTGATAAGTGTGTAACTACACTAAAAGCTATTGAATAGAAGCAGTTACTTTTTAAAAGCTTTTTAGAAGCTGGATGGTTTGAATAAAACTCCGATGAAAAATGATAATTGGAACTACAATTGCAATATTGTTTATTGATCACCTGGTAATATTTAAAAATATAAGGTATTGCAACTATTGTAAGTGTTAGCGAGTCACTAGTTTAGGTAACTAGTCGCAAGAGGGCGTGCGCGCTGACGCTGTGATTTCCTGTCGCACTCGCACGTCATGTCTCTTTCTAGCGCTGCTGTAAATAGTAAGCGTCCGTTTCTTGTGTCGGCAGGTCGACACTCGGCAGCTGAGAACATGTATGTCTTTGCAGCTACAGCTTTAACGCAGATTCACAAAGTGAACTAGATCTCTGATTAAGTATTAGTAAGGCCAATTACAATTAATAACTAAGCCATACATTTACTTGGGTATTATAATTGTAATCTTGTAAATAAAAAAGTAAGTGTTTATTTACAAAAAAATGGCGTTAGTCTTATATTTCTATATTATCTGAATGAAATGTTCAGTTGCTAATTAAATTATTTAGGTGAAGAATATATCGCTAACTACATAAACATCGTTATTTATCAGGAACTTTATCAAAATGACACATGATATTTAAAGCTTTGTCGGCACATTGTTATTATTGAGAGCATTGGTAATTTTATAATTAAATAAACTCGATTTGAAAAGTTAGTATAAATATATTTGAATTAGTATTGAGTAGTTTATAGTGTGGAGGTAGTGTACGCAAACCTAAAGAATAGCATGCGCTTACGCATATATGCGTCTGGTTTGTCTTCCGCGTAACGCTACCAACTGTAATTATCTGCGCTGCTTTTCCATCGCCATGCTGCGTTAATGGAACGAATGTGTTAATTTTTATCTTTTACAACGAGCTTTTAGATTTAATTGAGATATAAATTTAGGTTTGTTGTTAAAATTCACAACAGCAAGGCTTTTCTAACAACAGTCAAGTTACCTTTGCGCATCTTTTGTAGTTATCTACTTTCTCTCTATACAATATTGTGGAGAAATAATTAATGCAACATTCCTATGTTTCTATGGTTTTAAACGTACTGGTACGCATCGCTAGTCATTGCATTTAAAAGCGATATAAGACACTTATCTTTTTTTAAACTTTATTTATAGGTGACATTCCCGCTATGGCTAAATGCCGACATCTTGCCGGGACCAGTAAAGGCTACCACCAAGCCATTGGACCCAGCGAAGTTCTTGAAGTTGGCAACAGACCACCGACGCGCCGTTATCTCAGTTGGGTGGACCACGAACTTTGGGGGGAATATCACTGAGGGGGAATACAGCAGAGAGCAGATCGGGACCATGATTAGGACACTTCATGAGAACCATGTTCGTCAGACAGTTACATTCCCTGTGAGTTGCACTTTTACCTGGATTATGTAATATATAACTTTCATTCGTCAGGTCGTCATGAACATTATTCACATATCCATGAGAATCATATTTCGGGTTCTTAGGAGTTAGGAGTTCTTAAAACTCTTCGTATGGGCGTTGTCAATTCTATGAAGATCAAGATATATATTTAGTGCTGTAGGTTCTATGCCTATTTATGAATTTTGTTATTAATATTATTATTATATAATCTTTTATTAATCTTTGAGATACTGCTTGACTACATAACAACCCTACCTCTTGCTAAAAAGCATCTTACTCAGCAAATATTTGATAACCATCTTGTTGCTAGTGAACAAAAGAACCCCAAAATCAAAAGTGTTTTGTAACAGTCTAACTGTTGATGTGAACATTGCAGACTGTCGTAATATTTATAAATAGACGTGTCTTAATTTGTGGGGATCCCCTGATTGAACAATTGGCCTATGAGTCGTGCAATTAAAGCAAGATCAAATATGTTGTTTGCGTTGCAGAGTTATCGCACAGTCTAGCGATGATCATATTACTTACTTGACGGCTGTAATTGAGCAAACATTTAGATGGGTCGTTATGGCGGTGTCATAATCATAACATAGATATAGTAAGGCCAGTGACCACGAAGCCATAAAGATGCGTGTAAAAAGCAATACTACTCAATTTCTACATTCGCAGTGCAGTTTATGCAGATAGCCTGTCGCCTAACTCTCTACACGCTCCGTGTGTATCGCTGAAATTAAAAATCTACTATACAAGCAATAGTAGATTTTGAATTTCATGTGTATTTTGAGAATTTATTTGAATCTGAAGGTAAACCTTCAAATCAAATTCATAATACAATTATTTCGCATTTAGGCAAGAGGGGCGAGATCAATGGAATTTTACAGAATTATACGTGCAACTTCAAAAGTAACATATAAAAATATATTTTAATTCTTAAATGCTTAATCTGGCTGCAGCTTTACAATACCAAGGTTACATGACATATTGATGTCAACTTTTACTTCATCAAGAAGCCAGGATTGGTAATTTCCTGAAATAGTGAATCAAAATGGTGATATAATAATAATTGGTCATTTACATGTACATTTTAGTATAGCTATATGTATATCAAAATATTAACACCTTAATCTTGTGATACTGGAAGGGTACTTGTAATATTACCCTGAATGGAGGCTTATTCCCTGACGAAAATATACCAGCCTTATTGTCATTAGAGTTCCGCAAACACAATTAGTAATGTGTCTTAAAAGACGGTGTGATCCTGGATTCGAATCATAATTGATGAAGCCTATTGCTAGTAAATTTTCATCTTTAGGTAGAGTTTACAAAGAAGTGACATAGGCATGTAAAAAAAAAAGTTACTTGGCAGGTCAGGCCAGCGTTATCTGCTTTGTGGACTCAACCATCAATGACTCTTAAATTAATATTATTTTCCATTTTCAAAATCACGATGTAAATTAAGTGAGATCATTCATTCAGTTTCCAATCTTCTTAATATCAACATATTTGACTTCTTATATTTGAAAATAATGTTTACCAGGTCCGAGCAGCTATAGCCTCAAACAGCCAGCCAGTAGTCCTCGACCTCCTTCGCGAGACTTCCTACCTTAATTCATCCATAACTGTCTGGTCTGCGGAAGAAGATCCCGTGGCAGTATCAAGGCTTCGAGCACTGATCCTCACGGTCGGCCTGGAAAGGACCTACTTGGATGTTCCTAAGGATCTAACCGAGCGTCTCCATCTGCCCCCCGCGGCTAATGTTAAGAGTTAAAGAAATTCGTGATTATGATGATGTTTTATTCAAAGACACGCAAAATAGTCACATTAAATGTAATGTTCGGATAAATGCTGGATGATCTCTGAGCATTTGGCGTTTACTTGTAACATTAAATCACACATTTCAGTATTTTTATTGCTTCCTTTCCCATGACAGCAAAGTTGATTGAAATAATAGATTATTGACATTGTGAAATATCCCCAAATAGACACAAAGGGAATCGTATTGTTAAAGATACGCATGTACGCTAGTACAAACTTAAAAGCAACGCAATAGACCTGAACTGATTCTTGTAATATTGTGATGTAATTGGTCGTTGGGAGTCAAACTTAAGGACGAATTATTTGACCTCCTTAGTTTTAACCTAGTTTTACTAATTAAAGAAAAAAAAACTGGTATTTTAGGAAATGCAATAAGGAGTTTTAAACGAAAAAGAATCCAAATCATTCCACATTAGAGAGAGCGAGAACCGACCACATATTTCCTAAGCGATTTCTTCAGAATGGCGAGTCCTTGTTATTGAAATTCTCATACAGACATTATACGTTTTCTCTCGTTATGCGGTTGAGGGAATTAATCCGAACTTTATGGTCTAGGAGTTAAGTTCATATTGTGCGTAAACGTTAGTTGGCTTGTAGGCTGTCGACCTTACCATATGGTGAACATATGAGGCGGCCTTATGAGCGATTGTCATTCATGATTTGTAGCCGCACTGTCTGGTAGGACGTTGCTATCTTTGCTTTGTAATCATGTCTAAAGAACTGTACTATACTTATTGTGTATAAGTGAATTAATGTTCAAACTACTATGTTTTTAAACGATTATTAAATCGCCATTTAAGGTAATTTTGAAGTAGAAGTATTTATGATCCCTGCGGTTTATAGTATTATGTATTTCAAAAGAAACCACTATATCGAAATCGCACCACTTGGGCTTTGTTCTGTTTAGTTAGCATGGTGCTATTATCTCGATTTTCTGAAGTCTTAGAAGCCCTGTTATTTTTTATATTTTCCCTACAATCGCATATGTAGGCGAAATTCCGCAATACATTTTGATCTTCGCCGTTTCGATTTAAATTCGGGTCGTGACTGATGTTTTTGGCGCAGCACAGTGATGTAGCAACGATGGGACAAAGACATTTCGACAGACAATTTCCGCTGGAGTGAAGCAAAAGAAATGTTAATAAGATAACATTGGGAACAGTCATCTAACAACTAATTAGATGAAACTAGGTGAAGCGGTCAAAGACTCCATCTATTAAAATTTAGGTTCCTGGATCAAGTCCCAGTAGGAGCTGATGATTGTTTGAAAAAAAAACCAAATTTAGTCAAACATAAAGTCCAACACCCCATTGAGCTCATAGAATGAATATATTCTAGAGGAAGCATATCACTGATATGCAGAAGAGCGAAGAGGACGAAGTTTGAGGACGATTAAATCTAGATTACACAAGGGTTCACTGTAATAATGTGCAAAGGGCATCCATTTTGTGAGGGAGAAGCTAGTTGCATAGACAAATAGGCACACTATATTCTGGAGACCTGAAGATCAGAGTCTAAAACTGTAACAACATGATAACGGTGATGATAAAACATGTGTCCGTCAGATTATCTAAATCTGTTGACGTGTAGGTATATAGTTGTGCAATTTCAAATTTGTTGTCTCGTTACAAAACCAAGTGAAGTGTATATGTGAAGAGACAAACCTTGTTGAATGTCTATGCCTGTTCTTTTAAAATCGAAACTCCCCGGTATTAAGGAACGGATGTATATAAAGTGTACGTTCAATAAGTAAACAGCACCAATGTTTAATAAAAAATTTGCCTTTGTTGTATATTGTTCATGGCTGTATGTATCTAGTACTGTTGCCATATAATTTTATGATAAAAAGTTATGAGTATGTATCTCTCTCTGGGTTCCTGTGTCTATCAATAAACTTTACCATAACAAACAATTAAGGATTTATCATTTAAAATATAACAGTCTTGACTTTGTCGACCTATCAATATTACTTACAGAAATAAAGTACCAAAAAAAATTGAATATTTTGTTATAATATTGATCCAACTCCACTTTACTCGACAAAGTAACGAATCGTTCTTAAAATAAGAGGAGTAAAAGTAGCCGAAGTCAAAGTAGGTTCAGTTCTAAGAAGTCTGTATCTTCAGAGACGAATCTCCTTAGAACCATTTAGGGACAAGGTCCTTTTGTCAGGAACTTTCACAGAAACCACAAAGAAATGAAGTCATTAAGATAGTGTGGAAAAAAAACGTTGACTCATTTAAGTTGATTTTATTTGGTGCAGTATTAACTGTGGAATATATTTTTATTAAATTTGGCTCATTGATGATTGAGAAGGAGACCCCTTAACTGTCACTTAAACAAGAAGATTAAAAATGACAATTGAAAATGTAACAACTACAATTTTCAGAAATTCTTTTTAATTCACTGAATATTGCAATGTGGGACCGGGAGAGACAATAGAAAACGACGATCACATTCAATATCTGGCTTAATAATAATAACTTATTAAATACAACACTATTATATGTTCGTCAGCAGAATGTGGAGAGGTGCGTTATATACTACAATATCTATTAAGAAGCTGGCTTATATAAATTATATAATAGAGATCGTAACTTGTATAATTACTTTGGATTGAATTTTAATCAACTAGCGGTTAGATAAGTCTTAAGAGCTACTTGACCTGGCATATTGTATATCTTATATCTGCAATGTGCCCTTTATTTACGACGCTGTCTGACCTCCGTTAGTAACTCGCGAAAGGACTGCTAACACTGCTTTGTGAGATCGGAACATTATGAAATAAACAGTTAAAAGGGATGACTTATCAATAATTATTAGTGTTGGCTCGAGTACTACTTGGTACAAGTAAAATCACTTTACTTTGTAAAAATATGTACATTCTAAGATTCATTTTTGAATTGCCTCTGTGTAGGGCCTGTGGGGAGCACACTGAACAAATGGAACATATCTTATGTAACTGTGATGCTCTTGCCAGGAAAAGAATGGGTCGTGTTGGACTAGGCTATCCCAGTCCTGAAGAAATAAATCTGCTGACTCCGGGTGTACTTAGTAAGTACATTTTGGAGGTATTCCATGACAGCGAACTTTAGGATTGGGGAAGCACAAATGAACCCATTGGGTCGACGTGCTCCGGGAGTAATCTTGCTCCTACATCAAGATAAGATAAGATACGATTGATTTTTGCTTGAGTCACAGGAAATTTTGCTCTAGATGAGAACGCTTACAGTATCTCGTAAAAATATCAAACAACGACAAATCGAAGGAAGTCATCTGCAGTCGACCGTATCTTAGTCGTGACTTATACAGAATGAATTGATTGTGTTGATAGGATTGACAAGTTTCCTGCTCCATACACATACTGCTCATTTGATTAGCTTAGAGCAGGGATTCCCAAGATTGGGGTCGATTTAGCTTATTACGATTAGGCTATTTAAGTTGTAGGCGATTATGACTCCAACAAATATTAGAGCATTAAATCTATTCAGATTTTTAACTATAAATGGTGTAACTAAGCGAAATTTGCTTTATATATATAGTAAGTTCCTGCGCAGGAACACTCTGATTTTGTCTCCTTATTAATGAGCTCCTGAGAATTCAAATTGTAGATACCACACCAAATTCCTACTAAACATCCAGACTCATAAATCCAATTTTTATTCATATTTCTTCATGATCCATCTTGCCAGACTATGGAACGCTCTATCAGCTAGCATAAGAGATTCTCAAACTATCTCTTCTATTCTCTTCTTTTAAATTTCGAGTGAAAGATGACATTATGAAAGAAAACTGTGATTCATCTAATTCACTTTTATTTATATATAACTGGTATATATTAATAGTATATATTGTATCTTTATTGTTAATTTTATTTTAGTAATAGGTAAATTCTTTTATTTATATTTTATAGTATATATCTATGTAGTTGTAAATTATATGCACTCTGCGTCCATTGCTTAATACACATATTCCTGTTGCAGGTCTGCTGGTAGAAATAACGTTAGATATAAGCAGTACCTTTGTACTCAATTGTTTTATGTCATTAATAAAAATTACTAAAATAAAAGGTTACATTTATTTATACATATAAATAATAGTGTTAGGATTGGGATGATTTCCAGCCTAACGCCTCTTTCATGGGTGTACTTAGGAATTGGAATTATCGGTAGTGGTCACACGTGGGCCAGTCGATCATGCAGCTGATTAAGATTTATCGCCCGTTAGCCGTATTTCCAGGAAACTCACTAAATTCGCAAGGAACAACCAGGATGTGGGTCGACAGACAAATAAATTTAAACATTGATTCAGAACCTTTTCGACCTCTTTGGTATTATATTTGGCTTCCATTTATGAAAAGTTAACGTATCAATGACTAGTTTTTAGATTCAAAGCTACTATTTTATGAGCACTGCGTATTATCATCGATTATTGTCATCAATAAGATTTGCCAATTCCTTTATAGGAATTTTAACAGTTGCAAACATTTATTTATATTGTCATATCAAGAACTTTAAAAGGAAATATCAAACCTTTTGCAGATCCTGTGCAGTGTTTTAATAATTTAGTAGGTACTTATTCCAAATAGACCAATTGTAAAAGACAAACCATTCTGAACAGTAAGTAAAGGTCAACATAGTAATAATAATCGTATATCACTATGCAATCACAAAGAACACCGCCTTTTGTTTATTACTTCCATATCAGGGATGAGTCCATAATAATGACATATAATAAAAACAAACTAAGATACTAAGAAACGAAGGTTGCAGACCTCTGACATCGCTTCAGTATAACGCGACCGGTTATCAGAAACCGCACATTTATATATTATGTTCACTCAGCAATTAATATTTAAGTGATCGATGAAAATAATTGCCTATATTGTTTATACAAATACACATTATTATATCAGGTAAAAATATCACTCTACTGAGTCTATAGACTTGACTACATGCACAACAAAAAGTATTGTATATAATTGCAATTTACTGATAAACGAAATTACTCTACTGCCCCAGGGGTCTGGTAGCTGTGCAGGGTTCGAGAGTTTAGTTTTTTTTGATTGACTAATACTGTAGGCCGCAGATGGCCTTTACGCTGTGTACCGGGGTTTTAAGGAGGCGAAAACCTTGGAGAGTCAAGCCTTAAGGGGCGATTTGCCTCTGGAGGAGTTCTAATCGACCGCCATCACCTTCAGGGGAGGTGTCCCGAGGTGTTAGAGTCTCCAGGGTGAGGAAATGTCAAGAGAGTGGTTGGCAACCTATGGTTTGAAAAAGCATAGATTGACAGGTTAAAGTGAATTGGTATGTTAATATTTATCCTATGGCTTCCAGGGACATAATATATTTTCTATTGTAAACAATCACCAGCGGGTTAGTATGGGACACAATACATTGTCTTTCAAGGAGAATCTGAATCAACATATTATGCAACTTGAATGAACGATCATTTTAGCGGTCAATAAATCTTTCAACGTGGTTCAAACAACGTTGTTTATATTGTAAATGTGAATACATCATAAATGACTCAAGCCGTTCTTTGAAGCGATTTGATCAAACAACTTTATTAACAAGATTTTGAGGTGTTCGTGGTATGACAAAGCTCGGTGGCCTGGATGCGGTGTTATTAGCTAGATTAGTCAATACAAACTCATGAGTAAGCGACGCAATGCGTAAGTTAGAATCTTGCGCATGTTTACTTAAGTTTATTAAGTGACCTCAAAATAGATAATGTGATAATTTTGTGTGATTATATTGTATTATATTGTATTATTGTTATTTGTTATTATTATTCTCTTGTGTTCTTTTTAATTATCTTTGTGTGTACATAAATTGTTAAACTGACATAAATAGTATTTTAATATAAAATATTTGTTAACAACATTGTTATGTTCTGGCAGTTGAAGGTAAGATGGCGGACCCTCTATGGTTGAATAATCCGGATATAGTTCGCTTCCATCTCCAGCCTTGTCTTTGCTTACCATCAGGTAATATGAAGGCCAAGAGGTAACATTTGAAGAGTAACTAAAAATGCCAACAGAATTAATTTTGTATGCGGCTTCTTAGAAATATTAATATGCACTAACTCTCTGAATAAGTGAAATGACATTAACATTTGAAGGCATATGAAATGTGTGAAACAAAATGGAAATCGAATCGATTTCACGGTAACACCACAGTACTTGGATTTCTTAAATATGAAAGTTGAGAGCATTGAATCTTTTTTACTGTTGTAAAATCGCCATCAATTCTCTACATGTTCGAAAATTTCAATTATATACTCTACAGTTACTTACTTAGTGTACTTAGTGCACTCTTTGATGGATTTTTATATTGATTCATCTGAATATTATATGGAGTTGAATATTTTGTATTAAAAGATGGAATGCAAGTAGATAACCACTGTGAATTTTAACATGACTAAATACTGAAATAGACGGTCTGAACACTCGTGAAATTTGAGGGTTCATGTTTCAATTTCAAAATTATGAAATACTTTTGCCCGCTATTTCGTTATGAATATTTAATTTGTGCAGTATTTTTAGTTATTTAAGACACTTTTAGCTGTGGCTAAAAAGGTAGCCTATTTTTTCCAAGGCTCTAGTTTACCTCTATACTAAATTTCATCGAAATTTGTTCAGTGGTTCAGTCATGAAAGCGTAACAGACAGAATTACTTTCGCATTTATAATATTGGTAGGGATTTTATAGTATCTGCCTTTTTCCAGAACGGGGGAGGCCCAAAGTTCGCATGTAGACCTTCTCATTTAAAGGGGTTATACCCAGAAGTCACACCGAAATAGGTCGGGAAGCCGATGCAGATGGAGAGCTAGTAGACATAAGATTTTACCACTTTAATAAATTAAAAAAAGTCTTATAATTACTAAGTACTATTGCTACCAACAGTTTGAAAAATAAAATAAAATCTAGAAAGACAGTTACGTACACAGATGTGATAGGTTCATTGATCAATGGAAAACCTATCGGGAATTGGGACAAGACGTTATTTTTAGTTTAAGACAGATAATCAAGACCTGTGGTAATGAAAATAGCTACTGGTCTAGGAAACGGGGTCGATAACAGCAAATCAGTGTACTTTATATTGTATGATAGTTTTATTTGGATATGAAATGTAGATATAATTACTATTAATTATATTACAAAAATTATGATATAACTCATAAATTTTCACTCCAAAAAAATCGGGGTCACTTGACAATACAAAATAATAATTCACAATCTGTCTTGGACAACATTAGCTTACTAATTCATTAAATAAATCCCAGCAGTCTGAGAACGCCGCAAGAGTGTAAAAAACATCGCGCGCGTCAGTATCGTGCAACGTGCACACCATGTGGTGCGCCAGTCGTGATCCCGGCGCAGCCGCACAATGTTGCGTCTCGCGATAGTACTTGTACTCCTCTCGCCGCGGTCCCGCACCGCTCACGTCACCAACTCGCCATCCACCGCGGACAGATTACACCAACTATACGAAAGATTGGAAAAGTTAACCATCGAACCTCGTAGTGAGAGCAAATCAGAACGTTCCCCTCACGAGAAACTCTATGAGAAGTTGGATAAATTAAACTCGTTGACGCCTGATAAGGTGTTGACTGATGACGACGAAGAATTGCTTGCTGCAATGCAGATGTGGGGCATGATGAGCCCTGATCAGCTAGATGGTGTGGTGAAAGACTTGCAGAGTGCTAAAGAAGATCAGGATTACGCAAAGAGTGAAAGATTAACGGATGATGATAGTGATTCTGATTGGAATGAATTGGTAAGTGAATTTGATATTTTAACTTATATCTAAATCTATTTAGAAGAACAGAAAACGTAAAATGGAACCACTCAAAGACCGTTACTCAAGAAAATAAAAAGATTATATGAATGTATTCTCTTTAAAAGTTTATTTCATTTGGATGACTCTCCATAAATAGATTCATATACACTAAATTATCAGAACAAGTACCTAACGTCTACGTTTATTATTCTTATGTCATCTGAACTCAGCGATACAAACACCGATATCTCTAAAATATTCCAATATAAAAATACTTATGATATTTCTTAGCCGGATGATACAAACTTTAAGCTTTTTTTTTATAATAAACTCGGCAAATGACTCGATACTACCTGATGATCAGCAGTAGAGGAGTCCATATATGAAGATAGCTAGTGAAGAATGCGACATACTGCACCCTCACCTTGGCGGCCCAAAAAGTGGTTTTGTACGCCTTTTATAGGAACCCATTTTGAGCTTAATAAAATCCTGGGAATTGATTAGTACTGTAGACAAAAAATTGATATAATATTCGTAATATTCTTAATGCGTACGTACGTATAAAATTTGAAGGTTGGCGTCGATTTTCCTAGGTTCCCGTCATCAGGTGACAATGGGACCACCTCAGGAGATCGAATTAAAAAAACCGGATTTCTTTCAAATAATTTTTATAATCTCTATCCGTTACAGATATTCTACTGTACGTATTTTATATCACTGTAATATCACTGTTATGGACAGAGATTTTCCAAACTTTTCTACAAGTTCATATAGGATTGTATCTTTTGTATATAAAAGAGCAAATCAAATTTAATTGCCATTAATTGCTTCTATAAATTTGCGCTAAAAGTACGTTATATTATTATAACGTACTTAGAGATAGAGGATTACTTTTAAATTGTACATTACAATTTAAAAGAGCACTTTGAAGATGTAATTACATTTAATCATACCATTGTTGTTTATTTTTATATCGATTGAACAAAAAACATAAATGAAATATATCGTCTATCTAATATATTTTACAGCTATTTTATAGGTAATTTCTAAGTTTCTTATTCAAAGGCAGATGGTAAAAGGAATAATGAAAACTACTTAACCTCATTAAATTCCAAAGAGGCATGTTTAATACATTAATGAAATATATGGTGTATCTAATAAATTTATAATATCTAATATATATTTACAGCTATTTGGTAATTTCTGAAAGTCTCTTAATCAAAGGCGGATGGTAAAAGGAGGAATGAAGACTACTTAAGCTCATTAAAGTCAAAAGAGGCATGTTCAATACTCACAAACAGGTTAGATAGGTATAAAATGTTTACTATAGCCAATTCATTCAACTACTTAAGGTATCTGTTGCAATCAGCCGCTTCTTTTGATCTGGTGACATATTTATTTTGACAGTTCAATTTATCGAACACGAATCTTCCATTAAAAATTATACTGATGTCGATTTAGTTTATTACTTTTTAAAACATGATGATTCGAAATTAGCTACGTCTAAATCTTTTTCGGCAGATTCTTCTCCAGGGTCTCCTGCGTGTTAAGCGTATTATCTCACCTATTTACCGCTTCACTGGCCTAATGTAGTTTGCTGGTTGACCATGACCATGACCCATGGTCCTGCCTACCTTGCGGCATACGGAACGAATCAAGGGAGAGCGCGAGGGTACTTGCATAGGGCTCTTTCCCCTTCGGCGCTGATCTGTGCTCCCTACAATTATCTTTATGCGTCCCTTCTGTTGCCAACTCTCCCCCTTCTGGGGGGTGACGACACAATATGTGACTTCGCGTCGGGCTGCTCTGTGTGTTTTACCTGATTCCTCCAATTCGTATGATCGTCTGATGGTGTGCCAGGATTGCGCATTGAAAGAACTATACTAACTGTAATTCTTCGTTAATAAATTGTTGAATTAATCACAAGTCTTAAGATTGGTGTTTAAAAATCCTTACCAGCACACACCGTGATACTGCTTGCGATTCCACTCTTCTAAAATAAGCTCTAATAAGTCTACTAAAATAAGCCTCGAACAATACACTATGATGGTCTTAAAAAGTATTCATTTGTGGCCAATAATTTATGTCTGTGTATTTCTTTAGAATTGTGAATGTAAAATTAAAATATTAATTACACTATAGTTAGTTGTCTATAAATAAAAAAAATATTAGAAGCTGATCCTTCGCACGTATTCTCGTCAATTTACCATGGTGTACGTGGCTACAGCTAATTTGGCAACACCAAATATTTTAAATGAGGAACTGTATTACTATTGGTAAACCTATGGGTTAATTTAGGCTGGAGTTTAATTCCAATAAATTTTTTCAAGATAAAAACAAAGCAGAAACCAAACTATCTTTAGTTCGGAGTTTTTCTCATAAACTAATAAACTGTATTTGTGAATGGTGATTGATTACCCCATTAACAATAAAACCGTAACCACTCCGTTACACAGTTTTAAATAAAAACATATATATGTCAATCCATTAATCGGTTTTCATTGCATTTAGTTTAAGTTTTCATTTAAGCGCAGTAATGGGTACTGTAACGTAGATTTATTAATACATTTACTCATAAATAACTAGAGTGTTTACTGCAACCAATATAATAATATAATTGTATTGTTATACTGTAACCTAGTTAAATATTCGTTATTGATTCCGTTTAAATTTAACCGCGCTTCTGTGAATCAAGTCAAAAGACAATTTCTTCGAGGCCGCGTCTTCAACACTCGTGAATCAAAATGGAAATTGTGACAACTGTCTGGGAATATTTATTTTGAGAAACTAATATAAATCGAATACTGAATTGTGAATAATAGTACTTTCTCAGGTTGTAATTTACGAAAGAATTAGAATATAATAATTCTTTGATATCTTGCCGTAGACTCGGATTAATTTGGGACCGGGACATGTTTGTAAATATGTAATGGGAAATGTTTTAAATTATTTAAAAAATGTAAAAATTACCTGACCTCCAGATGGGTGTTCGTAACAATCGTCTGATATTGTAGAGTCATATATAGCTACTTTTTCTTTACACATCAATGAACATTTTTAATCTACACAATTGTAGTTTATTAATATTTAAAAAATATAAACTATAAATAAAAAAGTTTTCAAACTAAAAAGTTTTCGTTAAAATTTTATGCTTAACATACAAGTAATCGGTAGGTGCCTACGACAGTGGAAAAACATGGCAACAGTAGTAGATTAAATTATGTTAAATGTCTTTATTTAAAAAGATAAGCTTACGGCATTAATTACAATGTAAGTAATTAAAATAAAAGATTATGTAAAGCCTAGTTACAATAATGCACAATGTAAGCGACGTGATACGGGGATAAAATTAATAAATAAAATTAAAATATAATAGTTGTTACACCCTAAATAAAACAAACGAATTGTCATTTTTACCATTCCTGGCAACCTCGCCTACTTACGTCGGCTACACACAATAAAAAACACGACTTTACGTCCCTGATTTTCTAGATTTAACATTCAATTATAATTTCAGATACCTTCAATATAGTTCGTGCATTTTCGATAGATACACAAAATCTGATCAATCTCAGTTATCCATAAGTCCAGATAAGTAATGATTATAACTGGAATGGTTAAAAGTGGCCAAAGCGTCGATGCAAAAAAAAACCTTGCATCGGTACGCAAGGTTTTCTTTTTTAAGAATAGGTTTAATGAGGTTCACAAATTTTTAATTATTAATTTTACAATTAACACTGACTACATATTAATGAGGTGGCGCGAATCGGAAGAACGTGTGAATGTATTTTGCCCGTCGGTCGTTCTCGCAGTGTGGCACGAATGTAATGAATGAAGCCGCTCTGCCGTTGGCGCATGCGTGGGTGTGGTTATGCGCACAGATGCAAGGCGTCAGTACGCATTTTCACTGCAACAATCAAACCCAGTCCAAAAATAAGTATTCCAGACAAATAAATAATACACTTTATAACTAGACTCGTGTTAAATACTAAACAATTGTTTGCCAATTTTCCGTTTGTCCTTAGTCAACCGTATCTACATTTTTGTAGCGAGCTAATGTTTAAAAGCCAATTCATTTTTAATCTTAGGGCCTGACATTTATACACGCCTTGTAGTTTTATTTCTTTTGTTACACATTAACATGTCATTCAAATGAACGTGACATGAAGCTGTGAATTTTCATCAAAGGAATACACAATTGTCATTAATAAGGCTATATATTTGCAAATAGTCGTAATATGTAAAATGTGTGTAATCAATATTATTTTTGATTATATATATATGATAGCAATTAATATGTGGTGAACGACAAACGAAATGAGAAAATTTTAGATTCGGAGCAGTGTTTTGTCTTAAAAGCCGCTCGCCTGGTTTGCAGCGAGGAGAAATGCAGACCTATCCACGATTAGCTTAACGGGCGGGTATGTAAACACAGAGGAGCTCGGGATATCAAATTTTGATTGACCCATCTAGGGACAAACCATAGCGAATGTTACTTTGTTTTCGTTTCGAACCAGCAGCTCCTCGCTCTCCTCTTAAGAATATTTTCTTAAGAGAAGATTACTAATTAAAAAATCTATATATTTAATACAAACGAATGATTACATTAAATTAATTCTCACACCAATGTCTAACATTAGAATGAATTTTGCGTTCAGAAATCAAACAAAATACAAAGTTAACAATTATTTTAATTATTTAGATATTTATTTAAAAAACATAATCTAAGTATTTCAAACAAAATGATATATTTACTTAACATCTTAAGTTGCACTTCCATAGACTAATTAGCACCTGCGTTTCATTTATCATAAATTATAACGGGTAATAGAGATATTGTACACACTACAAGTATTACCACAGCCCTGTTAATTGTTGAACTTTACAGGTTATTATCGAGTTGAACCGGTGCTTACGAAATAATTAAGTTAACCCCAAGTTGTTTGTCTTTTCATAAATTGTTATTAGGAAGACGCTAATTTTCTGTTAAAACCATAAAACATATCGATACAGGATTGTTGTAATTGCAACACGGTTCTTTGACAAGTATCAAGATTTACCCTCCGCCTGAATTAGCTCGTCTGGTGCGTGCTTCATGGATGAGAAAACTATTTGTTAAAGAGCTGAACCAGCTGAGGTGCTACTGGAAGAGTTTAGGGAGTGGAAATTTATGTAATGTTCGAGTTCCTATGCACCATACCGTGGCGGCCGTGGCACCACGCTGGTTATTATAAACGATAACCAGCGGGAGGTGGTACCACGGCCGGTTTCTATGAAACATGGTGATCAGGAGATTTCTCAAACGTGAAAACAAGAGTTTTACTGCCACGAATTATTTATTTATTTATTTATTAACTCCAACAAGATTAACATTTTAACATGCACAAAAAAATACAATTAATAAGAATTAAATGCAATCTTAATTATAGGAGTTACACTATAGCTTTCCATAATATTATGTGATGCATATGACAAATATAAATCTGGACATAGGAAAGACATATAATGGTAAGGGTCAGACCCAAAGGATTGCAGTTCACTGTGTCTTTTGTCATTAAGTGAAAACAAAAAATAATCATGATTGATATTGATTTTTTAACTTAAAGATAAATTCCACACGAAAAGAATAAGTAATTTTATGACGACCATTTGATCAAGTGATCAGTACCCCCTATACACTTAATCAAAGATTCCTAATTTGAAATCGGTAGAAGACGATTTTAGTAAGATGAGAATTAATTAGTTTAATTATATTATTTTTTATTTAATTAATTTATTTTATTATGTTATATATATTTGTATGTTTCGGTGTTCGTATATTATTATCTATATTTCTCCGTTTTCTAGTATCCGTAAAGTAAGCTTTAAATTATGCTCAATTTGGGCTAGATCATAGATGTGAATGTGAGAAATATTATTATTAAATTCTACGCAATTATTATCACAATGTCTATACAATTGTACAGACTATGGTTGACACATTACAGAGTACGTAATAGGTACCAAAATAAGACGAGTAAGATAAAAAAATTGTTGTCTCGCTTAGAACTACCTATGTGTGATTTTAATGTATTAAAAAATACGTTAGTAAAAAGGTTTTTAGTGAAAAACTTACTGACTAATTGAATTAGTAATTCAAGCTACTCTGTTGACAAACATGAAAAAAATTAAGTAACATTAAGATATCTAACAGATTACTTCGTATTTGTAAACACTATGCCTTCAATATTTATAACTCGAATAAGCAGAAACCTCACCACAATGGACAAAAGCATCGAGCAGAGATGCTATAATTTATTGGAAAGTACAATCAACATAAAAATTCGAATAGCTCATATTACTCTTGGTACGAGGACAGTAGCGTTTCTATTTCAAACTCTTTGTATCTAGCTACATCCAAGGCCTCAGGAGAGTCGTAAAATAATATCTTCACAATTATAAACCAAGCTAAGCAATTTGCTTCATTCCAAAGAGCTCTCATAGCAACTTGTTTAAGTTATTTAACTTTATAGCATTACTACATCCTTGTAATAAATTGTTGTAATAAATCGTAATAATCGTCGTCAGCTGACAAATTGTACGGAAGCGGCAGCAGCGCCCCTGTTTTGAAGTATTTGAAACGATTTTATATATATATGATAATCGGGTGAACGGAACTAGGAGCGAAACGATACGATTGAAACACACTAGAGGTACATGAGTCGCATGAATAATAATGAAATTTCGACGAAGAATACGCCATCTCGAGTGTCTGACATGTCAAATTGCCAGCTTTCTTAAAAAAGCAGTATGTACCTGCTGTCTCTGGACTTTAAGTCATCTGTAATCGCTGGTATTGCAGTTTCCATAGTGTAAGTTTCAATGGAAATAACTGTAATTATGACGTTTCTGCTGAGCTGTCATTTTGACAGATGTCTATGTAATACTACTCATTCTCTATACAATATCTCTTAAACTTCTAGTTAAGAGGCGGCACTCGTAAAGACAATCCAGCTATCGGTGCTTACTCCTTAAAAATCTTCGGATGTCTATAGAACTATCATATATCGTGCAGCTATAAGGCTCAATATCGTGTACCTGGCTTAAACACAATATTGCTCAGGAGCAAATATAGGGGCTGATGTTTGTAAGATAAGTACGAATTTTTGTTGACGAGTCATATTGTATGTTTATTTAGGTTATTTATATACATATTTCTCCATTATCTAGTATTATCACCACAAACTCTAAATAACACTTCATTTGATAATAGGTGTGTGTGTGAGATAATTTTTTTCACCCACTAATACTCCTCAAATAATTTTGTTACCTTTAATCTAATTTAAACCTAATACTATATTTACTTAATATTTTATTGTATAGATTTTTATTTAATACTAGTTGACCCCTTGAACTTTGAACATACAATCATCTACTACTAACGCATCTATTAAAAGATACAACAGTTTTAATGTTGAGAATGCCAGTTAGACTATTTTCCAGACTAAAACAATTATGAGTTGTATATTTTTTATTTTTTGCCCATATATAGATTTTGCCAAATATTTTTATTTTTAATTCACCCCTGAATTAAACCGAATGTAACAAAATAAAAATGATTGAAATAGGTCAAGCTTCAAGCAAGTTCTTGAATTTAAGTGAGACTAACGAAAATCAAATCATTTTTATATTTAATTTCTACTTTTTACTTTTTACCTTTTTTTTTTTTTTCAACTTTTTTATTTTTTTTTATTTTTTTCTTTTTAATAAATTGATTGACATTGTCTGATGATTCACAGAATGAATAAATAAAATATATATAAATAGATCGTAACATCAAGCTTATTTCTGATTCGCATATGTATCTAGTTATCTGATAATTATACAGTGAGCAACACAAAAGCAAATGTGGAAATTCAAATAAAATGTGTACACAAAACATTCAGTAAATAACTTAATTACTATATAAATAATTGCATCTGTACCATACCTGAGTCTGCTGACTCTTTCGTAGATAGGATATTTGTATTAATTATATTAAGGTTTAATTATATTACTTTGTGATTTGTGTAAAAATGCAATATTACGACGGAAACTACGAGGTATTTTGAACGTTAATTTATACCGTAAGGTAAGGTTCAGTAATGCTTCAAGTAAGTTTCGTAAGAAAATTATCTAGCATCTTTTTACTTAGTTGTCTGTTAGAGATCGCTTGTAGGGATAAAACAAAAATATTATGTATTGATTTTAATTTTGATTCTAGATTAATTTCTTATGAACATTGCCTGAAATAAAATTATATTATTTTATTCATGTATATATACAATTTTTAATAGTTATTCTGTTATTAGGATTAGGAACGAATTCGACAAAAAAAGTAATCATTGAAATCGGTCCAGTTTATCGCGAGTTCAAATTAGTGTAACTAACCCGACTGATTTCTGGGTTGCATTGTATATGTCTATCTCAGTTAGCAATTAATTATTTTCTTGACATAAGTACTTCTCGGAAACGTGACTATACCGCATAGTTCGTTTAATTGTTAGCCAATAAAGACACCGGTGCATAACCTTTCAATACTCAGAGCAAACCACTTCGCACTTCAAACGTAAGAATAGAATGCTTATATAAGCTAAATGATAAGCTTTTAACTGACCATTTGAATATATTTGAATTGAATTAACCTATTATTTGTTCTCTATAACCGATTGATTATATTTTTGATGAATGATGTGAATTTCGTCATCATTTATCGATCATCATCAACATCGACATCTCATATACGTCACCAACGAGGGTTCGAGCCTACCCTAAATGAGGGCCTAATAATTGTGCCTTAGTCACGGCACACGCTGGCTAAATGCGGGTTATTCTACTTCATACATTACTTTAGATTTTTCCTCACAGGTGTGTGCAGGTTTCCCCGTGATGTTTTCATTCACCGTAAAAGCGTCTAATAAAAGTACATATTTATTGAAACTTTGAAAACACATTGGTACATGGTGGAGTTCTAACTAACCTCCATGGATGGATAGCATGGAAGACAAACATTATTAAATTTTTCCATTTAAACTTTTTGCAGACATAACTTTCACAAACCTTTCTTTTAGTGGAGTTTTTTTGACATTAAATATTAATTTAGAAGTTTTATTAAAAGCCTACCTTTGATAGACAGAAATAATAACACTAATAGAAATAACGATTTTGTGAAAAATATCTAGGAAATACAAAAACTTGAGTGAATAAAAAAAGAAAAATAAATAAATGAGTAAATATTTAGTGCACAGGCTTGATTCCAATGCTGTCAACTAGTGCTAGATCTCCATAATAGTATACTACTCCATAAGAGTAGAAAATGCTACGGTCCACGCGGCTGTCCCCATAGGAGATCGATAATGGCTTGACTATTAGAAAGCATCTATTTAGGAAATCTTTATAAGAAAAGTATGTATGTACCCAAATCGAATACTGATTCCTTTATTAGGAATCTTTTATTAAGAGACGTTCGCGAGCTCAGTCAATTTTTCTAAGACATAAGCACAAAAGATCCCATTGGGTCGAAGTCCTGCGGGAGTAATCCTGATCCGTTACTAAGATATCTTAATATCCGTGGCTGTCTCGACGAACCAGATTTTCTTCACGGGGTCTACCGCTGCTGTTCGATGCTTGGCGATATTCTTTGGATTTAGATGGTCAAGACATCCAAATATCGAAATCCAAGTCAAAGTATTGTTATTTACATAGATTCATTTACTAAGTTTGTAAGTATTTGGTACGTAAGGTATACAATATATTTTACAATAATAATTAGTTCTTAATAGTCCTGTGACGCTGGTACATGGTTATTTATTTCGGTCTAATGAACTAACAACTATGAATTGTATATGACATAACAAAGTATGAACCAGCATTTGGCCCAGTTCTAAACTATGGTAATTATTATTAGAGGAGTTAGTACACGTCGGTTATATTTGTATATATATTTGTTTGCTTGTATATTCCAAAATGCCTTTTAAAGTTTCCATGTTTTTTGTAATATTTTTTTGTACTTTAACGTTATCTGATTCTTAAATTGTTCTAAATAATGCGTGAGTATAAGCCTATTATTATTCCAAACAATCCCAAGATAATTTGAATTTGACCATTATACAAATTTAAACACTTAACTTGAACCTACCTTTTGTAATCTACCTTTCTCCTGCATACCCTAAAATTTGGTTGTGCCCGACAGGGTCCATAGTGTCATTAATAGTCTTAAGATCTACATATTATGTAACTATGGAACGCAAAATAAAGAATTGAATTGAATTGAACTCTGATTCACATGAATAACTATGTTACGACCTCAAAACATAAAGACCATTAGAAGTGCATTAACGTCTACAAGTCTCTACATCCGCGCTGGCTCTCCTTTTATGGCACTGTCATGTAAAACATGTCATGTTTCTTCATTGAGTTGTCTGGTAAGGTGGATTGTAGGAGCTGAGCCATGCAAATTTGTCCAAGACATCGGCTCTGTGCTTCGGTTCAGACATTGTAAGTTATGTAAGAGCTCTGTGCAATGCAGTACTCTATCTAAGAATCACTTAATAAATTAATGTTGTCTCAGACTAATTTATACTATGTATCATTACAATCACTTAAATTAAGCATTTGAATTGTGTTTAGTTGAATTACTCATTTTGTGTGATTGAAATATCAACTAATAGTTTTTAATTATAACATGATGTTAAAAGACAATTATATATGACCTTCTTTCAAATTCGAACTCGATTAAAAACAAATCGTATTTGCTTGCAAATTTTAAAATTAGTTGTAAGGAGGGACGTTTAGACTAGATCGTCTTACAATATCAGTACTAGTTCGCTTTGAGAACACGATATTTTGTTTATGACTCATAGATAATAATTATTCATGATAAATTATTTTTTCTAATATTTTGTCTGCTACTATGTAATAATAAATAATTAAAAGCATTTATTATAGAATTAAAATCTATAGTACACTGGTAATAATTTACTTAAGAACAATTTTAATAACATATTACAATTATAGAGATAATTATGAAAGAATTAAAAAAAACTAAATATGAAAAAATATTAAAGTAAATATTACTACTTTTCTTGACCAGAATAAGCAAGCCTGTATTCATGCAAGTAGAGAAAATTAAAAAATAAATTTAAACTGTTGATATTTGAGTAAGGTTACTGACATATACAGAATATGGCAAATCGCAAACAAATTACCAATTCAGAAAACGATTTTTAAACGAAATGAAAAATCCCGAAACAATGAAACGCCACAAATTAATTCCCCATACAACGCAGTCACACCCTTCCCGTTTTGATTGTATTCAACGATTCTCGTTTATGATTATGGCATACAAGGCATTCTCTGAAGAGCGTCGTGTGTGGTTTACCGGCGCGTCTGATCGCTTATTGAAACGCATGATACGTTTTCACTGGACTGCCTGCACTTTTTTACTTAGGTAGGTAAGCGGGATATGTTTTAAGACCGCTGTGTTATATTCCCAATTATTTTTACACAGTTTCAGCATTTAAAGGTATTCTATTTGACTAATTGTCGATTTAAAAGGCAAGATAATGGCCTCGGTTCCGTAGTGCATGAACTAATTTAAATTTAAGGACAGTACTACTCTTTAAGTATAATACAACCAAAAAAGACAGATGAACGGTGACGTCATTTGACGCTTGTAAAATGGCGACGTGCAAATGGCGACGTGATATTTTAATGGGCATCATAAAACATGCCGATTAAAATAAGTCGAAAGTGTATGGTTGTAAAAGTGTCAACTAATTTGACATTACTTATAGTCATTATATCCTTTCTTAATGAATTGGTTTGAAAGAGATGCGATTAACTTAAATTTAATTTAGTCGGTGTACAAAGGGATTGGGGTTAAGAAGCGGTTTTTTGCAATTAAGATGCTTACATCATTATCAAGTGTTGCAATGATGAGGTCACTGCTATGGACTAGAAGTGTTGTGTGATAAATTGCGATTGTAGCCTTACAATAAAAATAAATATAGGTATATCCATAGTAACTCGCTGGTGTAGTGGTTCGAACGCTCTGGTTTCGATGACGAAAACCACGTCATGGTTGGACCCTGGATGAGCCAGTCAAATTTTATCTAGTGTTCCTTTGCCCTTCAGAAGGCGCGATAAGCCATTGGACAAGATTTTTACCACCAAGTCACTTTGGGCCAGGGAGGTGGTGTCTTAACCCCTCATGTGTTTCTTCGTTCCCTTGTAGGAAAGCCTGTCCGCAGCAGATGATGATGATGGTATCTTTAGTAAAAATGTCACCACTAATCAAAAAGCTGTTTAACTCATTTCACTTAAGTGAGTTCATGCGTTCATAACATGCTTTATGACGTCTTTCCGGTTTAGCGCGCACCTGCGCGGGCGCAATTACAGACGCGAAATTTGTTCAGAGTTGATTCAACGCCGTGATAATTTGGGACAGCTTTTGGGTTTGAGCTTGTCAGTGTTCGGTAAGTTATTACATCTTATTCAAGAACCATAACATACAAATAAAACATTTTTGTTATAAAGTAGATCCAAGCCAATTATACATTTTCTTGACAAGACTGTCAAGACAATGTACCTTGGATTTGTCAGTACGACACCAAAATACCGTGGATGATTGTTTCTTTTACCCATGTTGGAATATTTTGATTTGTAAGCAATGGTATAGGTATTTGTAAACGTAAAACTCCATGAGTCATCGTTGCTTCTACTTTAAAGCTAAAATATTCAATATAGTGCGGATGGTAGGGTCACCAAATTGTCTGGTTTTTTAGTGATAAACTTATTATGTGACATCGCTATTCAGTACCTCTGGTGTGAGTTTCAATCGAATTGAAGCCTCTCGATCGTATTTATCGTCAGCTGTCAAATTGTATGCAAATCACAGCAGCGCCTCTATTGTGAAGTATTGGAAACGATTTTTTATATTTGCAAAACAGTTGAAAAACAATAACACCAACCCACCATTGAAATTATAACGCTATTAGCATTAAAATAATGACTTTATTTCGCAATTAATTGTCAACTTATAGTTTAAAATAACTCTTTAATTTCTCAACATTTCACTTGAAATAAATTAAACAAAAACCATGCAGGCATAAGATTGAGTGCTTTAATACCCAAAGTTCCAAATGGTGATATTGTAAATCGTTTTTTAAATGGAATCAGCCCTCAGAGTCCCAAGGGAATGCGAACAACATTATTATTGCTGTGGATCTGCTCACGCCCACATCAGTCTGTGATGCGCAAGATTCTCAAACAGGTCAGGGTTTACACTTAAAGAAATTTGATTTTATTTATTTTATAAATTAATAAGTTTACGACAGCTTATTGTATATATTCGAACAAAGAATATTTATTTTAAAACACTATTCTTTTTCTTAAAAAGTTAGTCTAGTTAAAAATAACCATCACTCACAGGTTATCGCCTCATGCTTATTCAAACAGTTTGAGATAATTTAACACTAGATATACCAGCGATTTGAATATATGTCAACAACAAAAATTATATTTGTTACTAATGTATATAAAATAACATTAAGTTTATAAAACGTACTCTCAAATTATAGCTACAAAAGTCATAACATCATTTCTGAAAAAAAAAATGTGTAATATAGTAGGAATTTTGAATTGAAATTGCACGACCAGTCTAAATGACTGGTCTGGTAAATCTAGTGTTAAATACAATGTGAGGTCAAACAGGGTAAGAGAGATGTTAGGGATTATCAGATATTTACAAATAGATTTGTAGTATTAAGGGACACAAAGTGAAACTAAATATTACCACAGAGGTTGTTTATTTAAATTACTCTCAATACCCCCCGCATTTAAAGTAAAGAATTCGACTCAACGAGCCTCAGGAACTAACAGTGTTTTTAAAACCTTAGTCTTCTTAGCTCCAAGTCGAATTAGAGTCTTAACCAATGAATGAATTTGCCTACTTATAAAAAAAATCTAGTATTGTTGTAGTTACAAAATTACAATTATTTTATTTGGAGTCGTGTTAAGTAATTATCTCATTGTGACAACCCTTATGTTACAATTACTTGTTTGTACCGCAACAGTGACATTAATGTTTTGTCCATACCTGCTCCCGCGGCTTCCGTTTTATTTCAACAGTAAAAAATCTTACCACACACGTGTTCTCCTGGTACGGTCAGCAACAATTATCGAATAACATAGTCTGTTAAATTTAAGTTTTGTGTACTAAATTTGATGGCTTTTAAGTAGCAAAACACGGCCAGTTCTAATATTTTAACTAAATAATAGATATAAATTATTATACTAAAGATTTGTTGCATAGATTTTGTTGTAGACCTGAAATGTCAAAGGTTGCTTGGTAACTAAACTGTGGTTGGCTGATCGCTATCTATATAGGTATTAGATTGGAACTGGCCGTATATTATGTTCGAATTCGAATTCGAACTTCGAATTTCCTTTATTGTACAATGATATTTAATTTCTTTAAAAAATATTCTTAGAACTACGTTTACAGATTAATGATTACATCTTACAGAGAATCGTTACCGAATAACTTGTCTGGGGCTTTTTCTTGCGGTGACTAAGGTCACAAGATGTCATTGAGGCTGTGTCAAATGATGGGAATAACAAGACTTGTCTCTGATATTAATGAAATGATAATTGATGAAACCTTTTGGTTTTTCAAGGAAATGCGTTTTAACATCAACTAAATTTGTTAACCCGTCATATACTCCCGTTAACCTCAATACAATTTAGATTTTATTGCGGTGATTGTGTCTGGATTTCACGGCCTTACAGATTAAATTATATAATATAAAATTATTCGCTCTTTCTGTCTGTACTTATTCTATTAATCTACATATCTTTCTAGCCGATCAATTTATTATCATATCGTGTGTTGAGAAGTATTTTATTGTATGCAAACACGTTCTTTCTGAATTAACAATGAAAGTTCAGATTACGTGGGTTATGACACGATTATGTTGTTAGCAGTTCTGAAGTTGTTGACGAGTGTGTTTCCCTTCAATAAAACGACCAGCTAAGAAGTTCCAACATTGAGAATAAAGAAATAGAATTAATTGAATGATTTTTTTTGACTGACTTTTGGCCGCAGATGGCCTTTACAGCGTTACCGGGGCTTTAAGGAGGTGAGAGCCTTAAGGGGCGATTCGCCTATGGAGGAGTTCCAATCAACAGGAATCACCTCCATGGGCGGTGTATGAATCTAACTTGGTTAGGAAAATTTGAGAAAATTCTTAAAATTTTCCCTTACAAAATTCTTCAGTACCTGAAGTGGAAAATTTATAGTTAAGGGTTTGATTATGACTTCCCAAGTAATTTCACGGCGTAAAAGCTTTGTAAGATGTTTCCCTAAGAGATTAAATCAGAAATCCTTAGATGAACTTGAGTTATAGAGAAATAAAAAATAATACTGAATTTACAGTCAGGCAATATAACAGTAGCTCTATTAATTTATATAGTACGCTTAACAAAGATGTATATGTATATAAACAGAATTATGTATGCAAGAAACTTTTGATGGAATGGTTGGAACCTAAAACGTATGATGAAATTGAGGCACTTTTAACTAGGTAGTTGTTTTGATGCACACACTCGCCAAAACACACACACATTCACACACATGAACACATGCGCACACACACACACACACACACACACATATGATACGATTGAAACTCACACTAAGAGTCCATCCTCGTAGGCCATCAAATGGTGTTAGTCAATGTTTTGGTGTTATCACCCTAATGTCCACGTTTACGAAGTTCAATAATCAGCTGTGAGACGACTTCTAATGATGGAATTTTAATACACTTCTGTTGCAGACATGTTATAAACGTATAATTCTTTCATCGTCAATGAACTCTCATTTTTATCGAGAACTGTAAATCTAAAATCTAAGCCGGCGTTAATAGATCAAAAAGCAACTTCAATCGATTCTAAAATCGTCTGATGGAATGTTTAAAGTGATCCAATCTATTAATACGAATTAGTATCGTAAATTCTTCAATTGCGATACTGTTCTCTTGCGAAGCTAGCAGCGGAGAGGGACGGAGACAGTCAGTGGTCACCCACATTCCTAAACAACCCTAGTAACTCAGTCTATTCCTACGGGGATTCGAACCTGGGACCTCTGCCTAAGTGAACACGGGTATTGACCACGGCCGTCTTCATATCATTTAATTAAAAATTCATATCATATAATTAAAAATGGGTGAAAAATTTGGCGTTTACATATTTTCCGTAAACTACAGCCGTGCTTTGAAATGAAACAGGCGTGTTTCTTTAAATAGCGGCTATTCTCGGAGGCTGCCAGTTCGACTCCTGGCGCCGGCGCATTCTTGCCAACTGACTCGGCTGCAAGTGGCATTGTTTTGCGTATATATATTCCTTCCGTACCTTATTCGTTTCATAATTTACTGCAAGTTTAAGTAAACTAAAACCAAAAGTATTTAAACAGTTAATTTTGAAATTATTGGCCCCGACTATTTCATTACAGTACCGCCAGAAAAAGACGGACTAAGTGAATGATGGATAGTCAAAGGGTTAACTAACTTGACATTCCTAAAAGTTACTCTTTCACTTTCATTTTGAATTGGTATAAAAGAGAGGAAAAACTTAATTTTAGTTTGAGAACGCCAGCAGAATTGACACCATTGTCTTTATTTAGTGTCATAGTGTTCCGGGAGTCATAAATATTTCAATTCAATCATTTAATGCTCTCGTGTTGTCAACATAACAGATAGTTACAATAGTTAATAGTATCAAACATGTATATGTATTAAAATTACTATTAGGGTACAACAGTATATGTATTTAAATAGGTTAGTTAACATGTATACTTCACCTCTGGCAAAACTTAACACTTACAAGCAACAAACAAGCTACGCAAACGCCATCATCGGAAATAACTGACGATTTTGGGTGTGAGATGTTATGGAGAGGTGGATGATGATGTGGTGAGTATTAGAGGGTAGGTCGATATTTCTCGATAAATGATACATGGTAAATAACTATCTATAGATTAATGACCACGAAAGGTTAAAACAATATATGCATTTAATCTACAAGAATTTATGAAAATGGCTTTAACTGCATCTTTATTAAATGACGAAATTTGATTAGTATCTTTGGATTGTATACAATAGTATTTTAAATTGTGATATGATTTGATTTTCTTTAGCTCAGTTAATTTTTATTCCTCATTATGTACAATAATAATAAAATTATATTCTTTACATTTACACTTTTTATTTAGTCCAAAGTAAGCATCATTAAGAGCTTGTGTTATGGATACTAGATAACGAAAAAATATAGTTGGTAATATGTATACAAATATTAAAGATATATTAAATAAACACAAACAACCATTACTCCTAAACTAATATTAGTACTTATCACACAAATATCTTCCGCTACCGGAATTTGTACACGAGACCTTTTTTTTAAAAAGCTTTACTGGCCTGGATGCAAGTCCTTTAGGCCATTACACGAGACCTCTGGCTCAGTAGACAAGGGTACCAACCAAATAAAATATCCGAATATAATTAAGCTTATCTTACTAAATGGATAAATTCACAATATTTATCAATAAATCGAAAACATTTATTGCATAAATGTTTGATAAAGTTTGACAAGTCGGTGACCTCTTATATCAAGTTATTAAATTAGTGTGATAATAGATACACTAGTTATGGAACAGATCATTCTGCGGGGAATACCTTGTTTAATATAATTGAATTGGTTTTCCTTTCATTGATAATTTAAGGTCTCAATTTTATCATAAGTTTTGGTGTTTCTTAGTTGCGTATCGACATAGCACGGATTTCTCCAATCCTCACGACAGCTATCCAGAATGGTATATAAACGAAATAAAACTTGCACCAGATTTGGCTATTAAGTAATTCTTAACAAAACATAATTAATATTACAATCAATATTATATTATATATTATTATTATATATTATATGATATTACAATTAATATTCCATCCTTAAATAGTAAAGAAAAGTAAAGCGTAAAGTTTTACAATTTATCAATCATCAACACTAGATTTACCAAACCAGTCATTTAGACTGGTCGTGCAATTTCAATTCAAAATTCCTACTATATTACACATTTTTTTTTTCAGAAATGATGTTATGACTTTTATAGCTATAATTAGAGAGTACGTTTTATAAACTTTATGTTATTTTATATACATTAGTAACAAATATAATTTTTGTTGTTGACATATATTCAAATCGATGGTATATCTAGTGTTAAACTACCTGTCAAAGTCAATGCCATAATATTGTTTTGTACTTATATTACATACGTATTCAAACGACAATCTAAGACATCTGTTCGTAAATCTATCAGGGAGTTCTTGTCTTGAGATGAACAGGGAAGAAATTCAGCAAGATTTGTCAGCCCGTTTATACGACATTGATGTTTGAAAAATGTTAATATTCCATAGTCAATAATAAAACTATTAACGTGAGAATTCCTTTACATAGATACTCTCCTCTGGAAATAACTAACTAAAAACTGAAGAGGCTTTTACCTATTAGAATGTGTATAAGGCATAAATAAAAAATATAGAATAAAAATTATATTATTGATAGTTAATCATATAAATTTTTAAGCAAAGCAATTACAATTTGAAAAATTTAACGATATAACCGTAGCTTCTAAATAATCAACAGAAAAAAATGAGAAGACTTCTTAACCAGACACTGTCTTATTTCCAGGACTTGCCTGAAGGAGACTATCCGATGGACTGGTACCACGACGAGGAGCCTGAAGCCAGTTCGACATCACGACCTGTTCTTGTCACGCCGTCAGCCTTTACCAAGCTAGGCTCTGACTTTGTAGAGACTGTGGTCTCCGCGGTGCACCCTATAGCCGCTACCAAAGAGAGGCCCAGGATTATGGATGATTGTGAGTTTTGAATATCTTTTTGCATTATTTGTTACAGTTATAAATATAAAAGCATGACAGAATGACAGAATACAGGGTTTTTTTTATTGAGTAGAACTATCTGCTTCGTTTGAAATTCTGACGAAAACTACCATTAAATTTTAAATGAAAATCTACATCAAACCATTCGATGTAATATATAAGTAAATTTACGTGTATATCTGTCAGTTTGTGTGTATGAATATTTTACTGAAAGGTTATGGTTACTTAAATATTATTTATTGTAATCATGTGGGGTGTCAGGGTGCTAAGTCTGGCTACGGACGCTTGTATACTATAACAATGTACCTTAAAAATCTGAGTCTAACGTTAAATATTTTCTTTTTAAAAATCTTATATTATGCAAATGTACGAAAACTGCTGCCGATAATCTGTTTAGCAGTTTGGCAGATATTAAACTAGTAACCAAACTAACTAACTACTAACTAACTTACTTAACTGAACTATATAAAAATATAGGTAACACGCTTAAAGCAATGATAACTAAATATAGAAATTTGGAAATTATCTTTCTTCAGCATATGTTTTTATGCTCGTCATAAATGAAGGTATAGGAAGCAGTTCCAAGCATGTTTTATTCGCACAGCTCTAATTATAGCATAAAAGCGAGGTCATCTTCCTCGATCGCCCTGACAATAATTTATTACATTTTAAGACGTTAAACCTCATGGTTCCAGCGACCTTGACGCTTCTGGAGAAAAACGAGCTTCGTAGAGCAATTTTCAACAACATAGCGGCGGTACTGAAGACGGGCAAGTGCTCTGAACCACAGCCTCGATGGTTGACTGTTAGGCAGCTCGCCCCAGCAGCAAATATTGTGTGAGTATCTTGTATACTACATGTACTAAGCTACTGAACTAGAAAATCAAGAACTATGTTTAAAATTAGAAAAGGATTTGCATTGGCAAAAAGTGGTACCAATAAAAACTAGTACATTATGTAGGAGTCACTAGATGAAATATAAATATATTTTTATATTATGATTGACTGTTTTATTGACTAGGTTCCTTTTTCTCTCAAGATCATCATCAAATCAACTAATATATACACACACACACACACACACACACACACACACACACACACACACACATATATATATATATACCAAGTTATAACAATAAAATAAACAAAAAAGAATAAGAACAATTCTATTCAGATTTGATGATATAGAATATAGATACAACGTAATATGGAATTAAGAACCTCGTCCTATATTATATAATTCTTTGAAGTTGATTAAAAAGAGACTAATATCTTTTCTGGAGTAAGAATATTACTGTTTATATAATATTAATTATCAACCTTTTTTGTATAGCCCCCAATAAAAATGATATTTAGGTTTCTCAAAATTTCTCTATGGTTCTGCAGTAACAAACCACGTATTGTTTTCAGATATATGCCACCGTGCGTACAGCTGCACCGATGTGCCCCAGACTCGGGCTGTTGCTACGATGAAACAGAAATATGTTCACCGGTTGCCGGTACATATGTCGCTATACCCTTCTATGTGAGTTGCCAAACGTAAAAGAGTTGACGAGTAATTAATAAGCCTAATTATTAACAAAAATTCTTCAGCAAACTTTTACTCAAATACCTTAACATCTTTAAAAAAAAATTGTTTCATACAAATAAGTTATCTAGGTATTACAATGAAACAACGTAACCTTGCTAATAAGTAACGAGAACAGGTAGCTAATTGCTTGTTTGATTGCCATTTGGTACTTTATGTTATTCTTTAGACACTTCAATTGTCTAATAATTATTACTTAGTTTCATAATCAATCTATACTATAATCTGCTAAGAGACACGTGCTATATCTTTGAATGTGCGACACGTGCTATATTTCTTAATGTTTCTGATATATTTGTTATTATAATTTCTAGTTACAAAAAGCGGATGGCGACCGAAGCATGGCGCGGATGCTATTCTTCAACCACACTCAATGTGCGTGCGTCTCCAGAGAGACGCTCCAGACAACTGTCCGAACAAGAGCGGATGTGCCAAAAAGAGTACACGAGACTAGGGAGTCACTGGAATCGAGAGAGTCCCACGAGAGGCAAAACGATTGGCGGGCAGTGTCTACTGAGGAACCTAATCTAGAGAAGGATGAAGACAGAACTGCACCACCACAGTTACGTAGGTAATTATGTATGAGAATTGAACATTGAGGATATTTTATAATATTGGGAAACTGGAAAAAGTTTTCACAAATTGATGCCATTGTATTTATTCACGTTTAATCTTATCATCGTTTATATCTTACTAAGCACATAAAGCTATAGGTAATAGGTATACTTAACAAAAGAAAGTGAAATATGAATTCCCGACTCATTAGTTCTTTTCTTACTTTTAGGTGCACGTGCCCAACGCTATTCCTGGCACGGCCCATAAACGAGGACGTGTGCACGTGCGTGTGCGAGTGGACCGATGCGGCGCGGCGCCGCGACTGCGTGTCGCTGGCGCGCGGCCGCGAGCACTTCGGCATGCGTGACCGCGTGTGCGTCGACCGCGGCGCCTGCAACGCGCCCGCCTGCGAGTTCGGCGCCTACGACCGCGCCGCCGGCCGCTGCCCGCTGCGCAGGTACCGCCGGCTGCGGTACCATCACCGCGCGGGGACCACCCGTCCTTCTTACGGGGACGCTTAGACCTTTCACACGAGACTTTTGGTCGAAAATCGTACGGCCGTGTACATATAATTTAGCGTGTTTACGCAAGCGTAGATACAAAAATCGGAATCACATGGGGAAACTAGGTGCAATGCAGATTCAAAACGCGTTTAAATACGTATCAAATTTAGAATCTGTTATAGTAAGGCTCAACACATTAAGCGTTTTATATCAGAGTGGACTACGTGAGTATTAATAAATAATTCCAAAGCTCATATTATAAACCCGACAATCGGGATGCTTAAAAACTAGTTTGAAACCCGATATAACCATACAATAATTCGAGAATCGAGGTTAGTCTTCACAAAATATAAGTACCAGTCGGTACCTTGGCATATAAATTAACCGTAGTAATAATATCTCTGATAGCCATAGTACAATTGAAACTAACAGTCAAATCGGATGAGCACAGTCTGTATGTGAAATATTGGAACCACGTTTATGAATTTGACAGCTGAGCGCAAGGCAATTGAGACGTTTAAGGTTAATAAGGTTCTTTAATTAATTCACATCCACAACACGCGTTCAGAAATGCCCAGTATTTGATTTTCAGCAAACTGCTTCAAACTAATGCACTGTGCGTCTCAAAAAGGTCATATTCCAACTAAGACCGATCCTCAGGCATCTTTCATCCAAGGGATAACTTTGATTAGTGGAATAGCTTTCTGTACAAAAAGTAGGTATCAATTTGTCAAGAAAAGCTCTAAAGTAGATAAAAAATATCTCACCAATGAAACTTGATATTTACTTTATATTGAAATGCTATATAAGTATGACAAAAATATAGATCTTATCTTGATGTAGGGCCAGGACTATTACTCCCGGAGCACGTCGACCCAATGGGATCTTTTGTGCTTCCCTAATCCTACTGACCGCTGTCCTCGAATACCTCCAAGATGTACTTACTAAGTACACCCGGAGACAGCCTTATATCTGCAGGACTGGGCTAAAATATAGATACTGTTAGCCGAAAATACATAAATTCTTTGTCTCACTTTTTTTCTTATACCTTTATGGTCAATTTAGTTGCAGTTTTAGAATCCGTCGCATACCCGTCATTTATTTCGTGACGATCTATTCCGTCCAGTTCTAAACCTTTTTAACTAGTTTACCCGGTGAACTAAGTAACACTCAATCTAGATTGCCACAACCGCCATCTATCAAAAGTTATCCGAATTAGAGATGAAACAAATGATACTATTGAATAGCACTTCAGTTAGAAGATTTTCCATGCTAAATTACCAATTACAAATAGTTATTTTTAAGTATTTTAGGATTTTCCTTTTTCAATTTATTTAGGGATAGTCAATCCCTAAATTTAATTAAACGAAACATAATAAAAATTATGCATATCGGTAAGAAAAATTTAAAATATACTATACCCTGGCTGCGTGACATATATTGTTTTCTATTTACATTGTAGCCTTTGGCCGTCATATGTTTTGATCTTGTCGAATCAAAATACTGTGATTACATTGTAGATAGTTCATTCCTTAATTCTTAGTAAGTTATATACAGTGTGGTGGAAACACTAATCACCAAATTTGAAGCAACATTTTTATTACCTATTACTATTTCCTGTATTGTGGGACGACCTTTCTTCGTTATATTGCTAGAATGTGTGGTCCAACCACAGAGTAATTAAGAATGAATTTGCTACTAAGTATTTGATACTAAAATATGTTTCTGAATTTTGCATGAAAATTTTGAGAGCCCAAATTTTTTAGTTTAAACCACAAACATGTGTATTTAATTGTCGTCGGCATAAAATCATATAAAATCGCGAAAAAACTCAAAAGCATGAATCATATGTTTTTAGCAAACGAATTATGTTCTTTCGCAATTTAAAACATTTTATCTTATCATTATTACTATTCTTATATTCAAAAAGGTTACATATTCTAATTTTTTCTATTCTTTAAATTTGAAATAAATGGGGAAAAAATGTTTTGTCTTACCTAACTAACAGCTGTTGATAACAGGTTTTAAATATAAAAACTGTCATAACCTAAAAGAATATATTCGTCTCCAAAATTACGAACACATTTCTGTACTTCTAGTGTGAGTTTTAGTCTTATCAGTGAGAAGTTAAGATCGTAGTTGCGTTCAGCTGACAAATTCATATCTAAAAAATTCATTCGAATACCTCACAACAGAGGTGCTTCTGTTGTTTGCAATCAATTTTAGAGTCAACGTCAAACGCGTTCGAGACTTACCCTAAGATGGTTGGTGTATATACCTATTTTACATAAGTACCTACTACTAATAATGCTGTATTTTTAAAATTAATTCTCCCCAAGTATTTTATTTATTCAATTTTGTCTAATATTAAAATAAGTTTTAACAAAAACAAAATAAAGATCTATTTAAAATAATCATTTATACGTGTGTTACGATTGAAATTAATGATAATTAACAAATTTTACGAACATATGAAAGTGCCATACAAGAAGTCAATGTTGTTTGTATGTTAAATATTAAATACAATTTTAGCGTTAATTTTAACAATGTGCATTGTTTCGGTTCTTATTTATTACTTGTAAGGTTGTGAACTTATCGCGGTCGACTTAAAGCATAATAATTATTTTTTATATGACAAGAATGAGATTGTGTACACCTAAGTTAATATTAAGTTGTAAATAAATCAATTATCAAACAATCTGTCTTTCAATTAATAACAAGCATTATGTTAACCTGAATAGATATTATACTGAAAGAGGTTTCTTTACAAGTTAATTGAAAAGCAAGCATACTTTGTTAGTCATTATTATATTAATATATACGTACACTCAGGCGCACGTCAAAATCCTTTGTTCTATAAAATCCAAATACACAAAAGTAACAAAAAGAATTAACTTATGAAAGCTTTAAATAATGTTATGAGACGTTTTTGTGAAGAATAAAAGTGTAATAAAAAGTAATGTTGTTTGTGTTGAATGTACAAAGTAATAAAATATTGTATAAATTGAAGATGAGAATATAAACGCAGAACACGGCAACAATAGGGTACTTATAATCACTTCTATCTCAACATTGCAGTGAGTACTATCATTTTTTAAATTATTAGAGTGCGTATGAAATATTTTGATGCAAAACCTTCTTTGCGCAAACAACTTTTTTAATGTCGTCTTCTAGGCGATTCAAAGGTTTGCCTGTGTTCCTTGTTCCTTGTGGGCCGTGTCACATTGACGCTCTTGCTCTGTGGCGCGGAATATAGACAAAAACGAATATATAGATACCCTTTTTTTACTTTGGAAAAGCTTTTATAGCTACCCATATGGCGAATGGGGTCACCACTGTGTTGAGACTCTCCGAGGGGTTAGGACCCCGGGATACTCCCTAAAATCAACGTGTTCGGCTTTGATCGAAGCTTCGACGCACGACGTACTTTTCGCAATCACTGTCATGCGCTGAAGAATATATAGATACTTAATTAAAAGTTAATTTTTACAAAAAATTTAACCTCTTGGAGACATGTAAAAAACGAAATTATGAATCTCATTTTATTAATAAGGGTAAATAAACCACACAATATTTTTTTGTTTAAACAGGTGTTGAAGATGCAGAAAGGAAAATTAAGATATAACATATCAACGCAATAAAAAGTAATTAGTAATTAATTAACGTAGCAGACTTTCATATATAATGCTTGTTTAGTAAACAGGTATAAATATGAAGGTTTTATTGCGCTGACAAATGGTTGTGTCTGAATAGCTGCTTCGACGACGTGCCATAGTGGCGTCGTCACGAGCCACAATGGAGGCTCTTGCATTATGGATCGTTACATTTGTAAGTGTACATTTTGTGTTAATGGATATTGCAATGAAAACATGGTCAAAGTCTGGAAAAGATTCTATGATTTTATCTTGGGGGATAGTTTGGTGAATTTCTTCGGCAGAACCCAGGTCAACCCCACAGTGTGTACCTGGATGTTTATTGGGCCTCCACATGCTCGTCGATTACGACCTTCTCGCAAGAAGTGTCTTCATCTTAGGGTGTTTTCTCAAGACGTGACTCGTGACAAGCAATATCGGGTGGATATTAAAAGTATGCAGGTTTAATCTTAAAACCACTATTACTTCAAAAATCTATATCTATCTATTTCAAACAGACTTATTTGAATATCTGATAACATGAACAATTTATTAACTTAAAATAAATTATAAACTGTTACTTTTGATGCGTGGCCGACAGTATCAATGCACTGGTTTAGAATCGCGCTATGGGAAAGTACTCTAAGGTTTCTTATTTCACTGCAATCTTCTGTAAAGTGGAATTGCTTCCCCATTCGGCGTAATTCTTTTAAAATATATGTATTTTTCCATGTTTTAATTTCAGGCTACGTTAGCAGATGCAAACAAGTTTGATAGTAAGTATTATCAGGCTATTACTTTAACCCAGATAAGCCTGAAACTAAAATTTTCTGAAAATTTTGAAAAAAGTTACATTATTTAGTTTATTAGATCTTATGCAACATAAAAAAAATTATGAAAAAAAAATTAAGTGTAAGGCTTTCAGGGAAACAGCCGTCCTATATGTAGGACAGTAGGATAATAAGAGGAAATAAAAGACCATTTATGACAAAACAGAATGTAATCAAAAAGTGTAGTTTATTAGATAACTATTGATTATATAACCCATTGTTATATGTAATTTACTAGATTAACACTATTTATGAATGATATGTTTCAAAACACTTGACACACACTCCAACATCACATTTCTTGCAACGTGTCAAACATTTTTTGTGACATTGACGACAGTGTGTTTGCTTCGATTGAGGAATAACCAGATGATTCATTTGGTCTTTACGACTATCAGCATGTTCATGATGGGAGGGTCGGCTAGGCCCTCTTTTGGCATTTTTTCTGTTTGATTCAATCAAAGCAATTGCTACCCTTCTGCGAAAGCCAAGATGATCCAGTTTTCCATGATTTATTTTATATAACTGCCATGCATTATGTTCGGCAAGATCAATCATGTGTGTAAGCAACGGCATGTACCATTTCTTACCTCGTATACCAATTCGGTAATGTGAAATATTTTCATCAGACCGATCCACTCCTCCCATATATTTGTTATAGATGGACACCATATGTGGTTCTTCTATGACAATGTTTCTCTTTTCACTTTGTGAGAAGCGTTTGGCAGATTGTTTAGGATTTATTCCTACAGCATTAGAAGCAATACTGAATATATTATTGTCATGCCATTTAGCAATAATGAACGTGTTGTCATGTGTCGTTCTGTAATCGACAGCACCACGTTCCTTTTTTTTCAGTAACTTCGATGTAATCAGAGGACAACTAGATGTCCTGTTTTCTCGAACTGTCCCAGTGCAACGAAGGCCTTTCTTTGTTATCTCTTCCAGCAAGGGCGTCCCAGTAAAAAAATTATCAAAAACTACGTGGTAAGGAAGGTCGAAGCCACGTGAAATCAGCACATCGCAAAAAGTGAGAACAACGCTTGCACCCAGCCCCAATTCTTTATATATTGGATTGCACATAGTTGTAGCACCTTGGTATGGTTCCATCCATAAAACATACCCTAACCGTGTAGCACCAACCCAAGCTTTGAATCCGTACCTAATAGGTTTACCTTTTATGTGCTGTTTGCAGCCATGTCTACCATAGTAGGGGATCATGGCCTCATCTACACTGTAATGCTCTTCAAGAGGAGAAAACTCTAAGAACTTTTTATTTAGAAGTGTAACTAGGGGGCGTACTTTTGTGTATTTGTCTTGCAAATCCAGATTATCATTGACATGAAGGTGGCGAAAAATAAAGTCAAATCTATCCCTAGCCATAGCCGAGCTGATCAATTCATTCTTTGTATCAGGGGAGTTTTCCCAATACATTCTTCTACGGGGGAGCCATGAATAACCACTAACCAACAATATGCCGATGAAACATTTCATATCTTCAGTGGTTATGTCTCCAGGCAAATTCTTTTTGACAGCATATTTATTGCTCTTAGACACCAACAACGAAATAACATCTTCATCTAAGAAGTTTTCAAACCACTCAATTGGGCGCTTATCTTGGCAAGCGCCTTGAACATCTGGCCAATTCACGGGATTTTTTGCCAAGTCCCGTTTTCTCCATGCGTAGGTACGCCTACGTTTAGTTCGACCTGTAGAATCAGAAGGTTCTTCTTCTGTATCACTCACCATAATCTGCCCTTGAATCATTACTTCAGCCGGTTGAAGCAGAATGTTTCGTGGCAAATTATTCAAAGTTACATTATCTTCTTCACCCGAATCTTCGTCAGTGAGACAGTCAGGATCAACAGGAGGAGGTAGAATACATATCAGTCGTTCTCTATAATCTTCTTCATTATCAGAAACATTTTCTAAAGCATCTAAAATTTCATGCGCGGCTAACGGTCTGTAAAGAAAAAGTTGTATTATTGTACTAAAATCATGTATATTATCCTACTGTCCTATATATAGTACGCTAGTATTTGTAACAAGTTATACGTAATTTATTTATATTATTTTGCTAGAATATTTATTAAGTACAAAAGTTAAGGTTATCAACTAGATATTAACACAGAAAAAAACAACTCACGAGTAAAATATAACTTTTTATACATACCTGTCATTTGCCATGTCTGCAACGCACTTTTATTACACACTTATAAGGTAAAATATAAGGTAAAAACTGTTAAAATAACTGTCTTTTTATTTTTTCTAATAAAGCTGACACGTTTCTTACTGCAAATCATAAGACTAAATAATCTTAGATAAAGAGGGTATTCTGATTTTTTTTTTTATTTCTACTGTCCTAAATATAGGACAGTAGGCTTATCTGGGTTAATTATCTAACGAACTTAGACTTATCGTTAAGTTACTTACTGTTATACGACTTGGATAAAATACAAGTTTGCCGCCTGCGTAATGGTAATGGTCATCTCATGATAGCGAAGAGTTGAAACGCATGGAAAGCGCTAATCTAAGAGTTAATACAGAAAATTCACCCTTACTTCAACACAGTAATGCTCTAATTTATTTGGAGTTACAACTACAGACAAATGAACGTGTTCTACAGAATACGTGCGTCTTTCTAGGGCGAACGCTGATTTACTATAGTACACCAATGTCTTTACTGTGGAAAAAACTGTTTATGATGTTGTTATTTCTATATTTCCATTAAAAACAGGCGGTATTTTAAATAGTTAAGATGACACAAACACAGGAAGGAGAAGAATTATATAAATATAAATAATTTCAATGAATTTAAAGTTTTGATTCTAATTATATTTACATTTCACAGGTTTTGCAACCTTTTCAAAAATAGAAGAAGAATCTTCCTCAAAACAGTCATCTATCTCAGTATCGTCATTGTCATTTAATTCAGATGAAATAACGAAATCCACGACGGAATTAAAAAATCAACATTTTGAAAGCGACGACGAAGATTTATCCAGCAAATCTACGAGCTTTTCTTTATCCAGCAGCTCACAGATGTTTGAGTCAGATCCAATATTTAAACACTCTGCCGTCATTATAGAAGATAATACCAATTTAAAAAGGAATGATCAAGTGCAACACAACAATAAACATTACCTCAATATTGGAAGACAGTCTTCAGAATTTCTTAGCACAGAAAAGCTTACGGAAAACCATGAAGATAAGAATCGAGCAAGTTTTAAGGAATTAAGTTTCAACGATATAATTGAACCAAAAACTCAACAGGAATACTATTCTAGAGATCCGAATACCTCTGCCAATACCTTAGACAGCAGTAAAGAGCTTTATCGCAGAAAGAAAGAAAAATCTAATAGTAAAATTGCTGATGAGGTTTCTAGTAAATCCCAAAAACTAAAACTGAATAAAGATGAAGCAGAATCCAAAAGATCGTTGAAATTCGTAATACACAAACAAAAAAAAACGTTCATAAAAAACGGAAAGAGAGTGTCTTATTCATCAAAGTTAAATCATAATCTTAAAAAACATTTTCCAAATAATAACTCTAAATTTGGGTCAAGGTCAGAAGAATTAACGAAAGAAAATGAAATATCGAACCAAGTAAATGAAAGTAATTACCAAAAACCTCACGTTATTATAATAAAAACTAAATATAAACGCAAAATGGACCCGCAATCTAAATTTGGTAAACATATATCACATAACGACGCAATAGGAGCTATAGCTACGAAACTAAAAGGACCTAAACTAAGGTCCAATCCTTCTATAGAGCAATACTTTATACATAAACCAACACCGAAAACTACATTGAAATATAAGAAAAAGACTATTTTGTTACCAGAACCTACACATAACCTTACACCGGTACATAATCCAGTAGATGTTAATCTGGACATGAAATCTATAAGGGCAGAAAACACATTAAAAAATGACACAGCAGAAATAGAAAATACATCAGCATCGAAAAATGTACATCATACCGCCACTGTACTTAACAAAGAAAAATATCATAATGACAAGCATACGCAGAAACGCACACTAAAACAAAAAAACATTCCACCGGTAGCTAAACCAATCATAGATGTAAACCTTAACTTCGATATAGACCAAAAATCTTTAAAGACAGAAAGAACATTAAAATATGATGAAATAAAAACAGAAACTACGTCAATTACAAAAAATCATCCTCGTACCGATATCGAACAAAATGATAAGAATTACGACGAGCATATACAGAAACATACAAATACAATAGAACTGAAAACGAAATATGATCCTTATCAGAAAGCAATTCAAGTTGATAAATTTAAAATACAACCTATGGACTTTGATACAAAGCTACAAAAGCTTAAATCCAGACAGCTAAACAGTATAAGTAAAAAAGCTTCGCTTACTAGCCAAGAAAAGTCTTCGCTTAAAACTATTAAGCAAAGTCTATTGGAGTCAAAACATAAATCAAAACTTAAAACATCAATACCGACCACAAAAACAAATCTTTTACTAACTGAACAACATAAAAGAACAAGCAATCATAAACAGCACCGTAAAAGCACTGCAGCTAAAATAAAATCAAATCCTAAGTTATTTAAAAAGCAATCTAATCCACTTATAATTAAATCAAATGATAACACTGCAGCAACTAGCGCACAGATACATAATACCTTCATTGACGAAAGCGAGAAACAATATTACTATGACAGAAATAAACAAAAACGTATGTGGAGACACAAAACTAAGATTCAATCAAATCATTCCAAAAAAGCAGTACAAGAATCAAAAACAAAAACTGTAGAATATATTAAACCACGTATCCATGATAAACAATACAATAAGAGCGTTCCTACTGGAACTATGTCAAAAATTAAAACTAAATATAATCTTACACCAGACCAAAACTTTATCCATTATCAACAACCAAATCCTTTGCTAGAACAAAAACCTACACAGAATGGTAAAATAAGGCTACCAAAACTTGCATATCCTACTACGCCTGAAATTAAACCTGACTCAGATATCGATCCAGACGTTGGCCTAGACCTAGTATCTGACAATAACGAAAATAGGCTCAATATAAAAAATAAGAAATTTAGCAAATCTAAAGATTATTCCGACCAAAATACTCAAAAAATAATACGAAAACATAAAACTACATATAAATCTAAATTAAAAAATAAACCTGTTTTGAAATTAACTCCTGTAGATGAACAAAAACTAGAAGACGTTAAATCTGAGGAGCTAAACTCACAAAACAAGCATGGTGGTAAAAGTACGCTTAACAAAAGAACACGCGATGAATACAATTCCGAGAAAAAAATAAAAAATTACATATCAAAACATGCATCTAAATTAAAACTCAACCCAGATCTTCCTGAGACTGATTCTAAATCAAAATTAGGATTCAAAACTGTAAAATATGGTAATATATTACCAGAAAAATATAAAAAAATAGCTGAAACGGTTAAGACTTCAGTTTCAAAGAAACAAATACAACATAATGTCATCGACGAAAAGAAAGAGGACTATTATGACCATCATACACAAAAACATGAATCTGCGCCAGAACCGATTTACTCATTGAAAGAAAGTTCTAAACTGCTTAAAAAACCATGTCAACATAATCAAAGCCTGAAGTCAATACTTTCCGTGGAATCTAAATCAAAACATGCACCGGCAAAAGTCTTCAATTCCGAACTTAAGACTCAATCGAAATATGCATATCAAGAATACCTTACAACAGATGATAAACCTACAGACAAAAATCCTGAAAAAGAGAAAATTTTAGTGAGTGAGAAAAACTCACAGCAAACTTTAAGATACGCTGAAAAAAATGATAACTATTATCATAGAGAGGTAACACAAAATAGTCTACGAAAAGAAAGACCCGTGCACAAACAAATTTTATCACCAACAGGTATATATATGGAAGTTAAAAAACCAGGCCAATTTAAATCGAATTCCGTATCGAAACATACATCAACAGAAGTTGTTGAAACAAAACCTGAGATACAGTCCGGAAATACTTTAATAACTAAGACAAAGTCGCAACAAAGTCTATACACAAAACAAAATGATAACAACTATTACGAACAGCATAACAGTGAGCTTAAACATATCTCTTCATCCTTCAAAGAAATACCTTACCCGGAGTCGAATCTTCCAGTAAAACCTAGAGCGCAACCTGTGCCAGAAAGAGACTTTGAAACTCAACCTAAGTTACAAGCAGAATATATTCCTAAAAGACCCAAGACGTCAAACAGTGAAATTAGAGTCAAAAATAATGAAACTGAAAAAAAATTATTAACTGAGCAAACGCAGCATACGTTATTCTCAGAAAAAACTAAAAACGATTTCTCCAACCAGCATACTCAGAAAAAGCCATACCAAAATAAAAGTAATCATGAGACTAAACTTCGGACTAAACTTGGAGTCGTTGAAACTAAATCTAAGCCAAAGCTGGATTACCACCACACTAAGCGGCATCTAAAGACGGGTAATATAGCCACAGACAAAGATCAAAAAAGTGATACAACAATTACAACTAAGAATGAAACGCAGCATGCATTATACACAGAAAAAAATTATGAATATAATAACGAACAATATACTCAAAAGCGTATACATAAAAATGGCTATAAGATTAAACCTCCAATCAAATCTCCAAACAAAAAACTCGAACCTCCTAAAAAACCATGTCAACATAAACGTAGTCCAATCACTAAACTTCCAGTGAAACCTAGAACGCAACATGGAACAGCAAAACTCGTAAGAAGCCAACCTAAATTACTACCAGGATACACACCTAAAGGCGCTCTTATGTCATATGATAAAACGGCGGTCAAAGATCATGAAACTGATAAAACTTTAGTTACTACGAAAAAGTCGGAGCATACTTTGAACTCAGAAAATAAAGAAAACTATTATTACGAACAGCATACTCAAAAACTAAAACAAACACCTTCGCTTAATTCGGACCCGCTCAAAAAATCATGCAAACATAAACGTAATCCGGTCACAAAAGTTCTAGTAGAACCTAAATTACAACAAGTTCCCACGGAAGTCTTGGAATCCACACTTAACACAAAATCAGCATATACACATGAAGAGCTTTTTACATCGGATGATAAAATAACAGACAAAAATCATCAGACGGACAACACTTCAAAAAGAAGTGTAAACACAATTAACAATTTATACACTGCAAAAAATAACTATTATCACGATCAGCATACAAAACAAAGTAAACACAACCACAGACCAGATCCTAAATCAGGCTTACAAAGAAAGCATGAACCAATAATAAAATCAAGCCAACATAAACCTACTTCAGATCCAAAACATCCTCTGAAACCTAAGCTGAAGCATATATCGGAAGAAACACTAAGAACTAACATTACTTCTAAAACTCAAAAAAATATGCACCATCTTATTATAAAAGAAAGCCACGCTAAGCATCAATTTAACCGGAATTCTAAAGATCATATGCGAAAACATCGACCTAAGTTAAGAGCAATCTCATCATCAGTAGAAAAATCTACACCAGCAAAACAACCATGCCAACATAAATCCAATCGTAAGCTAAAGCCTTCACTAAAACCGAGTTTGAAAACTACGCCAAAAATTAAGTCCAAATTATACGTTACAAAGAACGATGAAACAGTAACTAACAAGACTACAATGTACAAGAAACATTTACGTCACCGAGTAATTAACAAAAAGGAAAGAGATATCTATTATGATAAAAATATTCAGAAACCTATGCAAAAGCAAGTATTTCAGGTAAAAAATTTGGAAGAAAAATATCATACTTTTAAAAACCTTAACACAAAGGTGAATATTTTTCCGTCTCGAGTGGAACCTAAGGTAGAAGATATTTTTGAACCCCAACATAACAGTGAAACCTCGAATAATGATAATACATCTGTTAAAACTGATGAAACATTAGTTGGTAAGAATTTAATACAGCACAGTATTATTCAGGAAAAGGACAAATATGTTACAACAGGTAAAACTATCAAAAAAAATAATGATGAATATCAGAACATAAAGACACAAAAACGTATCAAAAAACTAGGACCCAAATCAAAACCAATTGCTTTATCAAAAGAAAATCTCCTAAAACCTTGTCGATTTAATAATCCACAGCCTAAACCTTCACAGCAGTCTATATCGAAACTTATTACAGTAAAGAAAAATGAATTTATAGTTAAGTCAAAAGAAAAATTTAAACAAAATGATATAACAGAAAAATCTTCAGTAAATAAGAAAATGACACAGGATTATCATTACGACCATCATACAAAAGAACGAAGTAAAAAATTCAAGACACAAAAATCAAAGAATAATCAAAACAACAGCAAACATGATAAGTATATATTCAACAAGGGCGAACCAAATGACGCTTCAATAAACAAAATAAAGCAGAAAACACGTCATTCCCTCATCCAAGAAAAAAGCAAAGATCGTGATTTTGACAGAAAGAGAGTCACCACCAAAACACGTACCGAAACTGAAGATGGATTAAACCTACCCAGTTTACAAAAAAGTGACACACAACATGGTCTAAACCAACCAGCAAAGTCAAAAAAGAAAAATGAAATGATTCGAACGGAAGTCGGCCGTCAGATTGTCCAAACTCCTGTCCAAGAGGCTGATAAAGGTTATTATCACGGGAAAAGAAGGAACATAAGGGTGCTTCGTGAAGGTAATATCATTTGCTATATTTTCTAATGTTGTAGTAAAAGTTTTAACTTGCGTATCACGATCAAGGAAGAATGGATCAATCGATCAACAGTAAAATTTGGTTGAATCATACAAAGGAGACTGGTCAATTTGTATGGTAACTAAAGCCCTGGCATAAACAGAGTTGCGAATAAATAAAATCGTAAAAGTTATTTGCTAACTATTGGGGTTTTACATACATTTAACTATAAATTTAATACAGCGCCTTCTAGTGAATATCAAAAGGATCATTTAGATAAGACATGTCAAAATTTTCAGGCAATTTTCATTTTAAAATTGGAAAATGGCGGCTTTGAGATAATGTAATCTCATATTGCCACGTGCCATTGGAGCGTAATCGAGGCGAAGTAGTATCAAAAATGTTTTAGACCAGCCAAAACCATTTATATAGTTTTTTTACG